>OU744808.1:1200000-1800000 GCA_916614155.1 Mesoligia furuncula | reverse complement strand
GGCGTACCGGAGAATGGGCAGCAGCGTTCTCTACGGGTCACAGGAATGAGGAATAATACCCTACTGTAATACAGTATCAAATAGTACAGGGGGTATTGTGACTGTTACTGGCGGCCTTATTTAGTGTAATGTCAAAAATATACTTAAGGTAATAAATTGTTCAGCGGGATTGTCCGAAAGGGTTACCGCTGGCCCGGAACATAAAGGGCTAAGGAAGGAACACGGGTGGGTTTTAGTCAGTAAGAGTCTGACACTCCCTTCCGCTCCACCCAGAGCGGGAGGAATCATTTGATGATTTCCCATCCAAAAAAAAAAAAAAAATAGGATCCTTTGACAAGTATAAAATCTTTTTAACCTAGATTCTTTGCTCTTTAACTGAGCATAATCAGCCTATAAGATTCCCACTGATTGGGCACAGGCCTCCTCTCTGTGAGAGATAGTGGGCCGTAATCCCCACGCTTACCAAGTGTGGGGTTTGGTTCTAGGACATGCCAGTTTCCGCACGATGTTTTCCTTCACAGTTTTGAGAGGATTGGTGATGAATACACAAAGGAAAACAATTGTCTGGGTTCGAAACTATGACCTACAGCCCGTAAGTCAAGCCCGTTACCACTGAGCCAACACTCCTCCTGTCCTCTGCTAGAATGGCGAATATTATTTTATTCCTTCACCGTTTTGAGATCAGTGGTGATGAAATTATTGACACAAAGTAAAGTGCTTCTCATTGCTTGGGTTCGAACCCACGACGTACTACTCGTAAGTCGTGGCCGTTACCACTGCGCCAACACTGTTTTAACTTACTACCTCACTTTTCATGTTACTATAGGCTGACCGCTTAACTGAGACGTTGCCTGAGGTAGCTAGGTAGCCACGCGGTGCGGGAGGGGTGATAGTTGTCACAAGTTGACGAATCACTGAGCTCTCGCATCACGTCACCACACCCCTCCCGCACCGCGCTGCTACCTCAGACAACGTCTCAGTTAAGCGGTCGGCCTAAAGGTTTTACCATTTTTGACGACACTCCTAAATACAAGTTATCATCGTCATCATCGGCAGCTTTGTTTCACTCATTGCTGAGTTTAGACCTCCTCCTTTTTCTGCCATGCTTCCCTGGTATGTGCGAGTCACATCCAGGTCTACCCCGTGATCTTCTGTAGATGGTCCACCCATGCTCTTTCTACCGTTTCTCGGCAACCAAATACAAATTACATTATGCCCTAGATGCACAATTAACATTTTCGACAATAAAGATAATTTATTTGTCAAACATGCGTTTACATACAAACTAAGCATGCAAGATCTTAAATATAGGTAACAAGTCCGTACACGTTTTGCCTGACGAATCGTACAATTTTTTTTATTTTTTTTATGTAACAAACAAATAATTACGTCGATAAAGCAAAGACTAAAGACGGGCTCACTAACATTCATTATTACATTTTATGAGAATAATATTAGTACAGAAATAATAATTTAAAAGTTGAAGCATGTCAAAAGGTACCTATCTGTCAAAAAGTAATTTATATTATAATAAAATTTATCTGTTAGTAGATTTCGAAGTATGACGGTCAAAAGGTCAAAATTCCCCTTCTACTAAAAAGCCGTCATGAATAGTACCCAAGTCCTAACTATAAGTATATAAACAAGATCGTTATAGATAATTATTAATCCAACGCGTTAATTGTTGCCATAATTATTATTATTATTTGCAACGAAACAAAGGGTCTTTAGTCGAGTCAGATGGTAATCTTGGACGCAAGAAACGAACTGAACCATAGTCGGAAAGTGCAATGAACAATGATATCCTTACATTAAGTACACTAGTGTGGTTATAAAGCTGGGAAAATATAATAATAACAGTTGAATGAAATGGATATATCACGGGAAATTGACGTATGGTGTCAATTTGTTTATCAAATAATTCCCTTGACTGTACACCTACAAGTAATTGTAGAAAATATTAAGTAACTTTGAAGAGTCGAATATCTTTTGCAGTGCAGGAAAATTCGGTAGGTGTTAGTAAAAAGATGATGCAGCAATATTTGCTGTTGATTCAAAAAGTGAGTCAAAAAGAGTTGAGGTGGTGATATTGGACGAAGCCCATCTATTACCTTAGATGGTCTTCACGTATTCTTTTAAAACACTTACCTTCGACTACCAAGTTCGCAAAGTTCTCACTAAAACAATTAGTATGTAGATGATCATTATTCCGTATCATCAGAAAAATACACAACAGACGCTAGATATATTTCGAACCATAATGAAAACTAAGAGAATTATATATTTTTATAGAATAAAGAGTAGGTAAATAGACATTTATTCTTACAAGAAAAAGTGTAGGTACAGACCACAGTAGGTACTTACCTACATCAAGCTACTAAAATCTGTCAAATTTATTTAATAGATTTTCAACTTTATCGCTGAAACTTAAGGTTCAAAGTTGATTGGGAAAATTTGACAGTTTCGGGTAGCTTGATTTGCTGGCGTCTGTAGCTACAAGACAAAAATAACCAAAACAGGAATTAAGTAGAAGGTCAAATGAAAAAAGAAGATTCACTTAATTTTTCCTTGTGAACCAAAATTACAACAATTAGATTTAATTAAATAAATCTTGAGCAAAACAATTTGCAAAGAACATCCATGTCAGAAATGACAAATTAAAAGCGATCACATTAGACACAGATAAAAAAGGATTCAACTGAATTGCATCTTTATTAATTAACTTGCATAATGAAGGAACTAAGGCTGTGGTAGATATAACTAAAATGAATAAGTGGACAGCTGTTTTATGCTTCTTTTTTAGACTTTATTATGTCTTGCATACATGTTGGCAAGGACGTCGATGCACAAACTGGGGGCCTAAAAAGGCCACTTTGGCAGAATCATAAAAGGATAACATTATATGGACAGTTAACTGTTAAGTTAATCGTATCAAATCCTATTGGTGAAGGATTTTTGAATTTTTTTTTTGTCTGTGCTAAAATACCAATCAATCCAATCCAAATTCAATCCCAATCTCTTTGATTATACCTACGTAGTGCAGCGAAAAAAAGAAAAACACTGACTCTCTTCGCCATATTATGATTCATAATATTGTTATCCTTTCATGATCCTGCCAAAGTGGCCTTTTAGGCCACCTGTAACCATGAATTTAGCACATAATTCTAGCATAGAAATGGGCAATGACTACGCGGACAAAATGTATGGAACAGCCATTTTTTTTCGATAACCAACGATATATTTCAACGGGGATCCAGAATTATGTACTGAATCCGTGGTAATATGTAGCGCGTCGATGTACCAATATGAAGTGAAAACCAAAGAAGAAATAGAAAAAAGGCAGTACCTCCAACATTATGTTATTATTTGTTATTACATGGTAAAATGGGTTCTTTTTCAAATCGTACTTGAACAAGCAAGCGGAAGCAAGTTTGGGAGAGACTGGCGGGATAAATGAATGACTACAGTAGACATCGGTCAAAACAAAGACACAGTGACATTAATGAGAGGACAACAAGGCCCAACAGAAGGTCAATATAGGAAACAGAAAAAAGAAAAGAATAGGACTGTCTAATCAGTGGGGAACTTGCGTAACACACAGACGATAGTACAACAAAATTCATTGCGTTATTTACGTTGGTGGGCAGACAAATTATTCAAACACATGAAGCAATGGACTAGCAATAAGATTCAGATTGTGTTTGATAGTGTGTGTCAACTTTGAGCTCGGTTTAAGACCACATTATGAACACAGACCTACATAGGTATATGGAAAATATTGTGTTGTTCGGTCGGCGGAACGGAAAAAAATACAATTATGATGTGCAAATTAATTGATGCAAATGTTTCGAGCTTACAAGTTGATGAATTATACATATATAGTGAATCGGCACATGAACACAAAAAGATTTTTAGAGTACTGTCTTATGAAAATACGGTAACTCTGATTTCCTTATTCAGCAATACTTTGCATTAGGTAATAGGTATATGTCTATAGGTAATATGTCTGTGTGGGGCTTGTATGGGGTGGTGCTATTCTTAAAGAATAGCACCACCCCATACTTCCCGTGGGTGTCGTAAAGGGCGACTAAGGGGCGTACCGGAGAATGGGCAGCAGCGTTCTCTATACATTCAACCACCATACCATACTGCGATCGCCAACCCACCTGCCAAGCGTGGCGATTATGGCAAACCCCCCCTTTTGGGGGAGGCCTATGTCCAGCAGTGGACGTCTTTCGGCTGAAATGATGATGATGATGAGGTAATAGGCAGTAATGAGGCAGTAGTCTGTGTGATGCCGGACTTAAAGAATTGCACCACCCCTTACTCCCCGTGGGTGTCGTAAAAGGCGACTAAGGGGCGTACCGGAGAATGGGCAGCAGCGTTCTCTATGCATTCAACCACCATACCATACTGCGATCGCCAACCCACCTGCCAAGCGTGGCGATTATGGCAAACCCCCCCCCCCCCTTTTGGGGGAGGCCTATGTTCAGCAGTGGACGTCTTTCGGCTGTAATGATGATAATGATGAGGTAATAGGTGCCTTACGAGGTCGTCAGTCATTTATTTTGAAGACGAGGATGAAGCATTCGTCGTCTGAAATGTCTTCAAACCGGTGATAGAGAAATCGTAAATTTATCTAGATTTAAGAGCTTTAGAAATTAAAAGCTTACTAGCATACAATAATGAAAAAGCTGTTAAATGGAAAGAAAAGAGAATTAGGTCGTCATGGTACTCTCGAGTAAGAAGCGTACCTATTATAGAAACCGTATATATTATTATTGTATAAATTGGACGTGATGATACATTAATTACAAATTAGATTCTTATGGAGCATTTGTAGTTAAAATGGTTTTGGACCACCGACATATATTGTGCCTTGGAATTGAATCGATTCGACAAACAACATTGCCATACAACGTGCTGCCAGCCTTTTGGGCACTGTTCCTGTTGACAGCGATGCGGACGAATTTTTGGATGCCCTATGATTATTTTGCTTATTTTTTCATATAAATGTACATATTATTATTATTTTACAAGTACGTAGTTAATGTGTTGTGAATATGTATTTAAATATATGTATTAATTCGACAAATAATGCAGAATTTTTCGAAGAAAATCTTAAACATATACAAGGTCAAATTAAATTAGCTAGTGAAACTCCGCGGACGTGATGGGTGGAATGGGAATTTCGGAAGTCGGTGTCTTTGGTTCTGTATTTTAGTTCCGAAATTAAAGTTCTTTTTCACTTTGTAGTGTTTTTTGGAAGTCGGTTTTTTTTTTTGTTAAAGAGTTTATATTTCTAGCTATTTAGTGGGTCTGTTTATAATGTATCTAAGTTACGATAGCCTAATGTCAACTTGCCCATCGCCTTTTACAAAATACCTATTGCTTTTCCCGATGCAGGGACGTTAATTGTTAAGGAGATCTCCTGGTATTCCACCATCAGCTCTATTTCATCATTCGCATTGTGACGAGCATAAATTGCTTAGCAACCATATTAAAGTAATCGAATCGCAGTTTTGTTTTGTGGGACCTGAAATATCAGTTTAAAATCAGCTTTTTGTTGTGTAAGCTTTACAGACAGGACGGGTATCGACCACCGTCACGTCATCATCATCTCAATATGACACAACTAAAGAAAATAGATTTTCTCAACTCATACTTCAAGTAACTGTTATTACTATTAATATAATTATTATTATTACTATTAATAAAATTTAACAACTTATTAAACATTTGGACGCCCATGTGATAGATAGAATATAAAGAGATTTTCTGTGTAAAGTATAATGTATTTTGACATGAAGAATAATATTAATGATAAAATAGATTTTAAATAACTGGTAACTATTGTACGCCCTATCCCATGTTACTAACCCATAACACCTTTCCACCAAATAAATTAATTTTAATTTGTAACAAGACAACCAGCGGTCGTTTAACGCCAAAAAAATATGTTAAATCTTTTTGTTTTTATTCAATAGTGTTTAGATAACGATACTGATCTTGTCTGCATAGTTCCTCTAGTTAATTTAATTAGACCCAGTATAGAGCCTTTAAAGTTGCCTACCCATATCACTGGAACCTCCTGAAGATAAAATAGTCTAAATCGTTAATCACAATCAGCCTATAATATTCCCACTACTGGGACACAGGCCTCCCCTCAGTGAGAGGCAGTGGGCCATAATCCACTACGTGGGCCCAGTGCGATTTGGTAGATGTCTTAGAATTTTTGGTTCTAGGGCATGCCGGTTTCCTTAGGATGTTTTCCTTCGCCGTTTTGAGAGCAGTGGGTGATGAAATAGTTTACACAAAGTAAAGCGCCTGTCTGGCTTCGAACCTACGATCTACAACTAGTAATTTGCGGCCGTTACCACGGGCCACCACTGCTCTAAATGAATCGACAATAGTAATTCTGTTCTCATTTCCAGTTTCACAAATACATATAGGTATCTAATTGACGATTGATTGATTTAACCTCCTTTCCTTCCTTCTTCTTCTTCTTTTTTCCTTCTTTCTTTCCTTTTAAATCGAGCCAAGGACCACCAGTTTTACATACCTGCATACCAAGTACTAGATCAATCTGTACAATTCATTGTTTAGGATGAGAACCGTTTACATTCGCGTACAGTTCACACTTGCCTTATTTCCTTTGACTGCACGATTTATTTTAAAAGACACACACTTTTTTTGCTTCGTCCAGATATTTAATTGAAAGACCTCATGTTGTGTTCTTTAAAAGTTCTATGACGGTTTGCCCTTGGAGAGGTATTGGTGCATCGTGATACAAAAACTAAGTCAGATGTAAAATGGGTTGAAGGATTTACTAAAGTGATTTATCATTTTGTGGGGCATAACATCTAAAGGATTTCTTATTTTGCAGAGTTCTAAAAGGATTAGTTATATTTTAGATTTAATTAAAAATATATAAAACGCAAATTATATTTATCGGTTGTCAGTGTAGTCTCTACAGGGGTGTACGGTGCAACCGCACATTCTGCAATTCACGCCACACATTCATTTCAACTCATTATAATTAGTTCAGTTCGCGTTGGGCTATCAAGTCAGCCAGGCGTTCTCGTTACAGCCAACCAGGGCCGCGTCACTCACTTCATTTCCACACCATCAGTCCATTAAGCTCATTTTACCTATAAGTACCTTTGGGACAATACAGTAGTGTTTCAGTACTTACCTTCTTTTATTCCATTCATCCCTCATCTAAAAGTAATGTATGATCTAGCAAGGGATCATACATTCTTTTTGGTCCTTCGAGCCGGATCGCTCGTGGCTAAGTGTGGGTGGGTGTGGTTAAATAATAACAGCCGCACGGATCGATAGATCAGGTTAAGCTACGCTTCTGTCAAAGATCCACGATCAACGATCCTACTTTAAACTTTTTATTGTTGTAACAGGCCTCATTTACTCGTAAGTCGTCCTCTAAAAAAATTACATGCTAATCTAAATAGACCATAAGTTACTTAAAATTACGTCATGATAGGTTGTAAAACACGCTAAGCCGTTGGTCCCGGCTGTCATTCTTGAATCATTGACAGTTGTTACGGGTCGTCAGAAGCCCGATAGTCTGAAGACCAGTCTTACCAAGGGGTATTTACCAGTAACTGGATAATGGAGGTCTGATAGGCAATCCGCGCTCCATGCAAAAATTTAAAATTGCCAAATACTAGTATTCAGTTGCATCCTGTTGGACTGGACGCCGAGCCCAACATAGTTGGGAAACGGCTAAACAGATGATGATGATGAGTACGGTAACTCTAAGAAAGTTTGATGTCCAAAGAAAGTGCGATGTACCCATACGTCTTTCATGACAAACTAGAAAAGCATGATAGATACTACCTACCTACTAATAATCACACTTTATACTATATCATACTAATATTATAAAGGCGAAAGTTTGTAAGTGTGTGTGTTTATATGTTTGTTACTTCTTCACGCTCAAACGGCTAGACCAATTTTGATAAAATTTGGTATGGATGTAGCTGACACCTTGGATTAATACATAGGCTACTTTCTATCTCGATATTCCCACGAAATCGACACTTATGCGGGTGAAACCGCGGGGCGCAGCTACTCCTACTAAAAACGCGAAAGTTTGTGAGGATGGGTGGATGTTTGTTACTCTTTAACGCAAAAACTACAGAACGGATTTTGATGAAACTTTACAGTAATATAGCTTAGACATCAAAATAACACAACAGATACTTTTTATCCCGGGATTCTAACGGGATCGACACTTATGCGGCTAAAACCGCAAGGCGCTGCTAGTGATAGATAAATGTATACAGACGACACTAACATTATCACGGAAATTGGTAATCACACTAATATTATAAAGGCGAAAGTTTGTGAGTGTGTTTGTGTGTTTATATGTTTGTTACCTCTTCACGCTCAAACAGCAGGACCAATTTTGATAAAATTTTGTATGGAGGTAAATTATGGATTAATATATGTGCTACTTTTTATCCCGATATTCCCACGGGATCGACACTTATGCGGGTGAAACCGCGGGGCACAGCTAGTAATTTCATAAATCCGATATGGCCATCTTTTATTATGACCACTAGGGGTTGGTTGTATAGATACCCAACTGTCTAAGTACAATGACACAGAACTTCGTCTTCACCCATATCCTGTCAACATAGGTCAGGCTTACGCATCCATCCGCAGATAATAACTGATGGTCTACACAACATTACGCAATGACTCATACACCATAACACACATGTACTATTACAATAGTTGCTCATAAGTATTACTTAGCAAATCGCCTTGTTATCATCGCACGCAAATCACTACATCGAGGAATAATTGTTTATTGAAGAGCTCGTGGGGAGGTCACCAACCTGCTTGTGTAGCGAGTGACAATGGGCATTAGCCGCCTTATAAATTAACTCGAAGTAAAGTTTGGACAAAACTTAAACCTCAAAACCGAAATAAATACCTACAACCTAATTGTGTAACATACTAGCAATCATAGCCGCACAGGTCGATCGATCAGGTTAAGCTACGCTTACCGCGGTTGGTCTGTGGATGGGTTGACCATCTTTATATACCGTGACCCCTCCGTGCCTCGGAAAGCACGTTAAGCCGTTGGTCCCGGCTGTCATTCGTGGATCTTTGACAGTCGTTACGGGTAGTCAGAAGCCCCAAAATCTGACCACCAGTCTTATCAAGGGGTATCGAATTACCCAGTAACTGGGTTGTGGAGGTCAGATAGGCAGTCGCTCCATGTAAAATACTGGTATTCAGCTGTATCCGGTTAGACTGGAAGCCGACCCCAATATACACACATCAAAAGTGTCTAGGGATCAACATATATTTTTGCAATAACTTTTCTCCTGATTGATATTAATTAAAATTTTCTTTAAGGATTCATCAAATAAAGTGTTTTCGTTTGTCACAGTAACGATAAACCAAGTCACGTTTGCATTAATAAAGAAATTTGCCATTTTCCTAATAAAGGGATTTTTGACATTTGAACCACTAACACAAAAGTTCGAAAAAAAGACTGAAATAACAGTTTTCTTTAAAATTTTATTGGGTAACTTAAACAATTAATAATCCGTGTTTCTACCGCGAACACTAACAACACAAGAACATCGGTTTGGCATACTCAAAATGAGTTCATCCAAATCACGCTGTGGAATGGCCGCCCATGTTCGTTGCAACAACAAAAAAAGGTCTTCTTGCGACTGGATACCCTCCATATTCGGCAGAGCTCTTCTCTGTAGCATATCCCATGCATGCTCAATCGGGTTCAAGTCTGGCGACTGAGCAGGCCAGGGCAGGACATTGATGTTAGCTGCGGCGAGAGTCTGTCTTACAACTCTTGCGGTGTGCGGTCGTGCATTATCATGCATTAACTGAAATAAGGGACCGATTTGCACTTGCAGAGGAACGATGACGTCTGATACAATCGTCTCAGCATAAATTTGAGCGTTGAGGTTGCCTCTGATCCAAATCAACTCAGTTCTTCCGCCGATCCAAATACCCGCCCATACCATGATGGTTCCACCACTATAAGGATGGACTTCCTGGCAGGATTTTAATCGCTGTTGGCGTCCAGGGGTTCTCCAGTGTCGTATACGCCTTGTATCCGGTCTCATACCAAAACGAGACTCATCAGAAAAGCACACGAAACGCCATTGTTCTTCTGCCCAATTTCTGTGTTCAAGAGCCCATTGATATCGAATCCTACGATTGTGCATTGCTATAGGTGGTACCCGTAGCGGTCTTCGGGAATGAAGGTTCACTTCATGCAAGCGGTTTCTGACTGTTTGGTCGCTAATTAAGTTCCCTGAAGAGTGATGAAGCCTCACGGCTAACATCATGGCGGTTATTGTTGGAGCTCTTCGAGTTAAGATTTGAATGTATCGGTCTTGTCTCCGTGTGGTGCAGCGATACCGTCCTCCATGGCGCTCAGCCACGGTACCAGTGCTTCGGTAACGTGTCCAAAGTCGACTGATAACACTCTGACTTGTATTCAGAGCTAAAGCCACAGTACGTTGCCGGGAACCAGCTTTTATCATTCCCACGGCTCTGAGCATTTCTTCCCTGCTTAAATGACGTCGCCGCTCCATAATAACGTTGGTTTTAATCAGTAGTAGGGAAACAGTAGCACTAATAATGTCTTCAATGCGTTGTATGTTTTTATAGGGAAAATATTGACAGCTGATTTTCATCTTTTACTCGAATTTGATTCACAGTTCCTGATTCAAATTATGAAATGCACCAAAAAGGATCCATATAAATTTATAAAATCATAAATTTATTACAAAGCCTCATCTCAATCTCAAGAAATCCGCATAAAAATGCTTGATCCCTAGACACTTTTGATGTGTGTAGTTGGGAAAAGGCAGGCAGATGATGATGATGACTATCAATCACAATCTAAATCATTTTGATGGATATTACTAATCCATCTCAATCTTAATATGTTCGGAAAGGAGATGTTTGATTTTGAGCTACCGCCATGTACACTACATAGATAAAATATAGGAAAAAAAAATAGCGGATTTTCATAAAAATACAAACAAATTAATTTGAAGAAAAGTACAGGTGTACACAAATGATTATTTGGAAAGTTTTTTGATAGGTTAACCCTATTTTTACGGTAGCCATGGCAGTTGTGTTTGAGATGACGTTTGACGACTTTGACAGTTTTAAGTTTCGTGACGTGACGTCTTTCTTTGACAGTTTGACTTTGTCCTTGGATTGTTGTGTTCACGCGTGTTGAATTGGATGTATTTCGGGGTTTTTAGTGATTGTTTATGTTTTGTATATTTTGAATGTTAGTCAAAACCCAAGTATTTTCGGTATTCGTGTTTTGTTTTTTTTTTTTCGACACATTAATTAAATGTCATTGTCATAGTGACATTTCACATATTGCTGATCCACCATATTTATTTTGTGTTGCTTTCCTTGACCGAGTTAATTTTAATACATTAAAACGAAGTCAAATTAAAGAAAATTAACATTAAAAAACGGTTACTAGCCCAGGCTCCATACATTTTTGGAACATCTCCTTTGCTCAATAACGTAAATAACGCAATCAATGTTTTTGAACTGTCAAAATGGAAGTCATTCCTACTGTTAGTGTATTACGCAAATACCTCGCTGGTGTTACTTTACTCTGTTATAATAAATAACGGGTTTATTAATGAT
Source organism: Mesoligia furuncula (assembly GCA_916614155.1). Lineage (NCBI taxonomy): Eukaryota > Metazoa > Arthropoda > Insecta > Lepidoptera > Noctuidae > Mesoligia > Mesoligia furuncula. Next base: position 1,788,315 of record OU744808.1, on the reverse strand, counting down.
GATAGATGATAAATGATTTTATTTTTGTAAGTAGGTTTGCACAAACACTTTTACACGTCAATCATATTTTTTTTAAACTAGATGATGTCGGCGTTTCCTATCTGACTACTCTAAGAAGAAAGGCAAACAAACGCAGTGGTCATAGTCCCTTTTAAAGTCCAGACATAATCTTGGTCAGGTTATATGAAGACCATGTAGGTCGATGTCTGAGAAAAGACCACTTTTGAGGAAAGAACCACACAGATTGAGAGGACCTGTCCAGTCAGTGCACACATTTGTCAGAAATCGTTCAGCCCAACTCAAGACTTAAGGAGCTCAACGATTCGACGAACAGTACCAAAGAAAGGGCATTTGGGTAGGCCACAAAAATTACTCAAACTGCCAGATGATGCCACGGTAATTGGCGACAGTACTCTATGACTGCTCATGGAGCTGAAGATCTTAAATGTATTGCTGGGTGTGAAGAGTCTAAATGTAGACCAGTTTCAGTTGATAAAAGGAGATTTGATTGTTGGCCCACTTAAGTAAACTGCTAAAGTCATATTAATGCTTGCTATATGCTAGGTCGGGAGCCTTTTGAAGGTTTCCCCCCGACAACAAAAAAAAAGGTATACAGCATAAGATTATTGGTCTATTAGTTAAATAGTAGGTTCAAATAAAGATAAAGTCAGCTTTTTTTTGTGTTTCAGCTGGATCCCATAAATTGTCTTTTCGTCATACAAGCTAAAGTCTTAAAGCCATAATATAACTGGTAGTATGTCTCTAACTAGGCTTAGTTTTTCACACTGTCCAGCACACATGAAAAAACTGTCTAAAACCCTACAAAGTAAAACAATCGCACATACAGACAGACAATCTAAACACTCACACGTCAACGCGCAGCCTTGTGCTCCTTAGCCGAACAATGCGCAGATAAGGCGCAATTACGCTGCGCCCGGGCAACGGCGATTTGGCGTTAAATTCCTTGCGCACGCGCCGCTGATCGAGGAATTCTGGACGTGGCAATTTTGGGAAATGTTCTAAGTATGTCTGTGGGTTATTTGTTTTGGATCTTTTCGCCAATGTGGCTGTATCCTCAGTTTCTGATAAATACAGCTAACACTTTTAAAATAACTTATATACTTAATCACATTTCTAACTGTTTGTTTTTCATTATAATAGACAATAGGCATCCCTTGGAAAAGTAACTTTCTTGTACATTAATCTCAACAATTTTTCTATTGACAAGATTTCTGAATAGCATATCTCTAATAGTAAGTTGCTCAGCTGATCCAGAATATTCAAAAAATTATGAAATATACAGTATGGAAACCACATATATGCAATAAAGTATTGGTACAATTTATTGCAAAATGTGGGTTCCATACTGTATAGGACCCCACATTAATTCCTTCAGTGGTTTAAACACATGTATTATGGAAGAAAAGTTAAAGGAACTACTACAATCATTAAACGATTAATAATACGAACAAACATTCAAAGTACACTCAATTAAAAACCTTAAACCTATTAATTCTGCATCAGATAAAACACAACTTAATCCAATTCCAAAACATATCTGCCACCTCCACGATTCATCTCTCCTTGGTGGACAAGGGCTAGGTGCTCAGCGATAGCATCGCCGGCGGAACCCGCGGTCATCTCTGATCCGCAGATTCCATTCACGCAGAATTTTAGCCCATGTTTGATTTAACACCAATTATGGACTTCCTTGTTGTAAGTTTTGGTTATTTTGTCTTAGAAAGTCTTTCGCTTTTGAATTATCTTTTATGGTGTTAGTTTTATGTGAGATAATAAAATGGAAGTGTTTGTCGTTTCTCTTCTATATGGGGACTGAATTTCAGAAAGCGAATGCCTAGAAATATATTTTATATAACTGTAAGCATGACCTTTTATAGGATAAATACAAACTTGGTGTTGCAAAATTCTTAGGATACTACTCCTGAGAGGAAAACGAGCAAAAACAAACTGAACATCGTAAGCATCAATTGAACAATAAGTGACAAAAACAGCAGTGGTCCTAACATGCAACCTTCAAGCACGCCCGTTTCCCAATTCAATATTATAGCCAACAATAATCAATAAAGTTCATACGAACGTATGTAATCGATTGTCTTGTCCTGAGCCATGCGTGGCCGTGCTATTGTCGTGTTTTTTCCACATTTCCAACAGTGAAGGGACGGTGTGAACTATGGCACTACAAGGTCGGTGCTGTCAAAGGCTTTTGATAAATCTTGAACAACATCACTTTGCAGCTCAAGAAACTGATTGAAACCCTATGACAAGGATTTAAGGTTTATATTCCAATGAGAAGGGTTTGGTTAGTTTATAAATACGTTTGCTGATTCTTTGTCAACTAAGTTCATTGTTTTATGAAGTATTTTGCGCGTCTATGTAAAATCAATTTTCGCTTCACCGCTTGATTTTGATGGTTTTTTATTTCAAAGTATTTTCCTTAAACAACATTATAGAAAATATTTCAGGGATATTTAAGAACTATTTACACTGGTTCTTAGTCTCACTGGGCCAGTATCATGGTCCCAAGGCACTTATTCTTTAACCATTTAATACATTTATAAAATTCATATTCAAACCACTTGAGGTTACGCTTCTATGAACAGCAATAACTTCTTTAAAACACTATTTTGTATAATTAGTTTCAGGTTATTAAGCTCATTGCCTGCTAGTACCAACGCATCGTAATCAATACCTGTAAATTGACTCTTACGACCCTACGTGGGAGGATAAGCTACCACTTTAACATATTTTTTAATTTATTCTCAGATCACCGTTGAATTAATAGAAGCATATTTTAATAGACTTTCCAAAACTATCAAATTCTACAGTAACTCGTTTCACGTAATCGATATGAAATATAACCGATCCACCGTTAATTAATCATTCGATTATTGAATCGACACTGGAACTCGATAAAATTCGAAATATAAATAGAATCGAGAATGTAGAAATCACAGAGGGATGTGATGCGATCGTCGCTGGAGTGGGCGTAATGTGGTTACCGGCATCGATTGCAGTCTGTTCGGTATAAATAATCGATTTAAAAGTCGTCATATAGGCATCGTTGTAACCCGACACGGGGTTAGAATGTTGACTGAACTTGTTGGCATTATGAGCACACGCGAAAATGATAGGCAGGTACTGTCGATGACAAAGTTATCAAGATTTTAAAGAAAACCATACTAGAATAATATTATAATGAACTACAAATAATTAAAACGTTTTAAATGATTTACTACAAACATACAACGATTGATTAGATACCCATTAATTTTAACTACAAGGGCAAGATGTAACCCCTTAACCTCAGAATTAACGAAACTAACGAACAAGATGATGATACAATCATGATCTTTTTTAAAGGGCAACCTTGAATTTTGTGTTTTATTTTCATAATGTTTTGACCGGGTATAATTACGCAATGACGTGGAAAACTAACACGCGATTTACGGAAACCAACTATCATCAACTTAAGTTTGTTGAAGCAAGTAATGTGAGAAATACAAAAACCTGTCAAGTGCGTGTCGGACTCGCGCACAGAGGGTTCCGTACTTTGTAGGTATGTAAATAGTTTATCACGGCATTTATTTTTATGTACCTACAAATTTACGGTTTTCGGATTTTTTCCTTTAGTTGTGTGCTACATGATCTTGCTTCTTGCCAAATTTCATGATTCTAGAGAGAGTCGAAATATAGACGTATCTTTTTTTTGCGTTAACTTAGGTGTTTGATTTTTTCACATTTTCAAGGGACTGTAGACTTGACTATATGGTTTTAATTTCAATTCAATACCTCTTCGCGTTCCCAAGATAACGGGTCTTGACAGACAGACAGACAGACGGACGGACAACAGAGTGAACGAACCCGTGTGAGAGGTACGGAACCCTAAAAAGATGTCTGTTTTGACATACGAATTTAGAGTTATTCTTAGTTGATTTCCTCTGTGAGGTTAATAACCGTGGTAATGTTAGTTTAGTTAAGCCTGCTCAGGAAATGTATGAGGATGTCACACATACATACGGCTTCTTCCCATGGGGGGAGGATGTCATCTGGTCATAAATTTACATTTCCTATTTTTATTAAGACCATAAAAAACGATAACGAACGAAAACATCAAACTATTTTCCAAACGGACTTTGATTATGTTTGATTAGAACTTTTCTTATTGCCTGTACATCCTAGACCTTTATTGCAAAGTACATTCGAAGAAACGAGTGCGAGACCGGTGATAATTATCAGACGTGGACAGTCGCGACGTCAAGTGTCATCGCGATCGTCGGCGCATCATTGCCGATCGTGGGCTAATTATACTAGGGGTGGGAAAACTGTGCAGTGATTCTTGCTATAAAATTTTTGGCTGCTACAACATTTTACTTTAAAATATATTAAGTAGATATTTGTCTTTGGATTGCGGTGCCATTTACGTATGTAGTTAATATTTAAGCCTTGTGGCAAATTGCGACCTTTATTGGCTGTTAAAAATATGTCTATACTTCAGTTTAGAAAATTGTAAACTAAGTCTTTTTTTATTTTCTTGCGGAACCGACTTGGATAATTCTGTATAAAGCGACCTTGATGTACAGCCCTGGAGAAAGCCTTTTAAAACCTACATTGTATTCTGTATTTTACTAACTTTAAAACTAGATTTTCACTCGATCAGGGAAAATGACCCTGCTACTCCACATGAGGTTCCCATCACTACTACCTCACAGTTCCCATAAACGCAGTACATTACTGTGTCCAACACATATAAATATACAAACGAATTGGTTTGTTTGTCTGATCGTGGATAACGCAACGTCTAAATATAACCAGGCTAGAATCCTGACGACTAGTTGCATGAGATTAGGAATCATTTTGTGAGATTTCTTTGAATTTAGATCCTGTAGAGGACAGCACTAAAGAGTATAATGTCCTAGATACTGTCTGGCTTAGTAGCGCCAGGGCATTTGCTCAAAATGAGGTTCTGATTTTAGTTTTCAGTTCACAGAATGTTTACCTTTATTAAAGATTATTTTATTTATTTATTTGAATAACATGGGAGACTTACAGCTAAAACAAACAGATCAAGGACAGTAAAATAGTAAAGCCAATTACAGGTCTAACTTATAATTTATATATTATAAAAATATTATACAAACATATACGCTGAATAAACTTCTTATACTAAATTAACTAACAAACTATTAAAATAAAAATAAAATAATATATATATTTTTTTAATAACCTAACCTAACTAAAATATAACGTCAAAAAACGTTAACGTCCTCCGCATCGCTGTCACTGGTAATGCACCCAAGAGACTGGCAGCATTGCCACGTTGTATGGCAATACTTAGCTTCTGGCCAAGGTAAAAGCTAGCCCTCACGGGAAGTGCCAACCAGCCGTTTGGATACTTTGTTAAACAAAACAAACCATGTGCACTCTGACCCCACGGCCCGAGGGTATCAAACCCAAACGAGTGAAAATATAAATATCGATAAGGTTATTCCCAATATATATTATGCTTTATTGAATGTTGGATGAAACATTACATTATAGTCTTATTCCATATTAAAAGTAAGACAATAGGTCTTCTTTTCATTAGGCTGGCATCGATATTTAAATCCCTCACCATGTAAATGTCGCGAAACATCGATAATTTTGGATGAAGGGTCCATCCAAAATTATCGATATTTCGCAACAACTGTAACTCTAGTAGACCCTATGTTACACAACTCAAACCTACGTTCCTGATTGTCTGATTCACTTGACAATTGTTCCTTTATATTAATTTCTCGCATTACAAAATAAGGCATAGGTCACACACAGTCCTGATAATCTTTCATGTAAGTTTTAACTCTTTCCTAGATCTTTAAGCCTAAGATCTTCGTGTCACACAATAGACAAATGAGGCAGTAAAAAGCCTGTATTATGTTAGAATTATGCTCACTACAATAACTGAACAAAAACGCACTAAACACCAAACCGTCGCCTGCGACGGTGATTGTTGGCCCATGTGAACGGGGGCGCACCTTGACCATCTACACAATGGGCCAGCCTTGAGACTGCACTAGGATATCCGTATGATGGCCGAAGTGGCTGACAGTTTTAGAGTGAATTTGACATTTCAGGGTTTTTAGACCTCTGAGCCCTTTGCTCTTTGCCTCCTACTTTGTAAAGTGGTTTAACAAGAAACAAGTGGTTGTATTGTATAGCTGATTTCACTTATCTACTTAATAAAATTCTTAAATTCATTAATTTACTGACAGACAACGCAATTCTTAAGCCGCTGGATAGAACCACCACGATTACGTAACACGCTATCAATCTCAATAACTTTGAAGGATACTGCTAATCCATTGCTTCATATGTTCGAAAAATTTGTGTGCTCAACAATGTAAATAACGCAATGAATGTTGGTAAACTGTCAAAATGAAAGCTATTTGACAGTGTGTTACGTAATTACCCCTCGGAAGCAGGATACAAAGGTCTAAAAAGTTAGTAGAGAACATTTTTGAAATGTCTTATTTAAAAAAAAGATAACTGGAATTCTCTGTTTCTATGGAAAATTTAAAATCGGTCTAATTTGGCTGTAACACTATTTTTCGAAAATGTTCTCTACTAACTTTTTAGACCTCTGTATCCTGCTTAGGCGTATGAGTTTCATTAGAATCGGTTCATTCATTTCGAAAAATAAGGGCGTGAAAGTTTGTATGAAATGTCGTACGGCGTAAACGCTCTTAAGGAAAAAGTTTTTTTAAATCATCCACTGAATGTCTTAGGGGATGAAATTAGTAGGGAAGTTTGGCGTGACGGCTTGTACAGACGCCAGCACATCAAGCTACCCGAAACTCTCAAATTTTCCCAATCAACTTTCAACCTTATGCTTTAGCGGTAAAGATGAAAATAATTTTTTTTTTAATTGACAGATTGTAGTTGCTTGATGTGCTGGCGTCTGTACGTTAGTATAATTTAGATATTTAAACAGAAAAGGTCATCAAGTTAACATTTCGTTACATTGTGGCCCTGAAATGCATCTACTTACTTCAGCCATATATAAACACGGCACAGCGTAACAAAATCCCAGTTACATAGGTTTAAATAAACCTAGATCAGGCAAGGCACTGCATTACCTTCAGAGTTCTATTTTAGACTGTAATCACATATTTCACATACCATAGTCTATATCCAGATTATTATAATCCTATTATAGGCCTAGATACTACTGAACCATATGTACATTTTTCGTAAACGTATTATTATTTCAATAAAATTTATTATTATTATTATAATGCGATTGAAAATCCCCTTATTAGACTATGGAAACTAGCTACACTGTGGCACAGTTCATGTTCACATGCACTTAACATAATAAAATTAAACATACTCTATTAAAACGTTATCATATATTACATTAGTTAGCCATTTAATGTAATATAACAAAATCATAAATGCACCAGTCTATCAGGTTCATAAATTATCTGCAATTAAAACTGTTACACTAATAGAACGCCAGGTTTAATTATATATAATAAAATTAAACTAAAACCCATAAAATAACATTCAACCATCTTCAATAATCGATACGAGATATTATTAATTATTAATTCAATTATTAAAATAGTAATTAGCGGCGATATCAAAGATGTAATAAAAGAAATAGTTGTTATTATGATTATGGTAAACTAGACTATATTTAAATGGAACATGACTCTATGTGAACACTCTAAATAGAACTGACAGGTATAACCAATTAAGTGGAGTGGAGTTTCTTGCCCGTTCTTCTCCATAGGTAGCTACTAGGCTTTGGAAGGGGCAACTAGCTTCATCCTTCGGACTGACCGAACCCTTGACTATTCTAAAGTGCCTGTAATGGGCTTATCTATACATATAATAAATCTGTAGAAGGGTAAATTCTGTACATTGAAAATATTGAAAAAATAAATAGCGGGGGGTGTTGCTGGATCGATACCAAACACAAATATATGATTAAAAAAATTTTTGTCTGTCTGTCTGTCTGTCTGTCTGTCTGTCTGTATATGCAGGCATCACGTGAAAACTAACGGTTCGATTTCGATGAAACTTGGTATAATTATACCTTATTATCCTGGGCATAAAATAGGATACTTTTTATCCTGGAAAAATACGTAGAAAAAAAAATCTTATTTTTCGGTTTTATTCATAGACGTTGTTCTGTAGAACCGCGAACACACGTTGCATTACCCGTAGTGGATAATTTTCCATTTCAATTTAAGAGAATACAGTTTCCTGTAGCTTTGTGTTACGCCATGACAATAAATAAGGCTCAAGGTCAGACCCTAGGAGTTGCTGGCGTAGATCTTACCGCGAGTTGTTTTTCACACGGGCAACTTTACGTAGCTCTTTCCCATGTGAGCAGTCCAAGAAATCTTCATGTTCATATTCCGGACGAGCTCACTAACAATGTTGTGTATGCTGAAGCTCTCAATTAACTTTCTGTCGCATTGTCACGATCACTTTTTTATTATTGCAAACTTTTCGTCATTGTCAGTAATTTACTGCTACATGCTACTTATCAAGGTCGGAATTACTATGAAAAAAATACTTACTACAGAACGCGAGCTCAACAGCAGTAGCTCAATAGAGGGATATCCTTAATTATTATAGGCTTAGCCGTATTTGGGTCCAATAGATATTTATAAGATGTCATTGTCAGAGTTACTCAAAATGGAGAAATAAACCATCCACGCGAAGACCGACATCCGCGCGGACGAAGTCGCGGGCGGAAGCTAGTTTGAAATAAATGCTTTGAGTTTGAGTAAAAAATGGTGCTCAACCTGCCCTGACTGCGGTTCGTAGCTCTTTGCCAAGAGCCAGCCAGGTTGATGAGGAGGATTTCACGGGTTTCCTGTGTGGTACCGCACCGAGTGGACCCCACATGCTGCTGCGCCCTGCTGTGCCTACGACGCAGCTGTACCTTTCGCGACTGCATCACTCCACAACAACTAAGGAAGTCGTGCAGTATTTGAAGGTGAAGACCAACTGGACTCTGAAGGTCAATAGATTGGAATCGTGCAACATCAACTTTAACTCATTCGTGGTACCAATTTCAACCCAAAATTTACAGACCTGCTTGAAAGAGGACTTTTGGCCGAAAGGTGTCGTGTCGTATATCGATGTTTCCGAGGACGATTCACGAAACACGTCGCCGACAACGTTACGTGTATAGTCATAGTTTTAAGGTTTTTAATGTGTTTTTTTAGCCTACTTTGTGTCCCACTGCTGGGCAGAGGCCTCCCCTTTTTTCTTCCAAACCTCCCCGTCTTGTGCGATGTCTGGCCCTGTTGGCCCTGCAAATGATATTAGATGGGTCGCGGTTTTAATATGTATTAGTTAATTATTGTATAAGATTATTTCGTGTAGGTATTTTAATAAATGCCTGATAGTAAAGTGATTATTATTATATTATTATTAAAAATAGTTTAATTTACGTGCGAGAAAAAAATGCGTATGCACGTTTTTTGGAACGAAGTTCCTTATCGCACTTTATACTCAATTGGCCAATGAGAGCTAGACTGAAAAAGTGTAACATTTTAACCGTCACGACACTTTTATTACGTATCAAAAGTGTGCAAAAGCGAAAGGTAGTTCGTTGCAACTGCGTGTCCCACGAAACCTCCCGTTTTTAAAGAAAAATGAAGGTTATTTTAGCAGGCTATGAGTGTGTTTATTATATATTTACAATCAATCAATCTACCGAGCCTTTTCCCAACTATGTTGGGGTCGGCTTCCAGTATAACCGGATGCAGCTGAATACCGGAATTTTACACGGCTCGACTGCCTATCTGACCTCCACAGCCTAGTTGCTGGATAACACGATACCCCTTGTAAGACTGGTTGTCAGACTTTCGGGCTTCTGACGACTCGTAACGACTGTCAAAGATCCACGAATGACAGCCGGAACTAACAGCTTAACGTGCAACTTATTGTATATTTAGATTAGCAGGTAATTTTTTAATTTTTTGTAGCGGACGATATAAACAAGGCCTGCTAAATCAATAAAAGTATATAGTAGGAAAATTTAATTGAACAAGACATTCCAGGATATTAAAATGTATATCCATACTAATAATATAGTAAATTAAAACACTGGACGTTTATTAATTACTTTACTATTTTTTATTTAATTACGTTACAGTAAAGACGGAAAGAATTTCTGATAAAGTCATTTCCATAATGTTAGTAGTTTGTGAACAAATATGTACAGACGCCAGCACATCAAGCTACCCAAAACTGTCAAATTTTCCCAATCAACTTTGAACCTAATGCTTTAGCGATAAAGTTGAAAATCTTTTAACGAAATTTGACAGATTTTAGTAGGTAGTAGGTTCAAGCTACTACAATCTGTCAAAGAAGGTCAACAAAAGCCCATACAACTTTGCCCAAACATGTACCTCGAGGTACACGTGTACCAAATCGTAGAGAAAAATATTCGAAAATAATTGTATATTTTTACCCGACTGCGTCTGAAGGAGGGTTATGTTTTTCCTTACATAATTTAAAATAATATAATAAATTATGTTTTATTATTTTAATTACCTGTAACACAATTAAAACAAGTGGCAACTTTACATGTACAATTTCGTTACATTTGATTGTTTTTTTTTTTAATAAGTAAAGTAGTTGTGCCGATGAAAGGTTGCCAAAATAGCGTGCTTTTTGTTATGTTAAAAGTTATTTTATTCTCGTCCTCGGGTATCCATAAGAAAAAATATTAAAGCAATATTATTCAGTGTAATCTAGTTTATTTTATGCCGCTAAGTGTACCACGGTACTTCGTTTGGGCAGATTTTGGTGACATCGTTTCTGTAATAGATTTTCAACTTTATCGCTAAAGCATAAAGTTGAAAGTTGATTGGGGAAATTTAACAGTTTCGGTGACTTAATGTGCTGGCGTCTGTAGATAAATCCAACAAGCAGTAGAAAGGCAGAAGCAAAAATGCATTATAGAAATTTTGGACAACTAAAAAGAGGAAAATCCTAAGAAATAAACTTCTACGCGTAAATTAGTGTCCGGTTGATGACAATAGGATCGTCCCTATTACATAGGAGTTAAACATAACTGGCGAAATGTGGATGTGCTATAGGTACACCTCTACCTAACCCTTCTTGGGATTACTGCTTGTCTATTCTGTATAAATCCCAGTGTGTAGTATGTGTAACTTTGGCAAAGTGAGCTGTCATCCCGCCTGATGCTAGGGATTGACACTATTTATTCCGGTCTGGCCCCTGAACCCCATCCACCCCCCCCCCCCCCCTCCTCGATCCTTTGCTAGTTCGTCTTCTGCACTTCACCTAAGTTTTTGAGATGCCATGAAGAAGCCTCCTCGTGTACCGCAGTTTGTTCCGCCAGTTACTCAAATGAACGCTCGCGCTCGGCGCATCCTGGACAGTCACACCCAACACCTTATTTGACCAGCCAACTCTTCCCTTACGGTCGTAGGGCTAACGCCCGCCTAGTTTGCGACCACCCTCCCACCGGAGTCCAGCGTCAAGCAGCCTGATGTTTCGTCGATGTGTTCCAGAGCCTTAGGCATCTTCTGGGCACGCTCGTTCCATCATAGGCCTCATCTATCGCTTTCCATCAGGCGTGACGAGGTCAAGAGTGGCCCATTCAGCAATTTTTTTTGTAAGTATTCACGGTGAAATTTTTACATAAAAGACCAGCGTGATGTTGTTTTTTGATGTTGTTAAACTACTTCACATGGAACTCGTAATTCGTCGATCAAGAGAAAGGGTGTTAGACTGATTAATGGGTTCGTACCTATTGGCAGACATGCAGCGCATAACTTTACTTGCCTTTGGCACAGACATGCTTTAGAGAAAACTGGACCTATGTTGTCCATACGAGAAGAGTAATGAGCAGAGGTGGTCCAGTCGTAATGGCCTTGGCTTACGAGTTACAGGTCGCCGGTTCGAACCCAAGTAGGCACTTTACTTTGTGCTGTCACCACTGCTCTCAAAACGGTGAAAGAAAACATCGTGAGGAAACCGACAAGTCCTAGAACAAAAAATTCGAAGACGTGACAATATCTACCAACCCGCACTGCGCCCGCGTGGTGGTTTGCGGCCCACTCCCAGCAGTAACATTATAGGCTGATTATGATGATGATTGGTCCATCTTGGTTTATTTAACTATTTTTTAGACACAAGTGGAACCAAACAGGAACTGTACAGATCTGCAGGAAAAAATGAGGTTCAAATGACAAAAAAAAAACATCCTACTGGCGCCAACCGATGCGCTAAGCGTGGTGACTCTATTAAAAAGTCATTAAGAATTAATGTCATTCGCTATTACGATTGTGGACTGTACTAGACCTCCCGCATTATTTGTCTACTTACTACCTTTTAGTACTGAGCTACGACTTCCGAAAACCATTATTTTTTTGTCACATAGGTATCTTCTAAACCAAGTTTACCACGCTAAACTGGATTTTCTCTTTCAATCGTTCAATTAAATATTGATACAATAATTCATTAAGAAAATATTTTTTTAAGTACCCACATATGTTATGATTCAAACGCTATCTCGAGTTACAATCACACTCAAAACCGTTTTATAAAGGATGTGAGAACAGCGGATAGTACTGAATGTCAATCGGAACCGGTTGTCTGAAGATTCTATCGTGTAGTCACTGATTAATTGCAACACATTAGAATCGGATGAATTAAATAGCTAAAAAATATATCGAAATAAAGACGTCGTGATAATCTTAAGATAAAGTAGCGTACGGGAATTATCAGAGCGATCGGAGGGCATCGCATTGAAGCGGACGATTGATAAATTGACAACATTTATCTGTACGCGATTGTATCAAAATATTTTAGACGATCTTAGGGATAAGTGTCAGAGTGTAATGGAGGATTAGATCGGGCGCTTTGAGGGCAATAACGCGCTTTCGCAGCTTTATTGTGACTGCCCTGATAGGTTTAAAAGGTGAATGAATTTTAAGATGACTTGGCTTCTTGAATGAGAAGTAGAAGAATGGTGAGAGGAATGAATCATGAGTTCTTGACTGAATGGGTGCAGGGCCAATAAATTGACAATATCCTCAAATCCTGTATTTGGGGATATTGTCAATTTGGCGGGAACGCCGATGCTCAAACTATAACCATCGATTCAGACACAGTACCTACATGTTCATCATGTTCAATACAGGATTTTAGACACAAACGTAGATTTAAAAAAAATCCAAAATATTTTACTGTTCTGTTTTTCTGTTTTGTTGTTTTTAATTTTTCTGTACTGTTTTGTTGTTGTTTGTTTTTCTGTTGTTTTTGTTGTTTTGTTGTTCTGTCCTGTTTTGTTGTTTTCTGTATTTTATTGTACTGTTTGTTTGTTTTGTTATTTTGTTGTTTTGTGTGTTCTGTACGGGTCCCGTCATATTTCAAAGACATTTTTTAACCGTAATAATTATTTTAGATTGCTACTAGGCCCAGAGAGGGTTGTTGAATGTCACATGTCTTCGAATTTTTGGTTCTAGGACATGCCGGTTGCCTCACGATGTTTCCCCGCACCGTTTTGAGAGCACTGATTACTTTTCAATGAAACAGCAGATTTTTTTTGATGACCGCCGAAAGTTTAATCACAAGGGGAAAGAAATAAAGAAGAAAGAAATCATTTATTTTGCAATGAATGTGGGTACAAAATAAGATGTAAACATTCTAAAAACGGTTCCAACACACTCTACCTTACGGCATGCAAAAGTAAAAAAAAAAAGTATTTATATTTCCTCGATTATACAACCATATAAACAAAAAGAAAAACAAGTATAGTAATGTGGATCTACAGCCATCCCACAACTAAACATCAAAAAACCGGGCAAGAGCGAGTCGGACTCGCGCACCGAGGGTTCCGTAACATCCGGGTTTATGCATAAGGTTTATGTTTATGAAATTAAATATTTTTTTTATTTTTGAGTTGATTGAATGAATGGTAAATTGTGGTTTACGATTTATGACGTATTAAAAAAAACTACTCACTAGATCTCGTTCAAACCAATTTTCGGTGGTAGTTTACATGGTAATGTACATCATATATTTTTTTTAGTTTTATCATTCTATCATTTTAGAAGTTACAGGGGGGGGGACACACATTTTACCACTTTGGAAGTGTCTCTCGCGCAAACTATTCAGTTTAAAAAAAATGATATTAGAAACCTCAATATCATTTTTGAAGACCTACCCATAGATACCCCACACGTATGGGTTTAATGAAAAAAAAAATTTGAGTTTCGGTTCTAAGTATGGGGAACCCTAAAATTTATTGCTTTTTTTCTATTTTTGTGTGAAAATCTTAATGCGGTTCACAGAATACATCTACTTACCAAGTTTCAACAGTATAGTTCTTATAGTTTCGGAGAAAAGTGGCTGTGACATACGGACGGACAGACAGACGGACAGACAGACATGACGAATCTATAAGGGTTCCGTTTTTGCCATTTGACTACGGAACCCTAAAAACAACAATCTTAATTCTATATTTTACAAAAGGGTGTTCAGAATCATGTACTAAATCCATGGTAACCCTGTATATCGAGCAACAATTTGACTTAATGACTAATTGAACTAAACAACAAGATACTAAAATAAATAATCAAAGAAAATTATGCCTTCCATCTTTGAGTTAAAAACGTTATAATGATAAACGCATAAGCTGATGTTAATTAAGCTTATTAATATGTAAAAAAGTCATAAAACATTTTACTATGTTTTAGTGCTTGGCCAGACTGAAAACGCGGGCGCGGGGCGGGCGCGGCGCGACTTACTCAAACATAAGAACTTCATTTGAACGTCCTTAGTGGGCACGCCGGCGCGGTGAGCGGCGCGGGCTGCTTGGCGAGGGGAGCGCGCTGCCCGCGCGCTCCCCGCGCCAAGCAGCCCGTAAACTCACGCCATAGCTCGTTCATACAAGTGGCCGCAGTGAGGGCGGGGCTCTCAAGCTAGTTCGATCTTTTTTCTAGTAAAAATAAGTCTTCTTCATCCATATTATATTTCGACAAACACTGGACACGACAACTCAGAACGAAGCCACGCTCCACTGCGGACAGGCAGAGCGCGCGCGTTCCCGCACCCGCGCCGCTCCCCGCCCCGCGCTACCAGTCTGGCCAAGCACTTAATCGCTGTTGGAATTAAAACGATGTTGAATTAAGTCATTAAACCAATTCCATCAAATGTTATATTGATTAACGTACCAAAAAGAATATCCATACTAATATTATAAATTCGAAGGTAACTCTGTCTGTCCGTCTGTCTGTATGTTACCTTTTCACGCCTAAACCACTGAACCGATTTCGATAAAATTTGGCAGAGAGATTGATTGCATCCCGGGGAAGGACATAGAATAGTTTTTATCGATATACCTTGCGGTCGAAGCCGCGGGCGGAAGCTAGTTATAAATATAATATCGTATATCATAATGCAGTTATCTAATAAGGCCTTATGTACGCACGGCTACACATCAAGCTATACATTTCCAGTTTTAGCTGACCGCGCATTGTATATATTTTTCGTACAATCAGAAGTCAGCTTATACTGGTTATGTCTATCTTGATGTGCAGCCGCGTGTACAGACACGTTTTTACGGCGCGGTTTATACGCCGTATCGTAAATAAATGTGCTGTTTACAAAAGGCTAAGTTTGGATGGCTCGTTGAAAGGCTATATACCTCAAGTCATCATTTCAGCCGCAAAATGTCCACTGCTGGACATAGGCCTCCCCCAAAAGGGGGGGGGGGTTGCCATAATCGCCACGCTTGGCAGGCGGGTTGGCGATCGCAGTATGGTATGGTGGTGGAATGCATAGAGAACGCTGCTGCACATTCTCCGGTACGCCCGTTAGTCGCCTTTTACGACACCTACGGGAAGTATGGGGTGGTGCTATTCTTTAAGTCCGACACCACACAGACAAAGACCTCAAGTATTTATGAATATTAAAAAATATACGTACATTTTGATATAGAGAAAGTAGCTACGTTAATATTACCAGCCTTTTATTGTTCCATGCAGGGCAAAGGCTTCTTCATACAGAGAAGACCATGATAACCACGCACGTTCAAGATGGCGATTTCAAACTTATATTAACTACAAGTCCAGGTTTCCTCATGGTGTCAGAAATGTCCAAGACAAACCCAGAAAGAACACACACATACACACAAACTCACCCTCACACACACACACACACCCCCACACACACACACACACATATGAATTAAATAAGTCACAATGGTACCTGCCCGGATTTTCACCCACAACCTCGTGTTGAGGCCAGGCCTTAACTACTGGGCAATCACGATATTTTATACTAGCAGCGCCCCGAGGTTTCACCCGCATAAGTGTCGAGCCCGTGGGAATATCGAGATAAAAACTATCCTACGTCCTTCCCGAGGATACAATCTATCCCTCTGCCGAATTTTATCGAAATCCTTTCAGTGGTTTAGGCGTGAAAAGGTAACATACAGACAGACAGAGTTACTTTCGAATTTATAATATTATTAAGTATAGTATCAACATACCTACGTAAAGGGACTAAACTAATAAATCTCGATTAAGTAAATAAAGAGGAGCCTTGTACCCAGAAGTCGACTGCGGGCGATGAATATGGGCATAATAATGATGAAGTGTTTTTTTTTTTATTGCTGAATGGGCCCGCTCTTGATCTCGATCACGCCTGATGGGAAGCGATGGATGAGGTCTACGATGGAACGAGCGTGCCCAGAAGATGCCTAAGGCACTGGAACTCCCACGCATCGACGAAACACAACAGGTTGCTTGACGCCGGACTCCGGTGGGAAGGTGGTCGTAAACCAGGCGGGCGTTAGCCCTACCACCGCAAGGGAAGAATTGGCCAGTCAAATACGGTGTTGGAAGTGACTGTCCAGGATGCGCCGAGCGCTCGGTACAGTTGAGTAACTGGCGGAACAAACTGCGATACACGAGTAGGCTCCTTCATGCATCCCAAAGTGTAACAAAATTATAATGTATTAGATCATGCTCATAATTTCCAAAGTATTAATGAGGTAAGATTTATAGATCCATAGTTTGTCGATAGAGTTAAAAGGTCGTGTGTGAAAGAGGGCAAAGCAATATAGAATGAAAAAGAAAGAATATACGTTAATTTGCGGTAAATATGACGCAGAGAAATAACACAAAACAAAAAATCAACAAGTCCGAACATTAAATAAAATAATAATAAAAATATTTGTGGATGTATGGCTCAATAAGATATTTGCACTTACACACATCAAAAGTGTCTAGGGATCAACATATATTTTTGCAATAACTTTTCTCCTGATTGATATTAATTAAAATTTTCTTTAAGGATTCATCAAATAAAGTGTTTTCGTTTGTCACAGTAACGATAAACCAAGTCACCTTTGCATTAATAAAGAAATTTGCCATTTTCCTAATAAAGGGATTTTTGACATTTGAACCACTAACACAAAAGTTCGAAAAAAAGACTGAAATAACAGTTTTCTTTAAAATTTTATTGGGTAACTTAAACAATTAATAATCCGTGTTTCTACCGCGAACACTAACAACACTAGAACATCGGTTTGGCATACTCAAAATGAGTTCATCCAAATCACGCTGTGGAATGGCCGCCCATGTTCGTTGCAACAACAAAAAAAGGTCTTCTTGCGACTGGATACCCTCCATATTCGGCAGAGCTCTTCTCTGTAGCATATCCCATGCATGCTCAATCGGGTTCAAGTCTGGCGACTGAGCAGGCCAGGGCAGGACATTGATGTTAGCTGCGGCGAGAGTCTGTCTTACAACTCTTGCGGTGTGCGGTCGTGCATTATCATGCATTAACTGAAATAAGGGACCGATTTGCACTTGTAGAGGAACGATGACGTCTGATACAATCGTCTCAGCATAAATTTGAGCGTTGAGGTTGCCTCTGATCCAAATCAACTCAGTTCTTCCGCCGATCCAAATACCCGCCCATACCATGATGGTTCCACCACTATAAGGATGGACTTCCTGGCAGGATTTTAATCGCTGTTGGCGTCCAGGGGTTCTCCAGTGTCGTATACGTCTTGTATCCAGTCTCATACCAAAACGAGACTCATCAGAAAAGCACACGAAACGCCATTGTTCTTCTGCCCAATTTCTGTGTTCAAGAGCCCATTGATATCGAATCCTACGATTGTGCATTGCTATAGGTGGTACCCGTAGCGGTCTTCGGGAATGAAGGTTCACTTCATGCAAGCGGTTTCTGACTGTTTGGTCGCTAATTAAGTTCCCTGAAGAGTGATGAAGCCTCACGGCTAACATCATGGCGGTTATTGTTGGAGCTCTTCGAGTTAAGATTTGAATGTATCGGTCTTGTCTCCGTGTGGTGCAGCGATACCGTCCTCCATGGCGCTCAGCCACGGTACCAGTGCTTCGGTAACGTGTCCAAAGTCGACTGATAACACTCTGACTTGTATTCAGAGCTAAAGCCACAGTACGTTGCCGGGAACCAGCTTCTATCATTCCCACGGCTCTGAGCATTTCTTCCCTGCTTAAATGACGTCGCCGCTCCATAATAACGTTGGTTTTAATCAGTAGTAGGGAAACAGTAGCACTAATAATGTCTTCAATGCGTTGTATGTTTTTATAGGGAAAAAATTGACAGCTGATTTTCATCTTTTACTCGAATTTGATTCACAGTTCCTGATTCAAATTATGAAATGCACCAAAAAGGATCCATATAAATTTATAAAATCATAAATTTATTACAAAGCCACATCTCAATCTCAAGAAATCCGCATAAAAATGCTTGATCCCTAGACACTTTTGATGTGTGTATTTCAAATTGCGCGTCATGTTCGTGAACGGGCGCCATCGGTTGACACTGGTCATCTTTTAACTGCCAAGGCTTATTTTTAATCTTATATTTTGAATTGTTTCTTCATTTGTCTTTTTTTTTACATTGTTCTCACATATAGAAGCAACAAGAATAATGTACCCAGGATTTTGTAATATCTTGATTTAAAAGAGTGTCCATGGTCTTGGGTCTTGCCCGATCTTCTCCATAGAGATCTACGTTTTGGAATGTGCAACTAGCTTCAACTTTCTGACTAACTGACAGACTATTTAATTTACACAATTCAAAAATGCCTGTACAAGGTTTAATTTAAATAAATGCTTTGAGTTGAGTTGAGTTGATTGCGAAGAAGTAAAAGAGGCACCGTTGCTCTCAAAACGTCGAAGGAAAATATCGTGAGGAAACCGGCATGTCCTAGAACCAAAAATTCAAAGTCTTGTGAACCCAACCCGTACTGAGCCCACGTGGTGGATTACGGCCCACTCCCTGTCTCAGAGGGGAGACCTGTGTCCCATCAGTAGGAACTGTTATAATCTGATTATGCATTATATTCTGTACTTATGAAATTATTTTCCTTTAGAGATTTTGGTAAGGTGTTTAGATAGTGATATTTATTTTAGAAGTATGTATATTTATTTGTATGTATTGTCATAATATTTGTTAAGTATTATGATTTAATGTTTTTTTGTCTCTTTTACTCTTTCACACGCTGTCTACATCTCTCTATCTATTGTCCTATCGCAGGTATGCTGGAAGAGATTTCTTATGAAATAAGCATCACCTTTGTACCTATTTTTCTGTTCTGTTTTTTCTTGTCTGTTTATATACCTATGTGTGTACTTACGTAAATGGTAAAAAAATAGTGGCACTCCGGGAGTGCTGACAAAAGTGAAAACAAAACACAAACAGAATACTTTGCCATCACTCACTGACATATCAGATATACATTAAAACCGAGTACATCCCGTGGACAGCCGAACACATCCGAAGCGGGTATTTTTTGAATCGTCTTAAAAACAAAACACGCACGGTGTCGCTTACGGTAACAGTGGCGCGAGATCAATGGTTTTTTCCCATCTTAAAAAATACCTAACGTGGCTAATCACAAAAAAAATAGAAATTTGTGATAGGCTAGACTGAATTGACCGTTCTTCTCTTGTGTTATTTTATATGCTTCATCCATAAGCAACGTCTCTAGACCAACCATTGAAATATTTCCATACCATTCCCAACACACACCGTGAACAATATTGTCAATTCCAATTCCAAACGCACTCTCGATTCACTCAGCGGACCCATCCTCGCCAATACATAACACATATATTTCAACATTAAGTCTCACGATAGCACTAACGCGAAATTTACTATTACTACAACAAATTTCCTTATTTAACGGAATCTACGCTTTATCGGCACTTGAACCTGTGACCCGGTGTAACACACGACTACTTATATCCACGGAGTTATAGCTGGGTTATGAGTAAGCGCGCAAATCTTCTGCGAGGCTAAATTATTCATTTAGATAATGGGTACAGTTAGTTTTATTGAATTTCCATGGAGTGGTCGGTTTATGTGGTCTGTGGTGGGTTCGGAGGGATTCAGTTTTCTGTACCTTTGTTGACTTCTTTTAAGCATAAGTATGAGCAAGCGTAATCACCCTACAGTGCCACACAGTCCCACTGCTGGGACACAGGCCTCCTCTCGGTGAGAGGTAGTGGGCCGTAATCCACCACGCGGGCCCAACGCGGGTTGGGTTCACATGTCTTCGAATTTTTGGTTCTTGGACAAGCCAGTTTCCTTACGATGTTTTCGTTCACCGTTTTTAGAGCAATGGTTATGAAATAATGAACACAAAGTAAAGCACCCATCTGGGTTCGAACCTACGACCTACAACTCGTAAGTCGCGACCGTTCCCATTGGTCCACCACTGCTCTAGAATATAATAAATTCTGCAAAATTCTAAAAACGAATTCTATTTACAATCTAAGATATTAAACAATTTCCAGAAGATAAATACCAAAAACGCAGTAATAGTTACTGCAGATTAAGTTTTATAACCACGTTAATCTCCACCGTTTTCCCTAATGTGAGTCAAGAGTTAACCTAACAGCATTTAGATATCATCATTAGCAGAATCGGAAACCTTAAATAAAGACAGTTTAAATCCTCACCTAAATGCTATTCCGCAAACATGTTTCTTCTCACAGATTAAATTCATAGTTACAAAACGAACTTAACAAAAACCAGTTCCTTCCATCCCCTAAAGGATTACTTCAAACAAAGGATGACAGAACTTGTCACGTCTTCAATTGTTTATTTTGATCCTGATTAAAAACATCGTTAGTGAGAACTGGTGCGGTTTCATTATTAATGGTAATCTCTTTTTTTCTGTTTTGATGTTTAAATCAAATATTTGGGTCAGGTAAAGAACGCGTGCTGGGTTTCTGAATAGGTTGTGGCAGTTTTTGAAATATGACTGTTCGTTGCCAACTTTTTTGGTTTTACTTGTAACTTGTAAGTCAACTGGGAATTTGGACTGACAATAACGGTAAGAAGTTGGATTGGATGACCAGGTTTGAGGATTATTTTTTTGCTTATAGTTGGTTTGTTGGTAGTTAACAATCCCAGGACTGGACAGTTCCTACTGTTCTTTGTTTCGCTTTTTACTAACTTATTTACTAATTTACTAGACTAGACTTATTTAAAACACCGACCTTATCTCGCAATTTTTTTTTTTAAATGATGTATAAAAAGACTCCGATATACCTACTATTTTAAAGAATCAAAAAAAAAATTATTTCATTTCATTACATAAACTAATCATCATCATTCATAACTAGTCTTTTCCCAACTATGTTGGGGTCGGCTTCCAGCCTAACCGGATGCAGCTGAATACAAGTATTTTACATAGAGCGACTAACTATCTGACCTCCACAACCCAATTACTAGGTGATACGATACCCTTGGTAAGACTGGTTGTCAGACTTTCGGACTTCTGACTACCCGTAACGACTGTCAAACATCCACGAATGACACCAACGGCTTAATGTGCTTTCCGAGGCACGGAGGGGTCTCGGTATGTAAAGATGCTCACCCATCGACAGACCAACCGCGGCAAGCGCAACTAAACTAATGATTCATATAATAATAAAATATTTTTATTATTATTCTTCTAACGCTGCTTCATTTCAAGAACTTTTATATTCATCTACTAAAGCTAGATTCGGCTGTTTCTTTGTCTCTGCTTTCCTTGCAAGGTTATCTTCACTTTTTTTCTATCATCTTCATCATCGACCTTTTCACTGAGCTATAAATAAACTTAATCGTAATATTTTATACATTACCTCCCAAAATCCCTCCAAGGCCGGTATCCCATACGCTCGTACATACTCTGCTGGGCCCATTAATCACGGTGTCGTTCATAAATCGTGGCGAGCTCCCTAAAGCATCGCGTATCGGATTAACAACCAGTAACTGTCGTTCGTATCTCTACGGAAATGTGTTAATACTAACTGGGAATGTATGCGTTGGGGATCCGCGGGGAGAGGTTTTATTTTCGTTTAGCCTTGTGCAGTAAAATCTAGGAATAGTGCGTAGGATTTGATTGAGGATGCAAAGTTTGTAATATAATTCTTCTTCCCAGCGCAAGTGGTGAAGGGCGGGCGTTTTGGGGGACTGTCTTATGTTATTTTGAGGTTCGAATTCGTTCTAATTTGAATAAATGGCTTTTTATTTAAATGCATAGATTAGTTTCATTACAAGTGGGTCATTTAATGTGACCGCAGCTGTAGGTACATTTGTGGTTCAGAAATATTTGTAAATTCATATTTGCGTATTTATTTAGATATTATAATGGATATTAGTGTGTTTTTGCAAACATGTCAAAAGGTTTTATAATTCAGAATTGTGTCCGCAGCTATAGGTATATATCTGGTTCAGAAATATTTGTAAATCCATCATTTGAGTATTTATTTAGATATTTTAATGGACTTTAGTGTGTTTTTGCAAACGTGTCAAAAGGTTTTATAATTCAGAATAATGATTAAGGAAATATCTCTAAATATGAGTGCAGGGAAAAATTTCTGCACAAAGTTGTCGCGTTTCTAGTAAACGGTTGTCCAGATAATTTGTCTAATTGGACTACTAACCTAGACTTTGTATCACTAATTCTGCATTCAGGTTCGTTAAATTATTCGTTCGTTTCGTTCGTTATTGACATACAAAACTAGATACCTAACACATCATTTAATATAACACATTAATAATTTTGCATAAAGGATACATCTTTTTAAATAATAATTTGTCAATTTAATGTCTAGGTGATAAAATGTGGGATATTGTAATTTGTAGCTACTTTCTTGCATCCAAAACAACTATCAAGACTATGAATGTGATTTTATTGACACATAATCCGCAAGAGTAGAAAATAACGTCTTATAAATAACGTATTTTGGCAGCCAATAAAGAAATACTGAGCGCTTGCATAATTATCTTCTTCTAACTACTGCCTTCTTCATTTTTTTATTATGAATCTTCTCCGGCGCGCACACAACAACTTACCAAAGTTTCACCACAGTCGATCGAGCCATTAGCGATTTTTTGCGAGACTAAGGCACATCAATTAATTCTTCTAATATTATAAACGTAAAAGTTTGTGAAGATGTTTGGATGTTTGTTATTCAATCACACGTAAACCGTTGAGCAAATTTTGATGAAAACAGGCACATAAATAGATCATTTCCTGCATTAACATATAAGATACTCTTTATTCCGATATTCCCACGGGATCGAAACTTACGCGGGTGAAACCGCGTGGCGCTGCTAGTTTACAATAAATTTAAAAAAAAAACTATTTTACATAGGTACCTATTCCTTTTGTTTCGTTTAAGTTCATACATCCTAGGACTAGGTATTTATAAAACTTGCATGCATCAAAAATACAATAATCATTCAGAACAGAGCCGCTTCATATTCGTGAAGTTGCGTAACAACTTGCGAATTTCAAGTTTTTTAAAATATTTTAACAACTTAGACAACACCAAAGAGATTATCCGTGAAAACCCACAAAACCTCAAAAAAATCTTAAACTTCACCGTCCAAAATGGATACCGTTACCCAATACCTATACGGACATTATCTGTTATAACGACATATTAGGTACACTACCACAATAAATATACCGAGTACACCAAACACCAATAAATTTATTGTAAAATTGAGATGTAAGTATAAAGATCTAATCTCGGCCAAAAGATTTATGTACCAAATAGATTTATTTTAAAAAAATGTCGTGTAAGGATTTAGTTTAGGCCGCTGCATGAGTTACTGGTACAGGTCAACGTTGAAACTGGGGATATCTCCAGTTTTTGTTTTTTGGTGATAATACGTTTTTAATGTCTGTTTGTATTGGGATAGATCGATAAGTTGTTTGTGGAACAGGTGTAACTTTTAAATGGAAGTGTTTGTTTATTACAACTTCTTAGTGCCTCATTTTATTGACGTGCTGCAGCATATACGCGTTTTTTTTATAGAAATGAGCACATTAAAATTGGCCAATAGCCCCATACTTCCCGTGGGTGTCGTAAAAGGCGACTAAGGGTCTTACCAGAGAATGGGCAGCAGCGTTCTCTATGCATTCCACCACCATACTATACTGCGATCGCCAACCCGCCTGCCAAGCGTGGCGATTATGGCAAACCGCCCCCCCCCCCCCCCCTTGGGAGAGGCCTATGTCCAGCAGTGGACGTCTTTCGGCTGAAATGATAATGATGAATAGCATCGAAAGACTTATTAAAAGCTTTTCTACGCCCATTTGTACCATTAGTACCATTATTAATTAAAGGCCTGTGATGTCCCACTACAGGGCAAAGGCCTCCATACTCTCTTTCCACTTCTCTCTGTTTAAAGCTGCTAAGGACCAGGTTGAAGGAGCACCATACCACTGTACCATTATAAGTATTAATATACTGACGACCTAAATAAAACTTACAACTAACCATTAAATAGACAATACATCTTAAAGTTCCACATACTTCTTATGGTATAAAGCAGGAATGAGTAAGAACAATGTACCACATCAGAAACCCCATCGAGTTCACGGATGTGAACGGTCACAATACTGACAATATTGGCGATATGCCCGGTTTGCATCCTTAATACATTAAACATGAACCAGACAAGGAAATAAAATAGAAAATATGTCGATGCGATGTATTAATTGATTCATTACTTGATCATAATTCCGTTTATGTATAAATGGTATGCTTCTAAACTTAGTAATCTTTGTCATTGAGTTAGATTGTTGTAGATGGTTTCTGCATTACTCACGATTTAAAACTAAGTACCTACTTTTTAAGGTTTGTCAATCTGCATAACATATTAAAAATAATATGGTACAAACCTAAAAATACATATATGTATCACCAGATTGCATCTATAATAAGATTCGCATTTAAAAACAAAAACAAACTGTTTCTGCCAGGCCTTCAACCCGTTTTCCAAACTTAACGGTCTCTAAAAAAGAAACAAAAAAAGGACCTGCCTGACGTCACGGGTACGAAGTAACGGACCTTCCGGCACCGGACTACCCTAGACAATGAAAGACGTTCACCGTTTATAAAACTAACTGTCCATAACAGTCTCTAATAAAACAATTAATATAAAATTGTCTTTGTTCTAATGTTTTGCGCAAAATTTCTTTTCTGCGAATCGTTTGTCGGTGTTTCGAATTGTTTTTACTTACACCTTTTTATTACTCGGCGATTGTGCGAATTTTAGGGTTGCAGTTTGTAAATGGATCATCTCGGTTCTTTTGTTTTTTTTTCAAGACATATTGGGTAACAGTTTTATTAGTTGGTACAGTTAAAAGATACTGCCAATAAAAATGTTATATTTTTTGTGAATGCTTCGTTCATTTCTTCTTTCGTCAGCCTTTATGATGAATCTTTGTAAGCTATACTTTATTGCTGGGGATACACATGCCCGTAGCTTGCACACTAGCATACCAGCTCCTTGCATGTGCCAGCTACTGCCATGTGTATACGCTAACTGCCATACAAATAGCTAGCATAACATTTGATTTACTTGCATGCTTGTTGAGGGAGGGGACGCGGAGGATTGCCAAAGCATACTTTTGTGCGACAAGATGGTAATACTGGCATGCAAGGGCACAACTTGCATGATTACTTGCAAATGTATCCGCAGTGTGCCAGTTACTCGTACATGCCAGTAACTTTCATGCCAGCTACTTTCCCGATTTACTGGCATGTGCATCCCCGCCTTAAAAGTGCTTTGTCATTGTGAACAAGTGCAAAATCTTAATTAAAGAGCTGCATTGATTACTCAACTTTGTCCGTGTGGTGCCGGACTTAAAGAATAGCACCACCCAATACTACTTCCCGTGGGTGTCGAAAAAGGCGACTAAGGGAGACCGGAGAATGGGCAGCAGCGTTCTCTATGCATTACACCATCATACCATGCTGCGATCGCCAACCCGCCTGCCAAGCGTGGCGATTATGGCACCCCCCCCCCCCCCTCCCCAAATTGGAGGAGGCCCATATCCAGCAGTGGACGTCTTTCGCCTGAAATGATGATAATGATTCCCAGCTGTGGTACTAGGAAGTGGCACAAGTTATTTTTTCTGTACCCTATATTGAAAGCAATTGCATCTATTTTGCCTTGCTATCCGTTCATTAATTTCACTGTATCTGTATTTCTGCAGTCATTCATTTTTTCCGCCACGCGCCAGAGTGTCTCCTAAACTTGTTTGCAATCGTTTTCTAAGCATTATCTTCAACTGTACTGCTGAAAGTACTGCCTTTTGTGCTGCTGGGGAGTTTCTTGCGCCACATTTCCCAGCTAACGCACTAAAGTGGTGGAGGGCGAGCGTTTTAGGGGACTGTCTTAATTATGTAATTTTAACAGCCTCAATCTCATTTGAATAAATGACTTATACTTATTATTCCGGTGTAAACCGAGCATTTTGCGCTATACTATTGTAAATAAAGATGGCATACATATTAAAGTAATATAAATAATATCTACTTGCACGTGCATTATGTAAAACAGTCATATACTGAACTATGACAGGTAACAGGTAAATACGCTAGGTATTCATGTATGCTAAATATTACGATTATTTTCTGTAGTGCAGGTTTAAAATCAACATAAAGACTGGGAGGTTACTTCGTTTGAAAGGATAACGTTTCATAACTACTAAAAGATAGAAGTGCAGATAACGTTTCGTGTCAAATACATGCTTTAATACATTTAAGGCCTACAGTCATCCGCATATTAGTTGACAGTTTGACATTGACAGCGCACAAACATAAGTCTTCCCCTGGGGGTAAGCAGAAATTACAAAACGCCACTTCTACGATCCTTACGTACTCCTTTTGCTTCGTACACATACATCTGGCCATACACGCCGGTTGTACAGCGCCTTTATGTCGTAGCATTAAAGGCAATTTTCAGAGTGCTAATGTTACACACTAATGTGTAGTTGACTATACAAAAACCATCTATAAAAAGTAAAACTGTTGAGGTAATCATTAAAATTTTTGGGACGCATGAAGAAGCCAGTTACTCAATTGAACGCTCTCGGCGCATCCTGGATAGTCACATCCAACGCCTTACTTGACTGGCCAATTCTACCCTTGCGGTGGTATGGCTAACGCCCACCTGGCTTGCGACCACCCCCCCACCGGAGTCCGAAGTCAAGCACCCTGCTGTCTTTCTTCGATGCGTGGGAGTTTCAGTGCCTTAGGCATCTTCTGGGCACGCTCGTTCCATCATAAACCTCATCCGTCGCTTTCTATCAGGCGTCATCGAGGTCAAGAGAGGCCCAATCAGCAATAAAAAAAAATAATAAGAAAATATAAAAAACATTAAACTTAGGTGTGAAGTTTATCATCATTATTTTATTTTTCAGATCTCAAGCCCACCACGGTGACGATGACGCACTGCAATGTCGGTAAAGAAAACACAATCTTGCCTAGAGTACGGATTAGCGCGAGCGCAGTCTACGATACACACATTAGAGAGAACCCGCCTCTGCTCTTTAAACTACGATATCACGCTGTTGCAAGGAACCGTCTCTACTCTTTACGCCAAGAAAGAAGAATAATAAAGAAACGAGAAGACTGAATATTTAAAGTATTAAATGAGAAAGTAACTCTAAATAAGTTTGTACACTTTTTACGCCTTAACGGCTGAACAAAATCGTGCGCCACATAGACCTGGGAATACTTTAGAGAATACTTTTATCCCGTTAGATCGTTCCTGTGCGACAATTTCATCCTGTTGTAACTTACATGAAAGGTGCAATGTATTGATTTGGCAAAAAAAGTTTTTTTTCACGCACGCGAAACCGCGGGCAACAACCAGTATTCAATATGTATAGATAGCTATGTTGATATTCTCAAAAATTGCAAAGTAGATCTGACCATAGTCACCACGATTACCACAACAATTTGTGATTTGATGATCGCACCAGGTGTAAAAAGGTAACAAAAAAAAACGAGTAGAGTCTATTAATTTATCTTTTACGCTCAATGTCATCAGCACAGAAAAAGTCTGAGTCACTTTCAGCGATGCGGTTTACCACATATGTTTACCGCGAATCACTCGGTCTACCTCATTTAGACCTAAGTCCAGTTCAACTATCATTTAAGAGCGTTAAGATGCAAATAACCGATGACTAATTACAATCTTATTATTTAAATTGCTGTGGTGATTAATTAATCTTTGCTTGTTTAATCCTTGCTGGTCTAGAGGTCGCTACTGCAGAACATGAGGTCATTTTTTTTGAGCATTGGGTATCATCAAATGACCCCCTCCCGCTCTGGGGGAGCGGAAGGGAGTGTCAGACTCTTACTGACTAAAACCCACCCGTGTTCCTTCTTTAGCCCTTTATGTTCCGGGGCAGCGGTAACCCTTTTGGACAATCCCGCTGACCCGGCAGGCTGCGGCCCTAACGGGCCCTTTCGCTGATACTGACGTCTCTTGGGGGTGCGCGTGGAACTCGTACGCGCTGTCCGGCACGGGCCTGGTACTGATCGGACGGTGAGCTACCCATTACTCTCCGTCCGCAGGCCCTTGCCGGTGACCGGGAGTCATCCTGTAGCTCCCGACGCCCGGAGCGTCTCTCGCGGCGGCTGGGACTCTCTCCCTCATCAATCCTGCCACCTCCTTCGCTAGCATGACTGCTTCGCAGAACGAGTGACTGCCTGAGCATAAGGTCTTGGGCTCGATTTCCAGGTCGGCCACATATTAGTTTTTTTGGGCTTTGTTGGGTTTTTCCAACAGGAATTTCTTTCTCAATAGCAGCCTAGGGTCTGGAGTTGGCCCGATTGTAGACAATAGGCCCCTAAACATGGGACTTAAACATAAATGGTAAAATGTGTATGTCGTCGTCGTCGTCGTTTCAGCCGATAGACGTCCACTGCTGGACACAGGCCTCCCCCAATTTTGGAAGGGTTTGCCATAATCGCCACGCTTGGCAGGCGGGTTGGCGATCGCAGTAAGGTATGATGGTGGAATAAATAAATGTGTATGTACTTCTACCTAACCCTCCAAAGATTACAGGCGTGATGTGTTGATTACGCGCGATTATTATTTGCGCGAGATGGTAAGCAAGTAGTGTCAATAGTGTCAATACTTCTAATATGATTTGACACTTTCCTTTTCTAAAGCTAATTAATTACCTACTGTGAATATTAAGTTGATGTAAAGGAATTTCGCACAAATACATTGTTAAAAAATAATAGCAGGTATTTTCATTTCAAATGGGTTTGCCCGGGCAAGTCAGCATACATAGGTACCTAAGCAGGTACAGATTTATTACCGACATTTTTTTTTTTTAGACAGTTGCCGTTGTTGATAATTCGGTATGAAAAAATGGAAACTACGTCACGAACATTATTTTACTGCAAAATCAATTATTTCAATTCATAACAAGGGACGCTATTAGCAAAGCAAACGAATAACTAATCCGATTAAGAATCGCTAGTTTCTGAGAATCGATGATTACAAATGGTTTTTACAATTGGTAAAGAGGTTGTTACATTGTAGACAATGTAACAACCTCTTTACCACTTTACCTCAACCTCGTTACCAACTTTACGTGAACTTTGGCAACGTTTTTAAATGCAAACTTGAAAACCTCTACCTAAACATATACCTAACGAAGATGTAAAATCTAAACATTTGCACGGCTGAAACTCGAAAACAGTAAAAACTATAGATCTTAAGAACTTATGTTAGCTACCTATATTCTTGCAGTAAATATAATCATCAGTCATTCATAACCTTTTAGTCAACATAATTTTTTTTCATGAGAAAGATAAAATAGCGTGGAAGTTGGATCTAAAATAAACGTTCAAAATTCGAATATCGAAATCGCGTCGGTAAAGCAAAACGGGAATAGGAAACGAAAAGTTTTTTTTTGTTAACTTTTTAAATTACAAATTGCAGCCTTGCAGTTTGCAGTACGTTTGTTTCATAAAAAAGTTTTGCAACAATTGTTGAAGGTTTTTAAAACGCTTTTTATTCACAAAAGAAAGTTTTATTACGGTATGCTCCTTCGTTAATGGAGCGACTTTGTTAAGATTTAGTTCATTTTTTAAGTAATTATACCGTTTTATTTTAAGGGTTCCTGTTAAATGATGTGCACGTTGTGAAATAAAATATTTAAAAGAATAAGTACCTACCTACATACATACCGTATCTGTTAAACTATAACTGATTGTTCTAGGAAAATATGTTAACCTTAATTGTTCAGTAACTCCGATAAACCTGAATTAATTGCAACATAATTTGAATGATCAATAAAATCGATAAAAATAAAGAAACTATTAATACCTTAACAACAAAGACCCAGGTTTTGTTTTATTTTATTACATATCGTGAGGCCATTCAAGTCACATTGACTGTTAGAAGAGCACAAATTATAAAGATGAACAAAAATATGAAATAGGCGAACCTCATTATTTTTAATAGATGTCAATAGATACTGTGACCGCCAGACATTAAATAATTACACACTAGCATTAAAAAGAAAAACGCATATGTTGTATTTAAAAGGCGACGCGACGCATTAAACTGTGGAGTTACGATTATCGCGCCGCGATCTATAACGTCGCGTATCGTTTTATTAATCGCAGTACGAGGCTCGGGCGCAGTGGCAAAGTTCACGCGATCCCACCAAACCGTACCTATGGACCGGTAACGCACCGGTAATAGAGAAGGAGACGCAAGCATGCCCAATCACGCACGCCAGACAAGGATAGCACGAGAGATAGATGTTGCGTTAGAAGTTAGCCACGCCCCCACAGCGTTCGAAGCTCTGAGTCCACCTCCGTGAGCATTCGTGCGCGCGCGCCGCTCCAGCCACACGCCACCTGTGTTCGAAAATTTTTGAATTTCGAAAATGAAATCGGCCGCGCGATTTCAATCCCGTCAATAGAAGATGCCAGTGTTCCGCTCAAAATTTATTTTTGGAGCAGGTTTTGATAAAGACTGTTATAAAAAAACTGTTAAAATGATGTGTCAATAGCAAAGACAATACGCGTAGCAGTGCGGTAATTGCATCGTCGCGTTTTCAGTTTGCGTTTTCAGTTATACGTCAGACGTAAATTGAACGCGGCGACATTTCGTTTGTTTGTTTTCATCGAAAGTGACTGGACTGTGACATTTGAAATCGATAGTATACGTAATTGAAGTACCACGTATGCGGGCCGCCTTAGTGAAATTTTTATTGACTTAAAAAATTGAGAGCAAATATTTTTATTGTGAAGTGATAGTGGGATTTTTCGGAAAACTGCCGCCTTCTGATATTGTGCACACACCAAAGATATTAAGGTAAGCGGTGTTTACTTAAAATACTTTAGCGTTAGTCCAAATAGGCTAGATAAATATTATTATTCTGAACCGTTTAGATACTAAATGAAAATTCAAATATTTCAATAGGATACGCTATATAAAATCAATCATTTATTGTCAGTGAAAATAGAACGAAAACCGAAATAATGAATTTTTCGCATATGTCTATTTCACACGCGGATGACGCGGGCGGCATTCGGGAAACTCTCCCTACAAAAGACATAAACGGGCGCTCTAGTGTCATTTCCTCAATACATTGACTATTTAAAAAGGGCATCTTCAAAAATAGTTAATTAATTAATTATTTCAATAGATTATTGATAGAAATAGTCTTTTAGCGCACTCCCCGAAAATTTTGCATCACACTTTTGTCGTTAAAATCGTAGATAAACATTGCATGTAGGTGCAAAATAGCCTTTTAGTGTAACACTTTGTAACTATTTCAAACTTAGCAGAATTTTGTGAATCATTTTTCTAGTGTTCATTATTTAAGGACTTTATGTAACTTGTCGATATTAAATTAGCACGAAAACATAAATAAAAAATGTATTTAATCCCGAAAATGGGCGACGTAGTAACATTAATTTATATTACTGCAAATGCATGATTAAATACAAATATAACATCGACCTAAACAAACAGACAAAATACATAAATATCGAATGAAGTTCATTTTAATGAAAAGAGGCGTCTTATTCTAAAATGAGATTTATTGCAACCACGCCTCCCGCGAATCGAACATGTTATCATACAAATAACACTATGATTATTCCAAAAAGTAACATGATTTATTTATTATTTACCATTAATAATACGCCAATATTCTGATTATGGATGCAGAAATGCAGACACTACGAATTCTGTTAAGTATCTCAAATACCTATTTAAATACCACTTTGCGATTCAATAAATTATCTATTTCCTATCATTTATTATTAAGTGAAGTGTGAAACTGGCGCCATTATTTTAAGCCACTATTAATAATCAACTATACGAATAATTGCAAATAATAACATCGATTTAAACTGTTTTGCTAGCGTTTATGTCTTTTGTACTGAAAACACTTAAACTGTTCAAAATGCAAATTAATACTTCATTTAAATAGTTTCAACCAATTAGAGCTTATTACATCATACTTGATAGGTCTAGTTGACTGTAAATATAGCGTTTCGAGTATTACAATTATTTTCAAAACACAATTCTTCAAGAAATAGGGAAAAGTGACTGATATGCGCGGTAGGTATCTGAGTGCGTCGGCGCACGCCGAAAACTTAATGCTTAGCCGTGATTTTCTTCTGTCATTAATTATCGCATAATTTGGCTAACACTACAAGGTATAAATATACACCTATATCTTCATAAAATCACACCTGTATTCCCCGCAGGGTCCAGGGTCCAGGGTGACCCTGCGGGAACCCGCAGGGTCAGACAGAAGTGTACCTATATTCCACCATCTCACCAGTTATATTTAAGTCCCATTAGGGCACAAATTCAGACTTAAAAGCATTTATTTGTATTTCGTATAGGTATCATCATCTCTCTAGAGTTTTCATGGTTGTCGGTAAATTTTGAGTTTAATGAGATGTGACGGACTTTAGGTTTCATACGCGCAGTAGAAGCCTTTAATGGCTTCCCTATGACTGTGTTATCTTTACGACTCATTCTTGGACAAGCTCTTTAAATCCGTCGTTTTAAATTAAAGTTCGTCGTAATGTCTTGAAGAAAGAGAAAGAGCTATTCAGATAACAAAGCTTAAGCAAATATAATCGCTTAGAAGATTAGCAAGAATTCGCTTAATCTGTCTACACAAAGTAATCTTCTAAGTTAGGGAGTACTCAGGTACTTTTAAGGTAACCTTAATGTCAAATTCACAGTAATTCAAGTTTTGTTCAACTAAGCTACATAGACTTGTCACGTGGCATACGAAAATGAAAATAGTGCGATAATTAACACATTCCAAAAAAATGTCCATATAAAACTATGTGTACACTATAAATCTACATACCTTTTTAATTTGTATCTGTTGCTAATGTAAGATAAGATATAAAATTAGACTACATCCGTGATTCGTGACCGACGCATGACCGATGACACTTGAAGTCACATATCATTCTTAATAGTAACACCTATTTCTTGTATCACATTAATTTAAAAACAAAAAAAAGTTGCTAGAGGTAGACCTTAATTTAGCCATTTATAGTCCGCATATAAAATAACTAGCTGAGCCCCGCGGTTTCACCCACCTCGCTCGGGTCTTACGATTCGTAGCGTGATTTAAAATATAATATAGAACCTCAAGAATTGGATTATCAAAATCAAAAATAATTTTGAAATCCGACTGGGAGTTCTAGAGATAGGCGCGTTCAAACAAACTAACTCTTCAGCTTTACTATATTAAAAGTATACATAGGTATAGAAATATAAGCTTTGACAAATTAATGCAAAGTAAAACTTCGTTAGGTTTCCGATACAAAATGGATAGTCACTCTCACCCCGCAATCATGGCGATAGTGCTTGTGAAAAACTTCGAAATATCGTAAAGGTAATTTTACATCCACAAAGTTATCTCGCTACAGATAATTTAGAAGTATGGAAAAACCGACTATCTCAAATGCCTACGCCAAAAGGATAGTCAGCATTGTGTTATGTTAAATTGAGGACAAAATGGAGAATCAAAAATTCGTTTTCCAAGCGTTATTATTTGGCAATATCCTTCCTGATCGCTCATTGGAGCGGTAATTGATGCTTACCGGTTGAAACAACGATGATGTTGAGTTGCAAAGGCTTCGTATTCTTTATCTA
The DNA here is from genome assembly GCA_916614155.1 of Mesoligia furuncula. Lineage (NCBI taxonomy): Eukaryota > Metazoa > Arthropoda > Insecta > Lepidoptera > Noctuidae > Mesoligia > Mesoligia furuncula. The sequence continues at coordinate 1,753,782 of OU744808.1, read as the reverse complement.
GCATAATCATATAAAATTCCCACTACTGGGACACAGGCCTCCTCTCGGTGAACGGGAGTGGGACGTAATCTACCACGCGGGCCCAGTGCGGGTTCCTAGATGTCACATGTCCCTCGAACTTTTGGTTCTAGTATATGCCGGGTTTCCTCAATTAACACAAAGTAAAGTGCCTGTCTGGGTTCGAACCTACGGTCTACAACCCGTAAGTCGCGGCTGTTACCCACGACTGCTAATAAAACAATAAAACATCATCAGTTAACTCATCGGAGCAATTAAAATGTTTTTAAACGGAATTTTTTCATTCAGAATCTAGGTATTTAATTACAATGATCCCTAACTCGTGGGCCTATTTTGAGAATTCACGATAAAAGTTTCACGATTATACCTTTGGGATGAATCTGAAACCATTTATCTATTATTTACAAAGAATTCTAGATTTTTCAGCACATCGTAGATATTTTATAACTTGCGCCGGTAAAACATATTATAGTGCGTATGCACTGCTTATAGCGTCATGGAACACATACCATTTTAAAATAAAATGTACCTGGCTATGAGTAAGTTAAAATTATATTGTCCCTAATTATAATTTATAATACTAAGGTATTAATTGCGAAAATCAAAATACTCCGTTATGGAAAGAGACTAGTGCTGCCATCTGTTGGTAACTATAGTAAACGTTATCGATGCTCGACCAATGATAATGCTAGATGTAGCTACGAAAGCTTTTACACCCAGTACTCTGGGTGTTTGTTACTGGGCCTTTATAGTGATAATTAGTTTTGGCAGTTTATTAAAACAAATGTAACATATTGTATAGGTACCCGTCATTAGGCGGATATTTATTTAGCGTGGATCGCTCAAAAAATTTATATTTTTTTTAACTAACGAAACGTGACTCGCATTTTATCTTCTATAATCACCTCCACCATTATCATTCGAAAATAATTAGCCAACATAAAAGCATGTGTAGGCTCTAAACCATACGCCAATTACCGCCGCGCCGCCAAAATACGCAACACACTCATCAATTACACATCTATCAAATTCCCAGATTCACACACAAACACGCACAAAAACCCCTATCAATCTCCAATCAATCAAACAACCCAACCGATTGATTCAACGATTGATTTAAACATGAAACAATCATGTGAAAATCAAACGAAACACACCCGTGCGTATCAGCATCAACAGCGATCTATCATACTGACCTCGTTGAAAAATCGAAATTCTATTGAACAATTGACCATTATGCTTATAATAAAGTGTTATTAAAAAAAAATAGCGACTAATGAGTGAGACAATGCAGTCGTCGTGGGAAATGGTCCCACGACTGGCACAAGAACATAGTCTGTCCTGCGACACGTAATAGGTTACGTACAATGGACAATGACAATTGTCTGAGTAGGTAGTCCTCTATGTGTTGAATCGATTTAAAGTTTTATTTAATTGGGTCACTGGTTATTTTATTAAATCATATGTAGCCTGTGTTAGTCACGCACCAATCCGCGAAGAGGTAGGTTGTTTTCACATACTGTGGCTTTTGTCACAGCCTTCTTGGAGTGAAGCTATGCGATCGTCTCAGGTTTTACTAAAGTTACACTAGATCCCTCTTTGAGTTCTTTATCTTAATTGGACCCCAACACATATAGCTTATAGATGTGATCTTATATGAGAGGTTTGTATCTACCAGAGAGCTGCTAAGTTATGGCTTAACTTGGAAGAGGCTTATGTACAGCTGAGGACGTCACGCTGAATTAATTACAGCAATTTCCTTTAATGAAAACCCTTTTTAAGTTTACATTTTCAAAGTCGATTTGGGAAACTCAACTTACTTGATACTTTTCAAACACTAGTAACTAGATCAATGCTCTATTAATGATAAATTATTTTTATTTCTATGTAACCCACCACCATCGTCGTCAACAGCCAATCGCAGTGCTGGACGAAGGCCTCTCTCAAAATGGAGGTACTTACTTTGATTTACTTACATTTTTCAATAGCCTCTTCATCTTAAAATAATTTATTATTATGTAAATAATATTTAGGAAACTGTACGGATATGTGAATTTTAATGTGAAATAATAATAGTAATTTTGATTTGACGACCATTACTTTTTATTATTAATATAAACTTCATCTGCACATAATTCTACCATTTTCATTGAAACTCATTTAGCAATCATCTTTGGTTATAAAAGAATACATCACCATTTATAGTTAAAAGGTCTTTTTCATAAGAAATCGACAACATTACGCAACACAATTAATAAAAGGTTAACCAACCATACTTAAGTAGGTTGCTACTAACCATATCTTCTGCCGTCGGTTTATCGGTTGCGTGGTGAACCCAACCACACCCAAGTAGGTTGCTGTTGTTAACCATACCGTATGCCACCGGTTGGTCGGTTGCGTGCCGACAATCCACAATGCAACGCTTGCCATCGATTATTTTATGCAACATAATTATTACAAATCGACTTATTATCTGCAGAGCCCAAATTTGCATGTGATTTAATAGTTTCACTTCTTAGGTTCAAAGAAACGATACTGTAATTAGTTTATTGTATTACGAAAACAACAATTTAATTTAAAGTTCTTTTTTGTGAAATAATGTCACTCAAGTAATTTAGCAATCACAGAATATCGATTAAAATTACCGGCTCAAGAAAAAACCAAGTAAAAACTTTTCTCGGTACATTCAGAACACATGCAAGAAATGCAGTTCTATTGTTTCCAGATTAGGGACAATTGGTTAGGTCAATATTAATACATAAACTAGGTAAAAAATCTACGTAGAAAAAGAAAATCGTCCGACCAATTTTTCTTCTCCGAGACAGTTCTACAGAAAATCAACGTGAACCATTGTTATGTCCCTCACCTTTTGTCCTTATCTGTCAAACTGACAGAAAGATAATCCATCAGAAAAACTCGGTTAAATACCCAGAAATCAGTTCAAAAGTGTCTGTAAGTGTTTCCAAACGTCGCGCGCTAACGATTTAAACTCTTTTCAAATCCTAATTGTTCAAGTGTCGAATTATCGGTTGCCCAACAACGATTCGTTGGCAGAAGTCGCGTTTTGGCTGTCGCAACTATCGTCGTTGACTTTCGGTTGGCACATTGGAGAGTATTTAAAAACGTATTAGTATTTTGGGAGAGGTTGGAGCGTTGAGGTTTTTTATTAGTTTAGTATTGTTTGGAGGTAAAGGAAATTATAAGTTCTGGCGGGTAAGGTAGCTTGTTCCTCTGAAAAAATTTACTCACAAGTAACAGAACTAAACCTTTTTCTAATACTGAAGAAGTCGATCACTCAAACACCGTGGCCATCGAGACATCAAATTCATTGAAAAAAACAGCAACTCTTTTATAAATAGAGTAAAATTAAAGGTGTAATACCAAAAAAAGGCCGTCGTTGTAATCAACTATTTGGATCATGCGTGCTAATTATGTCAATAACATTAATTGCGGCTTTCATCAAGAGGCTCCTGTTCTGCCCTAGACGTGGATATAATAATTAAACAGCAGTTTTTTTCACACATCGTTGGAACACTTAAGTCCTTAAATACCTAGCTAAAGACACGTCGCCCGCCAATCACTAATCAAACAGTAGCCGCTTCCACGGCGCTCAAAGGGATGTTTTTGTCCCCCAGGCACTTCTGCTTATCCCCTTTATAAGTTGATGGCGTAAACAACAGCCGGTACTTGTTGATTCCGTCATTCCGCCACCAAGCGACGCCATTGGTGACAAAAAAACTGTATAATTACTTGATCTGCTTTCATTCAAGTGGACCGCTTTGCTCTTATAAGGCATATTAATTAAACTGTACTAGTATTATGAAAAAAATAGGTGTTTTTACCCCTACTTCGGTAGAACGTTTGATCTGAAAATGGCGACTGGGAATATTGAACTCTGAAAGTTAACGCATAGGGTTGGTAATCGGTTGTGGGTTGAAATTCCAAAGGTTTTTATGTAAATACCAGTAGGGCAACTTCAATAGAACTTAATATCATTATTTTTTTTGAAGATGCCGACAATTTATTATATTATAAAATAATTAAGTTGACTTTTATTTTTATGGAAGTAATTGACAATTTTGATTAGTTTTTTTTTCGAATTGTGCAAGATGTGTGAATTTTTAATTAGTTTCAACTGACAAAGTTGTTCGTATTAATAGCTATGACTTAATTGCAAATCGTTTAAAACTACAAGTCTGGTGTAATAATTGAAAAGTGTTGCTTATTAGACCGCGTAAGGCACTAATCAACTGATTGGAATTAGCTATAGCAATCGGTACTACGTAATTGTTTTTTGACCAACATCTTTAAGCCCTATTAAGTCTCATAGAATCATTTACCTAACTCATTTACTTCATCATCAACATTAACCTACAACAGTCCACTGCTGGACATAGGCGTCTCCACGCCATTAAACTGTATTTTCGGCAACTCTCATCCATCTGCTACCAGCCACTACGCATTTACTTACAGATATAAAAATAAAAACCTAATTAAAAAAATGATCGAATGATAGAACATCTAGCCAACGGGCTATTTTGATGGTGTAGGTCTAAAATGCATAAGAATAACCGTTTCAGTAATACAGATTATTCCTAGAAGCACTTTACGTTCAAAACACTCAATGCTCTTCCTGTCTATAAAGGCATTCTTTGTCGATTGCCCGAATAAATTCATCTCACATAATCTTAACATTACCAAACACAACCTCTGTGCCTTTAACCCAAGAGCCCTGCTGCGGTGTCCTTCCCAGGCCAGCCTAGACATTCTAATTCTTACGCACATCGAAATTCACTTCTCTTAGACTACTCACATATATAAACACAAGCTCTTCGCCTATAACCCAAGCGAATCGCTGTGCTACCTTCCCAGGACAGCCCAGACATTCTAATTCTTACGCACATCGAAATTCACCTCTCTCAGACTACTCACATATTATATGAACAGTACTAAACACAAGCTCTTCGCCCACAACCCAGGCGAATCTGCTGCGTTGTCCTTCCCAGGCCAGTCCAGTTCCCATGCAGGCGTAATGCCACCTAATGGATACAGGCATCATAATCGCGGAACTAGCGGCCCGTGTACATGCGCCGCCGGAACGCCGCCGGAGGCCAACCGGAGAAGTGGCTTGCGTACTTATGATATATGATTTAAGGGGCTTACATGACCTAAAGCGCGGTCACTGTCGGACTGCATAGAAAAGAAAGAGAAGCGCGATGACACAACGCTTGTAATTTTTTGCAAAATATGAAGCAATTATTTAATTGCAAAAATATATTGTTTGGACTAAAAATTAAAACACGAATGTTTTAGTATGTTGCTTGTAGAATAATCTGACAAAAAATCAGAATGATTGTATGTATATTAGTATGGTTTTTATTGTAAAAAAAAAGTTTTTAGAGGTATCTTCATGATTTTTTTTATACTATCAAATTAGTTTTTTTTTTTTTTATTCAATATTATTTATTTATTTAACACTAGAATACTAAATTAAATGACTATAACTAACTTACTATACAAATAAATACAAAAACAAAGGACACTTAGGCGTCGAAGTACTCGTCCGCATCGCTGTCATCCGGAAACGTGCCCAGAAGACTGGCAGCATTGCCACGTTGAATGGCAATGCTAATTCTTTCAAATTAGTTGTATTATGTTTTCAACAAACTATCTACCTAGCATATATTCTGAAGAATATCATATATTTTTCTGATTTTGTTTACTGTAGTCGATCATATACTTTTATTGTTTTTAAAACTTGCATTTTTTGTGTTTAGGTCCTGTAAGCACCTTAATAGTGCCTTTAGTTTTGTTTCAAACTCGGCAGGAAAGTTAATACAGATGAAAGGTCCATCTAATGGTTGTCTGGTAGATATCGCTGTTAGTGATTAAGTCGCCGCTGTACCCCTAATATGTGTTAATGGTTATCTAAATATGGTTTGTGTTTGGTGTACAATTAAGCATATTTTGTCTATGAGTACAAAAATGTTTTTATCTTGACTCTAGGACATGTAGTGGTGAAAAGATTAGCTAATCAGTAAGGTTGTTACACTTGTTACTACATATTTAGAAAACGCGGGAATAAATTGGAAATTGACACTCGTAAAAATCTCTTTAAATACACTCAAATTGGTTTTACAAATGAAATAGCCAATTAGCACATGTAACACTTTAGTTGGCGACATTGTGCGGAAATTCTGTTTAAATTGTGATATAATATCACACGTCAAACACATGTAAACGGAGAAGAATCGCTGTAATGCTCGGATAAGTTCTCCTCCAAATATCAAGTGTAGAAGCTCCCTAACACAACAAAGAGTACATGCACACTGCATATCGCGTGTGTGATTTACTTTCCGTTTCATACGAAGTGCTGCAGCAATTTTATCTTATTTTTAGTTTTAATGTATTTCTTGGATCTTTATGTGACGTTATTGAAATAAATTTATGGCAGGGCAACTGGTGCAACTTTAAAATGAAATTGTTCAAAAATGATTTAGCCGCCTTAGCTTAAGACTGATCGCAACAAAATAACTACGTACGTAGAGCATATTTTAATTTGTTTTCTCTTGAAATGAAATTGTCGTTAACTAAACATAGGCCTAACCCAAAAACCAAAATTAGGCAAATCGGTTCTGCCCTTCTCGAGTTTTTGTGAAACTAACAAACGTCAATACATTTTTATATACATAGGTTGACAGATAGATTATGTTTAAAATTATTATTATGTTGCAGTGCCCTAACCGGGTTTCATGTTGGAACTTACTTAAGTATATTGTAACAACGAAATGTACACATAAATGCAATAAAGAGTTTGAGTTTTTTTTTTTTTTGAGAACTGTTTGATTCCATCAGACTTGTCCTGAAATCATGAAAATAATAACCTTAAAAGTACTATACAACCCGATTACCTGACCAATTAAGTTTTTAGAATATACCCTAGTTCGTTTATGACGAGACAATTCTCCTGAAAAACGGAACAAACCTTTATATCGACGTGTGGACATAGCCAATAAATCGCGTACCGTTAGCAGCCGCGACACACAACCGAACAGATAGACAGACATAGGTACAACTTCATTCGGGCAAAATCGTGAGCGCTCGGAACCACTCGGCCTCGATGTTACATCGCGCGCCGTTTTCGGTGCACCTCTAGGGATGCTGACGGTTTTTGGTGCAGATGTTTTGGGTTTTTTTAACAATACAAGCACTTGGTAGGTACTCAGTCTAATTAGAAATAATTATTGACAAATCGAGATCTATCTTCTTTTGTAACTGGAAAAAGCAAAAAGATTTCAGGCAACTGTGTGTGTGTGTGACTGTGCAATAATTATTACCAAAAAGGCAAAAATAACTATCTATTTCGGAAGTATTCACGTGAAAACGGAAACAACCTAAAAATATAGAAAAACATTATAATTTTTCAATACCTACTAAAATTCCTCAAAATCAAATAATTTTCGGATAAGCCCAGTACATCCCTACACTCTGTCGCATTGATTGTCGTATTGGCTACAGATGGCGCCCTTGTTTATGTACGGGAAGGTATATTTTATTGGGATTTCGTGATGTATCCGCAATATTCGGAGTTGTGTCGATTGTAGCTGCCTTCAAGGGAATGTCAAGGAATCACGATCGATTTTCTTTAATGCTTTAAGTACTTGCTCTTGATCCGATGTTACTATAACCGTTTGTAGTAGAACGTAAATGTCACGGTGGAGATTACTTGTTTTACTTCATGATCAGTAGCGTAGACATTTGTTGTTGAAAAGCTTCTTCACGGGAATGTAACTGTTTGCGTCTAAACGATTGTTATTTTGTCGATCCCGTGAGAATATCGGGACAAAGAGTAGTATATATGTTATTCCAGGGTGTCAGCTACCTCCATACAAAATTTTATCAAAATTGGTCCAGCCGTTTGATCGTGAAGAAGTAACAAACATATAAACACACACACACAAACTTTCGCCTTTATAAAATTAGTGTGATTAATCGATTGTGAAATATATTTTAAATTTATGTTATAGGTTTTCAGCATTCAACTTCACTTAACTTAAGTTAGGTGTGAGATTCCTGAACAGAATAAAATAATCATAAATCTTTAAAAAAAATCCAATTAGGTTGGTATATTAGAAATAGGCAGTCGCTTCATGTAAAATACTGTTATTCAGCTGCATCCTGTTAAAAGTAGTAGTATAGCTGTGAAAAGGCTAAGCAGATGATGATGATGATTAGAAATGGCAAACAAGGGAACATTAATATTCCCTACCGACCTTAATGAAGACGCGAAAGAACGTGTGGTGAAAACACATCGTTCAGTATAGTGCAGAAAATAATTTTCAGTTATAAACTAGTAGCATAACTAATTAATGACTTAGGTGTTAAGACTCGGGAAACTATAATAAATTCTCTTCACATAAAGTCTAGGGACAGTTATCTGATACAAAACAGGGTAAAGTAAAAGCCAAATAAAAAAAAAACTATAAGATAAAACTTAAGAAAAATTTAAATTTCGCGGTCTACCACTACCCTGAATGGGTAGTGGTAGACCGCGAAATTTAAATTTTCTTACGTTTTTTGCAATATGCAGGTCAGTGTCTGATTGTATCTTGATCAAAATATGAATCGCGACAATAACAGGTACATATTTAGAGAATTGCAATCATTAGAATCATTAATATATCTTTCTAAGTTAGATTTCTACCAACCACCAATCTCTTATGGAAAAGTGTTTAAGGTAGAAATCTAACTTAGAAAGATGCATTAATGATTCTAATGATTATAATTCTCTAAATATGTACCTGTTATTGTCGCGAATATATTTTGATCAAGATACAATCTGACACTGACCTGCAAATTGCAAAAAACGTAAGAAAATTTGAATTTCGCGGTCTATCACTATCCATCCACGTTAACAGCAAAGACAATAAAACAAGAAAATCTAATTTCGAACTAACTGATGCCATCAATAAAACTTAAGTAATTATAGACATATTAAATACTAAGTATCGATCGCCACTGTATTAAAATATGAATTCCACAAGTCACAAATTAAAATTAATTGTCGTGTCTTTAGGAGGAGCGCACAGGGGACGTAAAGATGCTGTGGCTGATGTACTCAGTGATTTGTTTGGTTGTAAAAATAGGATTATTGGATTCAGAAATTGACATATCGCTTCCCGGCAAAAAAAGTGTCAGAATACAAAAATAGCTGTTTCGAGAAAATGTAACTTTAATAGTTTTTTGTTTATCTAGACGTCAATAATTTAAAAACTATAATAGTCAGATTGCTGAAATATGGTGTGTAAATAGCTTATTTATATATTTATTAAAGGGCTTTAAATTTAATAGCAAAATCTTTTTTTTTTTTAACTAACTTTTAAGAAACTTTTAATTTGATGAATATTATGACTCTTTTTTCGATTAAAATTTCTGTAGTTTAAAAAATAATACACATTTTATTGTAATATGTTTATTGGTTTCTAGGTAATTTTGAAAAACACTTGTGTTTGCTTTATTAGCATTGCATTATACCTGGTGGATATAATGCGGATTTTAAAGTTTATGTCGCAAAAAAACATTTTACTTAAATAACTTTTTGTGACATATTTAGTGCAAAATATACAGATACATTACTTTAATGCACTGAAAATTAAACGCCTGACTGCTTCTTTACTGCGATAAATGAAATACCTATTACGGAATCTGACAACCAAAAATAGTGAACTTGTTCTTTTGGAAAGGGCCAAAGAACAAGGAGAGAGATAGAGAGAAGGGAATTTAGCTCTCAATATCCTTAACTTGGTATCAAAAATACATCTGCAGAACAATAAAAAACCGCCGCTTTACATCGCGTCTTCCCGCGTCTTGCAATGACCGCTGATCTTTACAGGCACATCATTAGCAGCACTCGCCCTCAAGTAGCCCGCAGTTGAAATTTATAAATCATTAATTTACAATACGCTGGTCAGTTAACGATTATTAATTTTAATTAACTGTGAACGAAACTTATCGGTTTGTGGTGTGAGGGAGAGAAGTGCAGCGGGGCGATAAGCGAGAGCGATTTAAGGATCCTTGTGGACAATAAGACTAGAAATATTGTTTGCACTAGAAACTAGAGGTTTCTGTTCTGCATATTCAACTTTTGTTCTAATATTGTTGTTAATTTAGAAAATTCACCATCGACATTTAACTTTAACAACTATAAAAATTTCATCGTTTATCCTCTGACCTCTAAAATACTTACTTCATTCCGCCATAGCAACCATATTGCACCATAGCCTACCAGACGGTCCCAAATAACGATTTCTACCACTCCGTTCGCATGACCTCTTGCTCAGAGCTCTCTCTAATTACACTGTGGCAAAAATTCTGACATTACCCATCTTCACTCCTCATGTGTTTCACCAACTAAACTTTACCATCGGCGTAACTCCTAGTGTGATCACGGTAAAGTTCAGTTTTGTTTGGTGAGACTGTATTATTAAGTTTGTAATAGATGTTGATATTTAATTTGTCAATGTTATCGATGACAGCCTCATTATTTCTATTCCTTCTATTTGTCGAAAGTGTTTTGAGAATTGGAGTGGTGAAAGATGGTCTCGATTTTTTATGGTTATTAATTACTGGCTTATAATTATTGTTTTCGTTTCGATATATCACGAACTGAAATTTTATAATTGGCTAATATGATTTCTGTGTAATTAGCGTTGGACCTCTTAGACCTCTAGGAATGAGGAAATGTAGATTTTATAAAATTATTGCCTAGACTAGACAGTTAGGCGTGTGTCGGTTAGACTGTAATTTGACAAGATGAAGTAATTATGCTCTCGTAAACATTTTGTAATTGGAAGAACAAGAATACTCACTACAAAGTAAACTAAGGTACCTACTGAAGTAAAGCAAAATATTGCAGTAAAATTGCAAAATAAAAAAGAAAGGGAAAAGTTTTTTTTTTGGAACAAAGAATCCATAGAGTGCTAGTAAAATAATATTAAAACAACCTATTATATCTAATGTTAATACTAATCAGCCTCCGCACAAACTGCTTTACAATTGGAGAGCTGAATCTCTCAGCTACTGTTATTGTTACTCTTCTCATTGGTGAAGCTTTTTTTATGCGTACAATCGCAATTTAGTTGCACATAGCAAACATATTCTTAAACAACACACTGCTAAGAAAAAAAGCAATAGCATCATTTCTGTTTTTCACGAAACCCCAAAAAATAAAAGTAAGAAGCAAAATTTTCAATTCACCACCATTTTCTCTTACACTTTTTTTTTTTTTTGCGGATGGGAAATCATCAAATGACTCCTCCCGCTCTGGGTGGAGCGGAAGGGAGTGTCAGACTCTTACTGACTAAAACCCACCCGTGTTCCTTCCTTAGCCATTTATGTTCCGGGCCAGCGCTAACCCTTTCGGACAATCCCGCTGACCCGGCAATTTTCTCTTACACTTGCAACTCAAAGATTATCATCCGTTCAATTTCCTCCAAAGCTTTCATCAGCTCGATACAAATTCCCCTCGGACCTGTCACTGCAGTCGTCAGGCCGGGCATGCTCGTAACAGCCGACATAACATGACTGTTTTGTTTCTATTGGGCATAAAGCTCAACCTTTCCTCTGCACTCAAGTTGAATGTGAGTGCTATGGGCGCCGTTACGTCTGCTATCAAAAATGGGCTATTTAATGTGTACGATTTCATGGCATCCTCGATTTTGCAAACCGTACTTCTAGCCGTTAATGTGTTATGTTGATGGCATTAACGGTTAACAACTCAAAAGTCAGCCTTTACATTGTATCTATTCAGTTCAATGTCTCACTTTCTTTTTTTTTCTCATTTACCATTTTCCTTTTTTTCGCAGTTTCCTCTCTATATAAATACTACCTAGTGTCATATACAATCTCTATTTTAATCATAAATAATACTTATCTCATAACCCACCTCAACATATTCAATAAACAATCTGCAAAACGGTTACACACCTAGTTTGCACGGCAATTCCGCCACTCGACAATTACCAAACCTTCACAAAAGATTTACACTAATAACAGTCACCGCACAGCGGTCGTGTCGGCATCGCATCGTGCCCGCTAAACAAGCTCCACCGTAATAAGTAGCCATAACTCGGTACTACTATGCGTACTCGATAGAATTTCAATTTTACTGCCACAGAGTGTCATCCTGCACATGATTGATATTCACCAATAATGTTAGCCACATTGTGCTGTCAGTCCCAGGTCGTGGACCCACGCAATTGACGATTTTTATTGGATTATTGTGTTTTCGGGATTGGGAAACTGTTGAAGCAATTAGTTTAGAAAGGTTAAAGGTAGTGTTTAATGGTTTGAAATTGATTTTGTAACTGTATTTGTCAGTATTCACACTTAGGTCACACCTTGCAATATAATATTGCACGCGAATATACAGTTTCATCAGCATCTTATAATGAAAACTGTCTATAAAGATGAAATACACGCTATGAATCCTTAACTCACAAATGTCCTACCACTTCTTATAGATTAGGGCAGGGGTGGCGAACCAATGGCACGCGTGCCACTGCTGGCACGTAACAAAAATATTCGGGCACGGCATAATTTCAGAAATTTTGGTACCCAAGTCTCTAGTCTACAGTTTGCAACAGCAGAAATCACACTAATTTATAATTTCATTTAAATAAATAAAAAACTGTTAATATTAACATTCGTCCTACACCGACCGAGGTCCTTAGATGCTCTTGCATAGTGCGAACAAGGATAATCGTCGGTTGGTGTCTCATTTCATTAAAAACGTCTATCGGGCTTCAACAAGCTGGTTTCGGCCCCTCATACGCCTTCCAAAGTTCCGGGACCCCAGGGTCCCGAGAAATGTCAAGAGAGATTTCAAATAATAATAACAATGCGGTATATATTAGTATATAAGACTAGTTTCTGCCCGCGACTTCGTCCGTGTGAAATTTCACCCTCCCCCCATTCAAACTCTTTGGGGTAGAATTTCGAAAAACCCTTTCTTAGTGGATACCTATTCTTCACTGTCTTCTTGTCTGTGTGGTGCCGGACTTAAAGAATAGCACCACCCCATACTTCCCGTGGGTGTCGTAAAAGGCGACTAAGGATCGTATCGTAATGGGCAGCCGCGTTCTCTATGCATTCCACCACCATACTATACTGCGATCGCCAACCCGCCTGCCAAGCGTGGCGATTATGGCAAACCCCTCCCCCCCATTGGGGGAGGCCTATGTCCAGCAGTGGACGTCTTTCGGCTGAAATGATGACCTACTCTTCACAAAGAACACATACTCCAAATTTCATGTCTCTAGGACCAGCGGTTTAGGCTGTGCGTTGATATATCAGTCAGTCAGTCAGGACTTTGAATTTTATATGTATAGATTGTTTGTTGGCACATCAAGGCCGCATTAAATATCTGTAGAGGTTCGCCTGGGTGGAGGGTGTACCTAGTTTTCGTCTCATAACCTCTTCTCTACTCTAGTCACAATAAAAACAAAAGCACTCTATGAAACCACACGACACAAACAACCTGATTAATATTTTTTTCCTTGTACATGAACTTGTATCTTACTACGAGTACTATCTACGCGTATTACACCACTTTTTTCCAGCCTCTCATTCACAACATTGAACTAATTAAATCGAAACAATGGATGACGTCACTGCGCACGCGCCGCCGCCGCGTAAACTGGCGCAGTTAATTACGCGACGGTAGCAAGATCAAGGCTGAGCGGTTATTGGAGCTTGAGGGATGAGCTGTAGCGGGAACATAGGTTAAAAGTAGAGATGCGCCGAATATTCGTTTTATATTCGGTATTCGGCAGAATTTGAGGTATTCGTATTCGGCCGAATCATTCGGTTGAAATGAAGAATGTATTCGGTTTAATTGACCATAATAAATCAGCCTTTAGGGCAAAATAAATTAAAGGAATCCCATATTCTGACAATCATATTTATTACAAATCGTTTATTGTAAGGTACTCAAACAAAGATAAAATAAAACACAGATAATCAAATACAAGTTACAACCTAGCAATAATAGTTAATCAAGAATCTTAAAAGAACAGGTATTTTTAATTGCAATAATCCCACTTGCAAATTTAAAAAAATCTGGTACCCGTATTGTGTTTTCGTACGCAATGACAGTGGCGGGGTGCAGCGAGTAGTGAGAGGCGAAGTACCACTCACTCCGTTTACGCGTGGCGCTTCGGAAATCTAGCATGTATAAACTTGTTTGCGCGGCAAAACTATGGAACGGGGAACCGAATTATCCGGCGGTATATTCGGTTCGGTAAGAACTTAACGAATATTATTCGGTATTCGGTTATTCGGTGAAACCACTATTCGGCGCGTCTCTAGTTAAAAGTTATTTCTTTAAATACCTATACTGAGAATTTGTGAAAGATTATTGGAAGTAACTTAATAAACTGTCATAAACTATTTCATATAATCAGGTGGATATAACTCTTCGGGGTGTTTTCTAACTAAACAGACTTATCTATTGATAAAACAATATATTAATCAAACAATCCATCCTAACAATACGAAAAGGTAGGAAGGGTCTTTCAATAATCCCAGTTCTTTCTTCAACTGTATATATACTACTAGTAGCACCCTGCGTTTTCACCCGCATAAGTGTCGATCCCGTGAAAATATCGAGATAAAAACTATCCTATGTCCTTCCCCAGGATGCAATCTATCTCTCTGCCAAAATATTATCGAAATCCGTTCAGTGGTTTTGGCGTGAAAAGGTAACATACAGACAGAGTTACTTTCGAATTTATAATTTTAGCATGGATTCAATAAATTGCTCTTTGATCGTAGACCCTGATGTCTCAAATTCACCCTGAACGTTAGGTATCATTACTATTAATTATGACGTCATTAACCGCATCATTAGTAACCACATAACATGCATATTGTTCTTGTTGTTCGTCGGCACTTTTTAATTATATGTGTCGTTTGTGTTGTTACACATAACGGCAATCTAATGTGTTTGCTTCATAATGGACGACATTTAATGACATGTCGTTTGAGATAAGCCCCTTGAAGATATTTGAGTTATCGCTGCTTATTTAATTAAAGAAATTAACGAGTTAATTAATTAGAACGAGTTAAATGCAGCTATTTCTATTAGAGCAACATAAAGGTGGCAGAAAGTATTTACCGAATCTGTAAAAATCTTATAGAAAAGAATGTACACCAAGTGTATAAAATCAAACCATTATTGCAATTTGTACTAAGTTTCTTTAGTAAAATAAACCACTGAATTGCACTTTGCCTGGCAAAAAAAAACAAAAAACACGTATACGCAGCACCATACTATATAGAATATAGAATACCAGCTGCCGCCCGCGGCTTCGCCCGCAAGGTATGTCAATAAAAACTATCCTATGTCCTTTCCCGAGATGCAATCTATCTCTCTGCCAAATGTTATCGAAATCCGTTCAGTGGTTTAGGTGTAAAAAGACAGACAGACAGAGTTACTTTCGAATTTATAATATTAGTATGGATGACAGTTTTAGTGTGAGATACAGGAGTTATATCTTCCTTCTCTCTTATGTAACGAAATGTGCCAACACGTGACGCGTCCTTGAAACACTTCTCCTCCGATTATCGTAACGCCTTGTAAGAAGTTTTATTTAAAAAAATAAAACTTCTGCTTAGTAAAACCGCTACCGCTATTGACTCAAACGCTTTCATACAACACTCGACCGCCCCGTGAGAACTGGAGCGATGTTATTTTTTCACTTTTACCCGCGAACTTGTGCAGCGGCTGTCAAGAGTCAACTGTGACTTACTGTGATACAATGTCTCGGTCTGGTGCAGACGTAATATGACATGTGTCATAAAGAGTTAGTAATTTGAGCCATTTTTGTGGTCATAAGATTCTATTGGCTAGACAGGTTTAGGTGACTGACAGATTAGATGGATGGTGGATGTGGATGATTGGAAGTAGTGAATTGGATGATTGGATGTTTAGGTGACTGACAGATTGGATGGGTGGTGGATGTGGATGATTGTGTGTGGTGGATTGGATGATTTGATTGATGGTGGAGGATAGGGTGTTGTGGCGCAGCCTGGGAGAGGCCATTGTCTAACTCTAACAGTAGACTACGATGGGCTGAAGATTCGATCCAGTTTACCTTTGACTTTACGGACTATTTTCTTTTAATAATGTTACATGCTAATTTACAAGAAACAGTGCCAGTTTGAATTATAAAACTTAAATGACAATGAAGCATAATTATTTCATAAGCGAATATCAACCCTTAAAGCTTAACTTTAAAGGTTGATTTTCTACTAACAAGGCCCGAAGGACCAAAAAATAAAAACGGCGGATAAATGCCTCAGGACCAGAAAACAGACATAAAACAAAACTACAAACAAAAACAAACCGCAAATTGAACTCAGTAGATCACGTAACAGATTCGCGTGATCTAATTACTTTAAATGGTTATTCCGCGTAATAACCGAAGTCTTCACCTCGCCCTGTGCTGTTGCGAAATTAAATAATATCACTCGCGTGTACGATTCCATTATACAATACGACACGTCATATTAGTCGATTCGCACGAATGTACTCGCCCGAAAAGTACGAATCGTCACTATTTTTTTTCCTTTTTTATTCTGAATATTTTTTTTTATTTAAGGAACTCGCACGAATTTGCACATTTTGAATTTTGTGCAATGAATTTAGGAAAAAGTACACGTTTTATTATTTAACTCTTATCACTTTTGCGCGCTAGGGTCCTTTTTTCTATACTTTATTTAAAAGTGACAATTTGCACTTTACGGGCGAGCAAATTCGTGCAAATCGACTAATAAGCCAACGGCACCACTTTATCGACAATCAAAATACAAATAGCTATTGTCTTAGATATTTTATGACAGGCTTGGAATTTATGAATTCGTATATTAAATATGTTAATTGTGTGCTTTTTCAACCTGACAGTGGAATGAGAGAAATCCGTTTGTGTTATGTGATGGATGACGTGCCGTGAGGGTTTGTGGCTACATATTTGGCATTGTATGGCGCAGTATCCAATAGGCATGCTTCATTAGCTATATCTAAAAGCTTAGAATTAGCTAAATCAAAAATAATACATAGAACTTCTTCAACCAGCTGAGATAAATAGATAGAATATGCTTTATTATGTATGCTTTATTATATGCTTTGCTATGCATCATTAAAATCACAGATATGAATGTAGACATTTTATAAGAGGTGACAATGGCAATGGCAATGACCTTTGGATGGATTAAGCGAGAAGGAGAGACAATACTGAGGGCAGCCTGCATTGTCTGAGTAATTACATCCTCAAATAACGTAGTCAAATGGAAACACACTCCCAAAACAACGTTAGTATTAAAGTTGAACTTTACAGTACATAAATAACTAAGACATGTGGTGCAAGGAATCACAATTATTATGTTTAGAGCAACGATGCTATTGCCACGTTCGAACCGATCCACTTTGAACCCTGGCTCTTGACTTGCGAAACGAAGTAGATCCCACGTTGTATCTCAATTGAGACTGGTAATGGGTTCACCTGTCACAAATTCCACGCAAGTATCTTCCTTTAACCTTATGTATACTTTTCGGAATTGTAACGTTATATATGTACCTACTGAACAATTTTCACTATGGGACCAGCTCTGAAATCACAAAAAAAATCAGCTGTTTAATACAAAAGTTCAATATCTACTTGACCAAAATGTATGAAACAGCTAATTTTTTTTTCGTGATTTCAGATTTGGTCCAATAGTGAAAGTTGTCCAGTTCGATGATCTGAAGCACCTCTTATAGTTTGTCGGGTTAATTTTTTAACACTTTGTATATTATAAAGTTGAGCGATAATGGTTCTGCTTACTTCCAATCATTTATCACAAATTCAAATTCAAAATCATTTATTTGCTAATACGGGTAATTACATAGAGTTGTTAAAAAAATAGAGCATAATTAATGATAAATGATTTATTTTCTGTAAGTAGGTTTGTTCAAACACTTTGAGACGTCAATCACATTTTTTTAAACTAGATGAGGTCGGCGTTTCCTATCTGACTACTCTGAGAAGAAAGGCCGAAACAAACTCAGAGGTCACAGTCTCTTTTAAAGTCCAGACAAAATCTTGGTCAGATCGTGTGAAGACCATGTAAATTGGTGTCTGAAATGATCTTTTGAGAAAAGAACAATACCAAAGAAAGGACATTTGGATAGGCCGTGTAAACTATTCAAACTGCCAGATCATGATTAAAACTAACTAAAAAGGAAAACAGAAAAAGAAATGACCCACATAGTCCTCACATTCACAATAATTAAACAAAAAAAATAGTTCAACCAAACCATCTTTTTACAATAATGTGGATTACGATGATGGTTTGTACTTTTTCTTTCAGTCATAATCATAATTCATAATCAGCCTATAATGTTCCCACTGCTGGGAGTGGGACACAGGTAGTGTTGCCAGGTGTCCCGATTTGCGCGGGACGTCCCGATTTTCAGGGGTCTGGGGACGCGTCCCGATTTGTACCTGATCGGGATCGGGACGCTAAATGTCCCAATTAATAAAAAAATGAAAATAAAATGTATATTTACGCCAAGTACGTAATTTTTTTAACACGGAACTCCATCTATTGGCTTTGGATATATTCAAATATTGAGAATTTCGAAACTGTGCAATAAGACTTAAAACACCTTGTTTTATTTTTGTTTACTGTCCCGATCTGCAACCCTAAACCCCGATTTTTTTGACCTCATGTACCGATTTACAACGAATCGGACCTGGCAACACTAGACACAGGCCTCCTCTCGGTGAGAGGAAGAGGTCTGTAATCCACCACGCGGACACAGTACGGGTTGGTAGATATCACATGAAGGGTCATCTGCAATAGTGAAAAATGTTCTTCGTTTATCGTTCTGAGATAATCGGGTTTTAAGGATAGAAACGGTGAAAAAAAACAAAATAAAAAGGAAAATAGTTTTTATTTATGGTATAGGGCATGTATTATAGTAATAGTTCTTTGGAAAATAATCAACTACTACTACTTAATAAGTAACTTTAAATAACAATATTAAAAAAAAAAACATTATTGCCGTGAACACCTCAACGTTGAGCACTCGAACCGTGTAGCCAAATATTAAAAACTCAATTATCTCGAGACTGGAAGCGATATTGCTAAGTTTGTAAACGTGATCATAAACTGCATAATTATATCAAGTAACCGAATGACGGTATTAGTTTGAATTTTAACATTTTTGGACATTTATCACTATTGCAGTGGACCCTCCACATGTCTTCGAATTTTAGGTTCTAAGAAATGCCGGTTTCCTCACGATGTTTTCCTTCACCGTTTTGAGAGCAGTGGTGATGAAATTGAATACACAAAGTAAAGTGCCTGCCTAGGCTTGAACTCACGACTCGTAGGTGGGCCGTTTCCACTGCTCACTCACTTTCAGTCATATGCATTATAATTCATTATTTTCACATACGGACTCAGAAGTCATCTAAGAACCAATGTTAAAAGGACCAATTTCTCATTACAATTAATTTTCTTTTGAGTGCGAGGAATCGTAATGAATACCTTCACCTAAAACATGTTCATTACAAACCAAAGAATCAAACACTAATTCATAAACTAAACATGGCTTGTTTCGAAACGATCGTTTAACCTCGAAACAACCCATATCACACCTTCGTTAACGAACGGACAAACTTAATCACGGATTTAACTAGTGATAATGTAAACATCACTGTTTTACACTAACAATATTATCCTAGTTCGACAAACAAAAAACATTCGATTATCACCTCTATTCGTATTCGAATAGAGTACCAACAGAACATTTGGTTACATTAGTAATGCATCAGGCTGAAGGAATTAAGTAAGAAAATATTTCGACATTTCAACGGGTTAGAAAAAACAAACTTACATTTCGCGTTTGGTTCAGTCACATGGGTCCTTTAATCGCCTACTGTTAACGGCGATAATCGCTTGAATTTCAGTTTATAAGTGTGATTTTAAGTTGGTAAATGGTTGTATTGATTCATTGGTGTTCACAAGTGGTAATGAGATCTAATGAGCTAAGCGGGACGCGTGATTGGTCGTTATAATTAGAGGTTAGGATTTAGGAGACTTTGAGAAGCAAATATTGGAAAAAAATGCTGTTAAATAGGACATGAATGTCAGAACGAACGAAGCCAGTTTTTATGAAGGACAAGATACAAGTAGGTATGCAATTTTAAATCCTGTTTTGTGTATCTTATTGTAATGAAGATGAAATATTCGTATCAAAAGACCAATCCAATGTAATTAATCGTGATAATCTTAGACAACTTATTCGCCAAAATACTGTGATGCATAATTATATATGCATAATTAAGCATAACGATCCACCAAGGTTCCGTATATTTCAGTTCACCTTTTCACCACATAAGTAATAGATATTTGTTGCTTTTTTTTTTTGCTTCCTCCATTGCGTCCCACTGCTGGGCAAAAATCCTCCCCTTTTTCCTTCCAAACCTCTCGGTCTCGTGCGATCTCTGGCCATGTTCACCCCCTCATAAACCTCGAAACACATAAAGTTTATGGTAGAAACTTTCATCTAGAAAACTAAACCAACAAAAAACCATATTAAATCAAACCAAACATGAAAAGATAGATAGCAATATTAAGATGCTTTCCTCCTAAGCAGAGTTAATCCCCGGTCAACAGCCACAACAGCGCAACATGTTAAGTGGCCACTAACTACGCATGCGCACATAATTGGTACACTCCAAGCCTCCAACGTGTTTGTATTAACAACTATACTAACTCCTGTTTGTTTACAACCAGGGGAACTGGCTTTAGTTATGAAGATTCGATTTTTGGGGTACATAGTATGGTATGGATCTTCAGTTTGTTTCGTCTTGATCAGATAGGCAGTCGCTCCATGTATAATACTGGTATTCAGCTGCACCCGGTTAGACTAGAAGCCGACCCCAACATAGTTGGGAAAAGGCTAGGCAGATGAGTATGGATCTTTATCTGCAGTATTTTAAATTATTATAACTTAGTTCCGTCATTTATTTTCATTTTCAAATAACTTTATTTAGGTACCACAAGAACAATTCATAAAATGCACATAAACTAAGCTACATTAACACTTATAATTGAGGCACTTTATTAAACTAGCGATTCACCTTGCAAAGCTTATGGGATAGAGTTTTAACTGAAAATAGCACAAACTGATCACATAATAATCGTGGGTACTTCAGGAAATTAATGTACATTAATCAGTAATGTATCAGCCTATCCCGGTGATTAGGACTTGATTATAATTTTTCGTTTGTGATTTCAGTTAAGTCCTTCAGTTGACTTTGGAGGGATATCGTTAAGAAATATTAACAACATTTGATTTCGTCAAAATTACTATTCAAAATATGTGTGACGCGAACAGACTAATAAAAAAAAACCGAAGAGGGATAAGCAATTTAACCCTTCGTAACAAATAGCGTGATGATATCGTATCAAACCGATCGCGTGTACCGACAACATAACAGCGACTAAAATATCACGCCATGAAATTTAATTTGTGACAATAATTGTCCATTTCGTGATCACTGTATGTATTCTTGATTGCCGCGTGATTTTGAGCTGAATCGATTTATCGATATTTGAATTCGTAATCGGTTACAAAATCGATCGTATATTTATAAATGTCATGGATTTTACGCTTTATTGTATGAATAATTGAACTATAAAACGGTCCGATGATAGCTCTATTTTATTCAGCCTCGTAATATTTAACTTTTCTGGGTTTATAACCTTATAGCCTTTGCTGATTGAAAACCGTTATGCCTGTGGAAATCGGAGCGTAGAAGTAACAGGATGGATAGTTTTTTTTAATACTCGCGGTGTTTTATGGCAATGATATTGAGTCGGGTATAAGTAACAGTACCTTACGATGGACATAAACTACGCAAGGGTTAAAAGCTCAAATAATATAGGCGTGGCAAGAAGTCTTGGCCGGCTGTCCCAAGAGTAAACCTCGTTAGTTATTATGCTATTATTTTCTTCATCGACGCAATAAGTTTAAATTAGAACTTTCCTATTCGACTTAAGTTACTGGGAACGTGCGATGATTTATTTATATTCCTAACAAACAACGGGTTTTAAATGTCATAGTACACACGGCGACATGTCTGCTACACATTTCCAGTTTTAGATGACCTCGCATTGTGAGGGCTTTTCATACAAAGAGAAGTCAGCTTATACTGGAAACCTATAGCTTGATATGTCGCCGTACTTACAAACGTAACTCTGCTCCTACCGTACTTACTATTAATATTACAATTACTTTACACATAACTTCACTACCATTCAACTTGTATTTGCATCACCGGTGCCACAAAAACACTACTAACAAATAGTCATATATTATTGTTTACAAAATAACGATTCCACTTCTAAGCTATTTCTCAACAAAGAGACATGATAATAAAAACATCAGTAGTCACAACGTATTGTAGCAATAAAAGCGATGTAAAGCTACCGCTATTCTGCTGTCCGTACATCGCAATTACAGATCGTTCTACATAACGAAGCGCGTCAATCGCTTTATGAGATTCCCACGACTTACGCCGTGTGTTCACATGTGAAATGTGCCTTATTTTTGTATTAAATATGCTTTACTTAGAGTCTACAATGTAGTCTATCGTGCCTATGTCTAAGGGACCAAAAAGTCTGGTCCTATACTTATACAGGACCAGACTTTTTGGTCCCTTAAATTATTCTTGGGTAACTTTTTTTTTTTTTGCGGATGGGAAATCATCAAATGACTCCTCCCGCTCTGGGTGGAGCGGAAGGGAATGTCAGACTCTTACTGACTAAAACCCACCCGTGTTCCTTCCTTAGCCCTTTATGTTCCGGGCCAGCGGTAACCCTTTCGGACAATCCCGCTGACCCGGCAGGCTTCGGCTCTAAGGGACCCCTCCTCGATGCTGACATCTCTTTGAGGCGCGCGTGGAACACGTACGCGCCGTCCGGCACGGGCCTGGTCCTGATCGGACGGTGAGCTATTCTTGGGTAACTTTACCCAAGCATAATATTTTCTATGGAAGTCCAATTTTAAAATATAACATGTTTTCCCCTAGTTTTTTGTAAGCAAAAACACTTCTTTATCTTACCTGTTACCAGATTTATAACTTTTGTACGAGTACTTCTGCCGTTTAGATATATTTGTTAAAACAAGTGAATTGCCTATTCAAAATCTATTCGTAATATCTGAATTCGAATCAGACTGGCCATGAACAGTATTATTAAAATAAAATTAATCAAGATTGATGTTCTGAAAGCCTTAACAAACAATATGATATTAACCTAATCTCATTAGGTCACACACTAACCTTTATACTAAAACTCAATAATTATATAACACAACTATGTTTACATAACCTCGATTATTGCTTACCCATTTATCAAACGCATTAATCTGAACAACCTTTCGTGTGTGAAACTTTATATGTTATCACACTTGAGGGAGATTCTGTTGATAGGATTAAAACAATAACGTAGTGTTTGTTTTTTATTTTATTGTGGGCGTGTCTGGGGCAAATTTTCTAATAGGTTTAGTTTAACCTTTGGATAGATTTAAAAGTGTTTTAAGTTGAGTAAGATGATCTGAATACGATAAAATGTGTAGCAAGGAATGGGAGTAATCGCTTCTTAAAACTTATAACTTGTAAAAGGCAATTATTTTTAAAAAGAGTAACCATGGAGTTTCTTGCCGGTTCTTCTCCATAGGAAACGACCAATTGGAACCGTGCACCTAGCTTCTGACGTTTCATAAGTGCCCATGTAGGTTTATGTGAAATAAAACATTTTGATTTTGATTATATTTACAACCTTTACAAAACGTGCCGTAATTTGTAGAGTTATGTACTTACCCAAAGGGTGCCATCTAGACCCTAGTACTAAAGCTCTGCTAACGGTCCGGTAATATGAGTGAAAAGTATCTACCTATTACGGTTCAAAAGATTTGACAGAAGGATCGTTAGCAGAGCCTTAATAATACGGTTGGCACCATTTCCCGTTGGCACACTCTGTGAAAACAAATACCTAATATAAATAAAGTTAAAAATTACACAACAAATTTAAAAATGTGTAATGTTAAATATTATTCTGTGGTACCGGAACCCTTCATGTGCGATTCCTACTCGTTAGGTATTTTTTTATTGATTTTAACCGAGATTAAAGACTCAAGCCCAATTCAACCCGCCCAAAAATACCACTTTCAACAAGACCATCTCTAAAAAGCATTCTAAAAAACGAATGTCAACCCAAATTCTCAGGCAACACGGAAGAACACAAAATAACATACAATTGACTTTCATGTGAGTTCGTAAAAGTGCTAACAAAGCTTCGGAACAACTTGTAATATCACCCGCTAAATGCTCTGTAGGATGCCCCTGGCACACGCAACTGTGAGACAGAACACGTCTTCACAATAATAAAGATCTCAAGATAAGTTGGCAAAAAGCCCGAGAATATAGAAATATTTGAAAGCTAAACGAATTTTAAAGTTGAAACGATACGAAAATATGAGTCGTCGATTGAAAATTAGTGTTGTTTTAAATAGTTGCGAGGTTTGTTTTTTTTGTGTTTGGCCCGACCGGCGCCTACCTTGTAAAACGATATAATATATTATATTTAAAACTAATTTATATATTCATATAATTATTCATATTCATTGCAAATAATTATTATTCTTATAATTGCTTCTGGTTCAGAAATTAAAATATTGAAATATTTATGGTCCCTGATAAATTACAACATTTTTATGTCGTTAGAAACTATGCCACACCATAAATCATGGATATTGTGACATTTTATTCAGAAAAACTTAATCCAAAACCGTTTTCTATAGAAATTAACAATTATAATCGTTTGACATTTAGCAACTGTTTTAATAAAAACAAATCTACAATCGTTCATCATAAAAAGTAATAAATGTTTAGTTTGGTAAAAAAAACCGTAATCGCTGTTTCTAAAAAACTAATACAAAACTATTAATTACATCAATTTGTTGTATTTGCATAATTATTGGTGCTCAGTGTGCTTTTAATTACAAACTGTGATTATCCACTGCTACATTTAAACCTTCATATTTATTTACCTTGAGAACGGTTTTTATTGAAACTAAAACTCTCAAATTCCATTAAAATTAATTTATATTGTTATTATTCATACAGACAGTCGGGTCAAATCGATGCAATAAGTTGTATTGAGTTATTATAAGTACATAAATATTAATATTATATCTATCAATAAACATCGTCTTTGCTAAAACTTTTTAATTTACACTCGAACGTTGTATTTTGAAACTTGTTTGAAGATCTTTCAAAGTCACTATATATAGTCATTGGTTGTTATTGTTCACAATTTAATGTTGTGTACTTAGCGTCTTAGTTTTTTTATTACACTCAACATAATTATTTTGTACTGGTACATTATTTATGACAAACTTCTTGGCAAAAAATCTAGCATCTACACAAGTATTAAAACTGCTTTCAGCTCAAAACATTGTTAATTATAAAAAATGCAAACAGAATAGTGTGGAAAAGGGTGAGAGAGGTATTCGCCCTGCAGTTTTGTAAGGGATTAGATTAAAAACGAAAATAAAAACCGATTTATTTTTATTAAAAAGTCCATCATTTTCACACATCATGGTACCCCTGTTAACCCAGTGCGTGCGTGCGTGGAGGCAGCCTAACAAAAGCCGCTAATTCGTCCTCTATCAATCCATTGGTCATCTGGACGTGCTAATTTGGAAACTCGGCGACTTTCGCTACACTGTGTTTGTGCGATCATTATCGGTGATAGTACGACACATAAATAGTAAAGTGTATTGATTCACCATAAATAGTGTTTATTTTTGTAGTTAACACAAAGAATTTAGTTGTTTGGGTAAAATTGTGTGAGTTGTTTTTTGCGTAAAAAAGGAGTTTCCCTTTACATTTTTTGCTCTAAATAAAAATTAGTTATATTCATCGCTGCACACTCATTTGCAGAATTTCACACACACACCCACAGTTCATAACCCTATACATTAAATGTCACACCTACCTTGAACATACAAATAAACTTTTCCCTGACTCACCGATGACTTCGACCAACGATTTCAGGTCAAGCACAGTGCGCATACGTCCCTCCTTTCGTCCATACCACCCATTACAGACAGGACATGCCACCACACGTCTGGTCTATTAACGCAGTCATAACTTGGAAACATCTTTTGTACCATGATTTTTGTGCTAACCGTATTTGAATGCGCGAGCGCATTGTGAGTGTATATTAACACAGCACTTAAGCTGTTAGAGCCTTGGTAATAGCGTAGTGTGGGTGTCCGGGATCTTACTATTACTGTGCTAGGTACTCGGTAGATGTTTGTATTTTTTTTATAATTGCAGAGGTTTAATTCATTTCCGTTTTTTTTTTTTTTCAATGAATTACTTCAAAGCATTACAACATTGTTTATTTGTTTTTAATTAGTCAATTTTTGTTTGTTTATTTTATATTTTTATCTATGTGTGGAAAAAAATGTAAAACACTGGTATTCAGCTGCATCCGGTTAGACTGGAAGCCGACCCCAACATAGTTGGGAAAAGGCTAGGCAGATGATGATCTATGTGTGGTTTTCCACACATAGATCATCATCTGCCTAGCCTTTTAGACTAAACAAACACGATGATATTTAGAAAAAAATTACCCTTACAGAAAGAATGCTAAACCGATTTTGAACAAACACTATTTCCTGCAAAACAGATCAAGTAACATCATTATCCTACAAAAAAAACTATGAATGGAATATACCGTATACCAAGAAAACAAAAAACAAAACTTTGCAAAACATCCCGTTTTAATCTTGTCATTGCTACTCTTAAATAAACCACAAAAACTGGCCAAGTGCGAGTCGGACTCTCACACGAAGGGTTCCGTACCACAAGGCAAAAACGCCGAAAAAAACATGTTTGTTGTTTGGGAGCCCCCCTTAAATATTTATTTTATTTTAATTTTATTATTTATTATTAAAGTTAAAATACAACTGAGAATTTTGTGAATATTTCAAGTGCCTACCTGTTGCCATTTTTGATATCGAGCAAAAAAAGGCAAAAAAATCGCGTTTGTTGTATGGGAGCCCCCCTTAAATATTTATTTTATTTTGTTTTTAGTATTTGTTGTTATAGCGGCAACAGAAATACATAACTTGTGAAAATTTCAACTGTCTAGCTATCGCGATTCTTGAGATACAGCCTGGTGACAGACAGACAGACGGACAGACGGACAGACAGCGAAGTCTTAGTAATAGGATTCCGTTTTTACCCTTTAGGTACGGAACCCTAAAAACGGGTGGCGAGTTGTAAATCAATCAACCAGTGTCATGAAACTTAAGTCGTCGATAATGGGACAAAATAGTTACATTGTTTAACTTGACCACACCACGCACAGGAGGGGTTTAACTAGGATAAGCAGGTTTTTTGTAAATTCTGGGACTTTCTTTTAGAATAATTATGAGCTATTGGAGTTTAAATATTAGAAGATTTGAAATAATAATTAACTGTTTAAAAAATGTATTGTTAAGTTTCAAGAATTTGTGACAAATTTTAATTGTATTTATTTTTTTGTTTTTCAGGTATGTTCTCCATCTTCGTTCATGATGAACAATACGGTAAGATATGAACAAAAATTTTTGATCAATTTATCTCTGCAGCAAGAATTAATTACGTAGGTTAACTAAATAACGTTCTTAATTTTGCTGAAGTAAATATACCCAATATTTACTTCGACAACATTACGCATTATTGAGCACAATTGCTTTATAAAAGACACATCAAAACTTCATGCTCGTCATATTACTCATTCGCCTTATTTTGCAAATGAAATACCTACGCAGATGACTGCACTCAGAAACCAAGCGTTTATTAATAGCAATAGAACTAATTTCGTTTTAAAATCCCTTTAAAAACAGTTATTAGCTGAGCAATTCCTAATAGGGGTGGGCGGGATTCACTCGGCTATTCTCGGGCGAGCTCGGCTCGGCTCGGGGTCACTCGGGTCGCCATAGACGCCGATAGAATTATGCTTCAATTGTTTTACGTTCGCGCCGTGCTCGGCCAGTGTTCTTTTTTCAAAATGAAATATCGAACGACGCATCGGGGAATTTGTAGCAAGTTGTTTTTTATCGATTGTCTGGTGCTTAACGGTTGGGATCGATATTGTTTTATTGCTGTACAACGAGGTGTGAAGCGATGTCGACACGTTTTGAACATCAATAATCGATTCCTGTTACGTCATCAGATTTCTTATTCGATTTATGATTCAATCTCTGCGCCCTCGAGACAATAATTACACAGAACCACATTCGCACGCTTATTAAAAATAGTTAAAACAAAATCGTCCGGTTACACCGCTCCTGTAATTAACAAAAGGTTAAACTGTAATCAAGATGTAATTGTATACAATCACTTTTGACCCGAGGCTATTCGTAATTTAATATCTTTGGAACATTATAAATAAACTACATTAGGGTTGTACTATACAATACCACGTATTAAATACAGACGTTCGTACTTTGATTTTGGAAGTGACAGATGTCATGTAAATGTTCGTTAAATAATATTTATCATTCGGGTCACACTTCTATGTGACAATGAACTGATCATTTGTTCTGTCAAAGTGTAGACATTAACATTGTTATTTGAATCGTACCTACTGTCATGAAAAAACATAATAATTTAATATTCATCGCTATGTCGACTGTCCCCGCCCTTGTGTATCACTAATCTATGTTAAACTATACAGAATCAACTTAGTATTAATTAGATAATTGATAGTCCCTTTGACACGCTGTTAATAAACATGGACTTTGAATAGGATTCCTTCTAATACCATCTGACGGGAAAGATAGATAATGTTTATGTTGTGGAATAAATGCATTTCAAGTAATGTTTTGGTGACGGAAAATCTTACCAATCAATTAAAGTATTTCCAATAGAACCTTTGAATCAAACTCAGATTACACTAAACCATGCTATATATCAAGGAAATTGTTAACTGTGTACTAGAGCTGATCCTTAGCACAGGCGCCGAGATAACGTCAAAAGCATAAAAAGCATAACTTTCACAAAATCTAATCTCTACAAAATTATAGACTCTAATCAAATTCTCTTCGAGCACATCTCTATCAACATTAACATTAACTGTGAGCTCTTAATGTCTCTGTTTGATCTCGATCACCGGCGATTATAACCCGAGTTTTAATTGCGGGTTAACCGTACGATGGCACCGACCACTCTTAATAATGTTTTAATATTTGCTTTGAGTTTAACTCAGTTATTAATTTATATCGATAGCTGATGTTGTTTTGTTTCTAATTATTTTTAAAGCATGAGTTGTTTTGATTTAATGTTCTGGTTCATGGGAATTTTCTGTTTGATTTTTTTTGGATGAGTTTTTATAGATCATTTAAATGTAGGTTAGTTTTGTGTTATGTAATAACTAGCTATGTTTGTCTACATTGCAAATAAGTATGCCATAGAGTATGTCTCTATACTGAGACATTGTATACGATTTTATGGGTAGATAAGTTTTCCTGAAACCTTTTCAACTTCAGCCAAACGTTTCTTCGGCCATAAACCTGGTTGATTTCTCGCACGTTCCTCATAAAATCCCCCCTCAGCCGTAACTGTAACATCTTCAACAGTACCAAGAACATAAAATATCTCGCAAAAATCGTTCCAAGTATTCGGTCCATTTCTCGGCGGTTTCCATCAATCCCTTAGAGCCTCAACTTTCAACCCATTACAATGAACCTTAATAACCTCATTTTGTTCAACACATAATAAAGCCATGCGTTTGAACACTTCTTGCAATTTACCAACTTTATTTTGCTGCTCTTCAAAAATTTCAAAAGACCTTCAACCTAGTCTCTTTCAAAATAAAGTTCAATACGACAGGTTGTACAACTTTCAAGGTAAAATCAAGTGCATCTATGCAGTAATATCATCATTGCTGCATAGTGCGGCGCCTGGAGCGTTTGGCACGACTCTACGGCTGTCCTTGTCTTTCTCATGAAGGTTCCTATCTCCATCTCTGTCATGCGGGGTTCTCGCATTGTCATTTTTGTAAATTGACCTCTGATCCTGAAATATAGATATTATTTCACAAATGAATTATAAGTAACTTACGGTTCTTGAATGGATGGCGAGCGTCTACCAGCCTTGTTTTGGTCCTAATGGTAATGGTCCTTTACTTTGCATAAATTATGGTGTTTGGTATTAAATTGTATAAGGAACATTCTGAGAAAGGGACATTTTGCTACCAGTAGTCATTTTGAGAAGTGGTCATTTTGCGACAGAGCCATTTATTATTGCATTTCTGCGTTCTATTTTGTACTAGAAATCGTTGTTTTTTGTCAGGATGACAAGTATTTTCATTCCTGCTTTATCAAATCAAGATTATATTGAACTTCACTTCTTATTTGTAACTGTCACTATTAAACAACAATTAATAAAAACGACTATTCACTCATTCACCTCACACAACGAATAATCAATCATACACTTCACATACTTCATAAAATCATAACACTTATTGCAAGTATATAAGACACACATACGTTTTTATTTGGTCTTTCTGTCCACATATCTCGTCTAGTCGAAGGACCAACTCAACACGTCGCCCCCACTACGTATGTGTGTGTGTATGTACCAGACTGTCTATTGTTTACACTTGTAACGATCACTATCTATAAAGATTATCTACAAATTGAAAGCCATAAGTCTGCGCCGTTGCAGAGGCGGCGGTTTTCATAATCTTTATTGGGTCGAGGTTAGAGTTTAAGATGGGTGGTGATAGTTCATCATTTTAGAAGTATAAGCGGTTATTTTTGTGCTACGCTTCATGTGCTGCGACTGGTGTAAGTTTTGCGTTATTTTTTAATGTGTGTCATTTTATTTCTTTAGTAGCTTCTGACTGAAGTTTCTAATTCCCAGACCCACCCCATCGCATAGCCTTCCCGCGCTATTAGGTACTTCGTCTTCACTTAGCGTTCTATCTGACTTTTTTCTTATTGCTGTCTCCTAAGAGTCCTAGTGTGATGTTAGCCTTATAGCCTTTCCCAAGAATTGGCCTGATAAGTGCATAAGGAATTATTCAAATCCGACTGCTAGTTCCTAAGATTAGTGCGAACAAACAGAACAAACACCAAAAAAAACTGGCCAAGTGCGAGTCGGACTCGCACATGAAGGGTTCCGCACCACAAGGCAAAAACGCCGAAAAAAACACGTTTGTTGTATGGGAGCCGCCCTTAAATATTTATTTTATTTTGTTTTTAGTATTTGTTGATACAGCGGCAACAGACATCATCACAAAAATCATCTGCAAAAACATCATCTGTAAAAATTTCAACTGTCTAGCTATCACCGTACATGAGATTCAGCCTGGTGACAGACGGACAGTTGAGCCTTAGTAATAGGGTCCCGTTTTTACCCATTGGGTACGGAACCCTAAAAAAACAATATCTTCAGCTCGATTATTAGTATTATAGATTTGAATATTCCCAAGCATATCAAGATGTCGCATTAGGTATGCAAAAGAAGGAATTAACTAGAGACAGAACCAAACGCTATGGCATTAAAATTCAAAATGGTAAATCAAAAGCAACCAATGATTTATACTGTCTAGCTTGAATACAAGGTGATATATCAAGAATCTACTTTACTTATTAAAACTTAAACTATCCAATTACATTAAACAAATAACCGTAAAATCCATATTCATACAGTATCAATCACTATTTCCATGTAATATTAATACATAGGTTTACTCGCGAAGCCTTAACGAATGGTTTCTCACGGTCCGCCCGCCCACGCCGCCCGCCCAGCATATAGCCTTATTTATAACCTTATGATCATACTTTACACTCCGCTTTTTAGTAATGGCTTGTGTTCTAGATTAAGTTTTAAATTGGGGTTTTATGATCAATTAAAATATGTCTTAAAATGAATTTCAGCTGCATCCGTTTAGACTAGAAGCCGACCCCAACATATGTAGTTGGGAAACGGCTAGGCAGATAATGACGTCTTAAATTAAAATATTTGTATATGCATCACAAACTTATTAAAATAACAACTCTAGAGGTTAGAAAACTTCTGTACCTATAGTTATTACTTTCAGAGAGTAAATGTTCCGCCTACAAAAGAGAACTGAAATTAACAGAAAGAGGCGTCCAGACTTTAATTAGGTAATGTTAAAACACACATTTTCTTTTACCGATTACAGTTCACAAAGGAAATATTGTAAGCATTTATCGCTACAAACAATAACGCAGTAACAGCTGCAAATCACGACTTTAAACATTACACATAATTACTAAACTTAATCTTTGCATATAATATCGAAAAATAATAATATTAAACAAATGTCCGCCAGGGAGCACTGTACACACTACAATCAACCGCAAGTAGAGGACACTTGCTCTACGAAAATGGCCCTTACTGCTACGTCATAAAGGCGCTGTCAATGACAAAAATTTTACCACTGATATGTGTGGCTGTACCATATTCATTTTAGACACTTGACTGACTAATGGCAGTGACAGTAAACCAAATAATTGTTAGCATATGTAAATGATGTGTTTAAAGTTTTACTGGTCAGTAATACTATAGTTACTGCAAATGTAATTAGTCGAGGAGAAATATACGGGAGGCTATAACGAACGGGTGCGGGGCTAGGAAGAAGTTGCCAGCCGGTTGAAATGTTCATGAGTTTTGAGGTTGAGTAACCTGAAATGTTGATGAGTTTTGAGGTTGAGTAACCTGAAATCGCGAAAATTAATCAGCTGTTTCCTAGATTTTGACGAGTTATACGAACATAAATGTAGGGAGCATCTGATTGTCCCATAGTAAAAGTTGTTCATAATGATGAGTACAATGTCCTCTTAAGAGGTTGTTAATGTTTTACCAATTATACATTTTTTTTTCTTTTTTTGTTAGCCTATAATGTGTCCCGCTGCTGGGCAAAATTTAAACCCTCCCCATTCTTGACGTTTAAACGCATCTAAACTTTAAGCAACGTTTATAAATAAACCACAAAATGTCAGACAGTAAACATTTTTCCATTTAGGGCGTTTCAGTTAGGTATTGTCACAAAAATTTGATTATAATTTTTTTTATCACTCTGGATCTCATATTAGGATCCGCTGTATCGGAGGACCAGGTTCGTTCTGACGAAAACTTGTACCATCTGTGTTAGTCAAGTAAATTCATCACTCACTAACAAATTACAACTCAATCGAAAAAACAAAACGCTGCGTCCCCGCCTCAGAAACACGCCCGTATATCCCACCATCCCCAAACAGGTACACTATCTAAGCTCTTTATATCTTTATAGGTTTTATCTTGAAATATCATCTGTCTGTATGTCCCCCTCAGATAACTAGCATTCCAAGTTAACTGCTTGGCTAGAATTAATTCTGTGTTGAATACCTTTGACATCCGGAAGCTTTACATTTGAACTTTATGGTCGAGGGGAAGACAAAACTTTAATTAAAGGGTTGTCTCAATAAGTTTACTTCGTCCGTTTGTTAGGATTTTGTAGGGAAATATAAGCATTTAAATCGATGATTAAGGTGAAGGTAAATAGAGCAAAAGAAGTTTGAGGTGAACAAAATAATTATTATAATAAAAGTAAAGATGGCTCCATTGATAATCTCAATAGAGTTACTTCTTCTATCGTCAATCTATAGATTACTAATTGGAACTCAGAAAATTATCAACCATAGTGCAAAGCATAAGGTAATTAACCGAACTCAGCTTTACTAAACCTTATTTTACACAAACGCACCTACTTAGGATTGGTACGGAACTTCTTCAGTCAAATGGTTGAGTCTCGAGTGAGGTTCAGTAATTCGGGCCTAAATGCTAATTCAAAATTCGGTCTGGGTTTATTTGTAAACGTGTGCTTAACCATACATCATTTAATTTTAAGCAAAGTTTATAAATAAACGGTATTTATTACAGTAGTTACATGTTTTGGTCTTTATAGCATGCTAAATATACAGAAAGCTCAACCACATAAAAGTCGAACAAACTTGATAGAGACGACACAAAGCAACCATTCTACTTTTGCCAACCGAAGTACACCTCCTTCTAATTCATCCCCACCATACAACACCTATGAACTTGAAACTGTTCCCCATCCTAAACCAGGGCCTAACCTGGGAAATTCTTAGCGCCGGTAGCTCGAAGCGTTTCGTGGGTCCCTTCGTAATGGCGCACGATTCCCCACACACGACCACTATGGGAAACCAGGGAGGGAACGGGAGGGAACGAGGGAAAGAGGGAAGGGTAATTGAGACTTCTGTGAGATGTTGACTTTATAACTGTTATTGTAAGCGATTTGTGTTTCGGTGTTTGTTCGAGGCTGATGGATGGGGTGGTTTATTGAGCTGTTGAGTGTAGCTGGGTTTTGTGAAGATAGTATGGATCCTTTCTTGGATGGGTGGAATTTCTCTGATGGTGCTGGTATAACAGGTTCTATATGTGCAAGTTCGAAGTATAATATAGTTTGATAGAGATGTTTGATATTCTGGTTTCTAAAATAGGGTTGAAAAAGATATGCAGGATTTGTTAAATTGTCATTCTACACATTCTTATTTCCTGTATTGGCCCAAGACAAGAGCTTAAATGTCATGTTTTTCTATTATCTTTTCCCTGATCCATGGTGTATATCTACTCATGGTATCACGTACGTGAGACTTAGAAATTAGCCCGTAACAGGATCATTATCTAAGCCAGACTTTAAAAATACTAATGACAGCGGACCAGAAGTCTTAATTCCCCAGATCTTATTACGTACTCTCATTCAAACCAGACATCGCCAAGGGAGAAAACAAGTATCTAAACTGCACACAGATTGCAATCTCTAAAACACGATTAGTAAAGCATAGGTTAACGACTGTCACTAACGGTAATATCAGTAAAGAAAAATATTCGTCGCAAGCGCATAGAATATGTTATAGAGATCGAATCTCAACATAAACATGTGATATTATTTGATCGCGGCCCGATCTTGTACGAAGATTGCCGATGTTCGCCGATCAGTATCATGATGTTTTTAATTTTATGAGTAGTTCGCTGTGAATATAATGATGTCGGCTGTCCTGCGATTGTATCGGAGTAGGTAGGGTTTCAGGTGTGGAAGATGAGGCATTGGCAGGGTTGAACTGACGCTGTATCTTAAAGTAGACTTGTTATAACTAGCACTCCTTCTAGAGATGATTAAGTGGTTTTCGAGGTTTATTCCAGATCTCCCCACCGACAAATCCCCACCAGTGGGGACTGTTATTTTTTTTCCAGAAATCCCCACTAGTCAAATAAACTCAGCCTTGTGGGGATTTTTGGCAAAATAAATAACAATCCCCACAAGGGTTGTTGTTTCTAAACTATTAAATAAAGTATCAAAATACCTAATCAGTCCTGGATAAAACTACTGAGGGCGAATATCACCATGAAAACTGAACTCTGGCATCTAAACCGCGTTCAAGAGCTGTCAGTGTGACGCTCTTGATCGCAGTTTAGATGTCCTGATAGCAATCAGTTTCATTGGTGAAATTTGCCCCTCATCCAACCGGCTGTTTTTTATTGAGTTTACAGTCTGCTTCAGATTAAACAAGGAATTTTATCGTACGAGTTTGTGACGTCACATGACAGGCTGATGCGTGGCTATCCTTTCAAGTACTTCCAAGCTTGATAGACACAGAATAAGATATACAAAGTTAGAACCAGTAGGCTACAAGTACTTAGCAATTGCGTCAAGACTGGATCAATACATTAGTAATACTAGTTTACATGACATTATGCTTAGGTCGAAGTAATTAACATACATATTAGGCTTGGCATATGGCCAATATTCTGTCCTACATTCATTGTTTTTCCGTATAAACATATCGATTAAATGCAATCGATACAAATCGATACGATTTACGATGCAGTGAATTGTGAAAACTGTGTGTATCTCAGTTTAACGGGTGTTCTTGTCTCTTCACCAAGACACTGATCGCAATACTGGTTTAAATGAATGTGATTTTGAAGGAAGGATGTTTTTTTGAATCTCTACACTTCATAGGCAATTATATTTTTACAATATTATCAAAGAAAATGTAATGATTTTCGTAACCAATAAGAAATGCACGATGAGATTATTAAGAAACTATTAAGATTAGCTTTTGCATCATAACTACGTTCTTAAAATAAATCTTCAGGTAATTTAAAATAAAATTACACCGTTGATCAGTTAAGTTTACAATTTCCTACCTAAACTCGATCAAAATCTATTCAAAACTTAATAAAACCAATCACGTTTAACACGAAAAATCACAATATTATCATAAAGTATCGGATTGTGAATACATTATACAACCTGACTTGGTTTTCTGCCGCCTGTATACGCCTTAAAAGTACAGTTATATTATTAACATAAAGCTGAATTATATTTGATACCATAATTATTAAAATGTTGATGTTTGTAACTTTAAAAACTAGTGTTAATCACGCGAATTTGACAGCAGAAAAAAATCAATATTAATAAATTTTGAAAGTTCAGTAAAAACCTTTTTAAAAAACCGTTGTATTCTTTCTAATATATAATATACATCATCAGAAAAATCTTTTTACATGAATTTGATATCATTTACCAATTTTAGATGGCGTTAGAATTAGCATTCCACCTTCATTTGTTTCTAGGAAGGTGCTGTCTATGAATACAGCGCGTGCGACGCGAACAGATCACCATTCTTAAAGCATATAAAATTGATCACACCCAAGATACATAATTATACTCAACTTATTAAATCGTGAAGTACATAAAAATTTAACAAATGAACAAACAACACATGTTTCGATATTAATCATTATTATTATTTTTGTACTTTATTATCATAAAGATGTATTATAAATTAATATAGAGTCGCCCGTCAGATTTCTTGGCAATATATAATTGTCAGTTTAGTAGGTATTATAAAATCTATAGATAATAACTCAGCTATTAATCATAAGTTATTTGATCGGATTGAATAGTAATAAGGTAAGAGGTCAGAGATGTTCGCGGTTATTTTCATATACAGGATGTTCTAGAAAATTAAAATAGGAATCAGGTATTTTCTAACTAGTTTGTACGTAATTTGTAATAAGATTAGGATTGACAGTAAAAAGGTTCTGAACTAAAATAACTTTACAACTTAAATACATTGATTTTAAATAAAAAATAAACATTAATTTAAAAATATCTTTCCATAAAGTTATCTCTGGACTGATCAAACTGCTCAGCATAAAAACTATAAACTCCACAGCTCGTTCCTTCAATCTGGATCATTTTACAAGTCGCTCAATAAAATACTTTATCATAAAAAATCTAGACGTTATGCGACGCCGGTACATAGGTATAACTATTATACAATTCCAAAGATTACATCGAAACATCCAACTGAGCTGGAAATATAAGCGCAGGCGCAGATCCCAGCCTCGATTCCTTGAAGTCCCTCAAAGGGCAGAATGTTAAACTACCTAAAATAAACTTGGAAGTGTCTCCGATAAGGTTCAAAGTTATTCGAAGCAGTCCTAACCACCCGCTGAGCGCGTTAGCAGTCCAATTCGAAAAATAAAATATCAATTTTTTAAATAATAAAATCTTAGAGCAGTCACACGAAGTCATAGCGACCAAAATTTATGAACACATCGGTTTTAATAATATCATGCTGTATTCTACCTTATTTCCATGTATTAAGGTCGTGATACATGTTCAGAAGATAATAAAATAACTTGGTAACACTGTAAGGAATCGCATAAATTCGAATAAAAACGTCAAAAATGAATTCTCAAGATCGTAATCGCAATAAAGTTAATAATATCGCGATGAAATTTAAAATAAATAAAAAACAAAACAATTGATGTGTGGCGACGTTAGGAATTAGTGTACAATGCGGTTCAGTTTTATTAGGGAGTCACTTTTTTGGGGAGACGACAGTTTTTGTAGACTCTCATGTTTATTAAAAAAAAAGTGGACATAGTTTATATTTTTTTATTGGTAGCTTGTCCTGTCCCACTGCTGGGCAAAGGCCTCCCCTATTTTCTTAAATTAAAATAAATAGACTAATCAATTTAGAGCAGTATACTGGACCTGTTATAATATTTTGCTAATAACGTTAAAAAACCTTAAAATCATTTTAAAAAAAGCTCCAAACACATTGCTGCCGAGCCACCAGCGGATTTAAATTGAATTCTTCCCGTTTTTGCGAAACATGCGCACACGCAGAGGTAGCCGGTACGCCACCTTGTAGTTCCAATTACACTTACAATATATCGGCGGGACGCGATTGGACGGCGAAATGTTAAATTTGATCACTAGACCGACCACTTTATAGTGGAATGAAAGGCAGGAGCGGGAGCGAGCGAGATTTTTGAACGTCTTAGTTCTTTTCCAAATTCAAATTCTTAATCCAACCCGAAAGATTTTATGTAACAAACCATGACCTAGATAAACTTCTAATAATAAGTAAACTAACAAACTATTAAAATATAAATATAATATCCTTAACTGACAAACAAAAAGATGGCGTCGAAAAATTCCTCCGCATTGCTGTCAACTGGTAATGTACTTAAGAGACTGGCGCATTGCACGTTGTATGGCAATACTTAGCCTCTGGCCAAGGTTCAACCCGAAAGATTAAATTTGAAAAGTATTCATTAAATAGGGGCGAATTTGATATTCTAAAATGGTTATTGAAAAAACAATTAACAATGAACAAAGTAGAAAATTAATTAGGAGTTCGTTAAAAATACTGATTGTTTCCGAGATGTTTTGCATCGCTACGTTTATTTATGATAAATGATAAATGATTTTATTTTTGTAAGTAGGTTTGTACAAACACTTTTACACGTCAATCATGGTTTTTTAAAACTAGATGAGGTCGGCGTTTCCTATCTGACCACTCTGAGAAGAAAGGCGGAAACAAACTCAGAGGTCACAGTCTCTTTTAAAGTCCAGACATAATCTTGGTCAGGTTATATGAAGACCATGTAGATCGATGTCTGAGGCGGTCTTTTGAAGAAAGAACCACACAGATTGAGAGGGCCTGTCCAGTCAGTGCACGCATTTGTCAGAAATCGTGCAGCTCAACTCAAGACTTAAGGAGCTTAACGATTCGACGAACAATATCAAAGAAAGGACATTTGGGTACGCCACATAAATTACTCAAACTGCCAGACATAGAGAGGAAAAAAAAAGCAACTAATAGAACAGAGAGAATAATAAAAAAATATATATAAAAGTAATAAAATGACCCACATCGTCTACACATTCACAAATCACAATAAATAAAATAATATAATACTTTACAAAGTAAGCAAATGTCATTGTTTATAAAAAAATCATTAATGTCAATGTGTATATAAATAAAAAAAATTAGATTGCTTAAAGATCGCAAGGCAGGAAGACTGAGTAACGCAGCAAAACGTTCATATCATTAGAACCATCAAGATAGCAACAGCTTTTACCGCGTAGGCAGCATTATATTACCAAGATTATCTTAAACCCTGGACACTGTCGCCCTCTGCTCCTCAATCACACCGAAGCCACGCTATAAACATTCGCGAGTCACCGGATTGACATCCGCCTCCCATTACTTGTGACAAAGCCGCCGACGGTGTAAGGAAGTCCCTTAAACGACTTACGCTACGCACTCAGAACAGATTCAATTTAAATTTAGGGTCCTATTGGTGGGCAAGCCTTTAAGTGTTGTCGCTAGTTAATTGTCACTGCAGAAAGGGAAATTAATGTGGCGGGTCAATAATTGTTACGGCATGCGTAGAGGGTAAATCTTGTGTAATAATGTGTTAGTGATTGTAGACTTATAATTGTGTAGTTCCGCATTCGCGGGACTATCAAAGTCTCAATAGTTTTATCGTCTTGTCGTCACCTAAGATTTGTTTGGCAAAGAGAAATTGCATTGTTTTCCTCTAAGACGTCTTCAGTGCACTTCCTAGCACTGAAAACGTCATAGAGGAAAACAATGCAATTTCTCTCTTTTTTCTCCGTTGGTCTCATGGTTGCAAGCGGGACTGCCGAGGGTGATGTCCTGCGTTCGATTTCCATGTTCAGCAAAGTGTTATTGAGTTTTTTCATTAGGAATTTCTCGGTAACAGCAGGGAGTTTGGAAGTTGGCGGTATGATACCCCCGCGCCTCGGAAAGCACATTAAGCCGTTGGTCCTGCGCCTGATCTCTCTCCGGTTCCTGAGATGCATAGACCAAATTTCAAATAAAAGAATATGGTTATATCTTGCCCGTTTACCATCAGAACACTCATAAGAAACATCTAATAACGGTAGAAGCAGCAACGGGAAGGTTCAAAGAAAGCGATTCCCAGCCTAACGGAAAGCATCCTGAACCTTACACTTGCTAAACAGCTTCTAATTATACGCTCTTAATATAAAATCGCCAAGGAAAGGCAGTTTCCATAAACAACATCACAGATCACTGCTAATCATATACCGGAAACCTTCTTCGCAGTTCTGGTCGTGCAAAGATTATTTTTACGAGCAGGTCGCCGAGGTGACATACAAGTAACAAATGCTAAGCAAATGCGGAGATGCGGCCAATGAGTGGTTATTGACTTATTTGCAATGCAATGTTGCCTGTGCTGGTTATAAGGAAATTGGGATAGGTAGTTCTGTAGTTTTATAGTTTTACTGCTTAAGGTGAATGGGTAGTTCGTCTTCGTTCGTCGTTTCAGCCGATAGACGTCCACTGCTGGACATAGGCCTCCCCCAATTTTGGGGGGGGGGGTTTGCTATAATCGCCACGCTTGGCAGGCGGGTTGGCGATCGCAGTATGGTATTATGGTGGAATAAATAGAGAACGCTGCTGCCCATTCTCCGGTAAGACCCTTAGTCGCCTTTTACGACACCCACGGGAAGTAAGGGGTGGTGCAATTCTTTAAGTCCGGCACCACACAGACAGTTAGTCCGGCACCACACAGACAAATGGGTAGTTGAGACCGCGAAATTGAAATTTTCTTAAGTTTTTTGCAATTTGCAGGTCAGTGTCAGATTGTATCTTGATCAAAATATGATTCGCGACAATAACAGGTACATATTTAGAGAATTATAATCATTAGAATCATTAATATATCTTTCTAAGTTAGATTTCTACCATTAACACTTTTCCATAAGAGATTGGTGGTTGGTGGTAGAAATCTAACTTAGAAAGATATATAAATGATTATAATTCTCTAAGTATGTACCTGTTATTGTCGCGAATCATATTTTGATCAAGATACAATCTGTTAAATCTGATAAAATCTGATGAATCTGATTCAATTGCAAAAAACGTAAGAAAATTTGAATTTCGCTGTTTACCACTATCCAGTCTCCTTTTTTGGTGTGGCGTAGATAAATTGTGTTTATTGAAAATAAACGATGGATGGACAGTGTGAAAGATGATTTGGCTGGAAAGGGGGTGACTACCGAGATGACGACTAATAGAGAAGTATGGAAGAAAAAGATATGTTGCGCCGACACCAAATTAATTGGGATAAGGGCTGGAGAATGATGATGATCTTGTGAATATTGAAATCTTAGAAACTTGGTAAAAATTGTTCTATGAATTTTCGTAACAAAATCGTCTTGCTAAGGTCCGTTTCTCTTTATACATTACTACAACAACCAAATGAAAACCGAAACCCAGCTCAATGATGATCTCAACACAATTTAGTATTTAACGACATTTATATCACTACGTTTAATTTCTTCACGATGTAGGACACTTATTCTATTCCCAAGCGCAATTCAAGATTTTCATTAGTGTTCAATTGGTGTCAAACCAAAGTGTCTTGAAGCT
Organism: Mesoligia furuncula; assembly: GCA_916614155.1. NCBI lineage: Eukaryota > Metazoa > Arthropoda > Insecta > Lepidoptera > Noctuidae > Mesoligia > Mesoligia furuncula. Next base: position 1,711,820 of record OU744808.1, on the reverse strand, counting down.
TTAGAAGATATTCAATCTAAAGGTCTTTAATCATTTAGTTTTCCTTTTCATTAATCCAATGGTTATAGAGCCGCGAGTGAATAATAAAGCTGAAAGAGGTTTATTGATTAGAGATAAACTTTCCTCATTACTTAAAATCATGAGTAAAGGAGAAATATTCAATCGGAAAGGTTATTTTTACTGATTAGTTCAAACTAATAAGTATTTGATGATGGTTCTATTATCTTTCACTGCAGTGTAATTGTATAAAATTGTAACCTCTCCCAATATTTAAATACATACATATCATTCATATCCCCTTACTTCCCGTGGGTGTCGTAAAAGGTGACTAAGGATCGTACCGGAGAATGGGCAGCAGCGTTCTCTATGTATTCCACCATCATATCATACTGCGATCGCCAACCCGCCTGCCAAGCGTGGCGATTATGGCAAACCCTCCCAAAATTGGGGGAGGCCTATGTCCAGCGATGGGCGTCTATCGGCTGAACGACGACGACGATATCATTCAGCCTATAATGTTCCCACTCCTGGGACACAGGCCTCCTCTGTTCGAGAGGGAGTGGGCTGTAATCCACCACGCGGGTTGGTAGATCACATGTCTTCGAATCTTTGGTTTCCTTACGATTGCGAGAGCAGTGGTGATGAAATTATTTACACAAAATAAAGCGCCTGTCTGAGTTCGAACGCACGACCGATGACTCGTAAGTTGGGGCCGTTACAACTGCGCCACCACTGCTATGCAATATTTAAATATCTTATCTCTGTCACACTAATATTATAAGTTTGTTTGTTACCTTTTCACGCCTAAAACACTGAATAGATCATCTTGAAATTTTGCATATACGTTGTCAGGTGTACAGAAACGGACATAGGGTGCCTTTCATCCCGAAAAAAGTGCTGTTGTTATGACAATAGATGGCGCCACGTGTCTTTCGAACGGTATCAACACTTATGCGGGTGAAACCGCGGGACGCTGCTAGTTAAAAATAAATCAGATCTCTGAAACAGAAACGATGACAACATACCGAACCTATTTTCCTTAAGCGAATATGTAAAACAATAAACTCTGCTTACTCTGTAATAAAAACCTGCATTATAACAAAGTACCACAATAAGACTAAAGTAATTCCACATTGTGCGCGATATAATTATGACTCTCCGAGAATATAATTATAGTCAATCTTTTTGCCAATTATAATGCAAAATATGGCTAAACTGATTTATATTTTTTATTTATGAACACTGTTTTAGATTGGCACACTTACATCTAGATGTTTACTATGGTTTTGTTGGAGAATGGACAAGATTTTATCGAAATAGGTACCTACTAAAATACAGTTTATAGCAAGAAAGATATGTCTATTCGAATGGCTTTCATTTAGGAAGCCACTCGCAGGCCAAGCAGATAGAAAGTGGTTACCCATCAATCAACTCAGCCTATCACAGTCCACTGTTGGACATAGGCCTCTTTCAGGCTGCGTCACAATACCCTGTCCTCCGCCTTCCGCATCCAGCCACCTTCGTTAGGTCGTCGGTCCAGCCAACCGAGGGACATTTAAAATATCAAAGAACTCGCCGACGTGTTGCCAACCGAAGATGTTAAGTGTCATATGGCTTTAATTATTCCTGACCTTATTCATACCCTTTAAAAAAAGACGGATTGTAACAATAGGTATGGTAGTGGAAAGTACCAACTTTTCCGGACAATTACTGGTACACAGAGCTTTACCTCTGCTGCTGCAAATTTGTCGCTTCTTTTGGCTGACATAATTTATAGCAAACATATAAGTCTAAACCAGCCTAGTGTCCCGTTTACCCCTTTAAATCGTGAATAGCCAGACCCACAATCACACTTAACCAGCTGAACATAATTCTAATGAATTCCGTTTAATCCCAAATCAGTTTTACTATTACTTATTCAACTAGACCCAGGCTGGGGTTACTCGAGTCAGACTTTCTAGTGCAAACCCACCACCAGGCAACATCCCACCTTATTTCTCAACTATCAAGGTGCAAATTCCTCTAACACATTCGCTGTCATCTTCACTAACCCGCTATTTAAGATTCAACTTTATAATGAAGTGGCTATGGTTCGTTTCAGGTTGTCAGGGCAACTTTTTCATGGGCCGAAGGTAGTGGCATGGTAGTTTCCGTGAGGGTCGCGGGATGATACCAACCTTTCACGCGTGGTTCGTTCGCCAGTGGGCACAAATCGTTCACAGATAATGTTATTCGTTGATATTTGAACAAGGGTGCTGTTTTGTGGCCATTGTTGAAGGGGAGAAGCTTTCGAATGATGATAAAGGTTATGTGGTATCACGTAATTGACCTGTTGTGGCCTGTTATGGTAGGCGTTGGGTTGCATCTTAATACAACAATAGTGACCGGTTGGGACCGGCATTCATTTGGGTAGCTTTGTTGAGGAACCATTCTCTTCCTGGCTTTTCTCTGCGAAAGGTATATTTAGTCAAACCACTTTCTCATTGGAACAGAAGTTCTATGAAAATCAAGAAAGAAGGAAAAACATTTTATTTGGTATACACTCAGGAAAAACAAATAGTAAAAAAGGAGCATTTAAAACTAACAAAGTTACATTAAAAACAACCAAAAAAATTAAAAGGCCAAAAAGGCTCCTATCTCAGCATAATGCTGCGATATTTAAACAATAAGTACCGCAGCGCTGATATTCTGATATGGCCTAACAGTTGTAGGTATTCTTCTAAGACCCAGTCATCTGTAAGTTCAGTTATACACTACTAAGATTTCAGGACGACAGTAAAATAATGCATGCACCATCTCGTGAAATCTCTTATAGGAACATTTTGAGGGGTAACCGACTAGCTGCGTCCCGCGGTGTCACCCGCACAAGTTTCGGTCTCGTAGGAGTATTGGGATAAAAGTAGTCTATATGTTAATCCAGGGTGTCAGCTCCCTCCATACCAAATTTTATCAAAATTGGTTCAGCCGTTTGAGCGTGAAGAAGTAACAAACATATAAACACACACACACACACACACACACACACACACTCACACACTCATAAACTTTCGCCTTTATAATATTAGTGTGATGGCTAAAGTTAAGTGACGTTCAACCAAACGTCAAAAATGATTAAACAGTCGCTAATCACTACTTAATTTTAAGCAACGTTTATGAAATGAATAAAGGAAAGTAAGTTTAAAGATCTTCAAAGTAATATTCCCTTCTCCCACTGTAGAGCGCAAACTGCGCGGCATTCAATACATTTCACTATTTCACTCCACCTGGTAGTGTTAGTTATAGTTAGTAACGTCTATTGAAAGTACACCGCTAGATTGTATGCTAATACCTGACCATCTGATGCGCAGCACTCTGAGGAATGAATGAGGAAGATACTGTTTGACATTATAACTTAATGCTTAAACAATGCTGTGTGGTTACGGTTGTGATGTATGTAAGTTATTCAAAATTAGGAACTGATGGTCAGAGGTTCTGAAATCGAAATCTTTAGGACTGTGAGGACATAGACATTTAATTGTCAAAAAATAATATTATGTGCTTTCCCATACTTTGAGCACTTATCAAGTAGGCAAAATCATTATATACACATGCTAAATAATCATATGCATTTATTAGTTAATCACTATAGTGACAAACTTATATTTTTTGACACCAACACTTTTGTTGAGTATTTAAAATCGACTAGGGGTACAGCGTATCTGCCTATTAGTTTTAGACGTCAAATAGCATGGCTATTAGCTTTTATTATTAACTCAGACATAAGTAGTATGTCGAAGTCGGATGTAATTAGCACCACAGAAATTAGTAATAATACTAATAATAAGGTGGTCAGCCACAATAATTTAAACTAGTCAGTAAGACAACAGAAGGTACCAATAATAATATTATTAATCTCACCTACAACAAGGTATCTTCTAGCACTCAATTAGTAAATTGTAAAAAAGGGGCTAAGCAGAATTCCTTGAAATTGTTTCATCAAAACATTCAAGGTTTTTCTTCCAAAATATTAGAAATTGAATTGTTTTTAGAAAAAACAATGTTTGATATTATTTGTATTACTGAACATTGGTTGAAAGATTATGAAATGATGATTAATTATGAGAACTATAGTGTAGGCAGTTGCTTTAACCGAAAATCCATGCTGCGTGGTGGATCATTAATATTAATTAAAAATTGTGTAAAATACAAGACTCGTAAAGACATAGTGGAACTATCGGTGGAACATAGCATCGAACTGTCCTGTGTTGAGCTAGATAAGCATTTTATAGTGTGCGTTTACAGACCTCCAAACTATCAAAACTACTCTATATTTGAGTCAGTAATGGAAGATGTCTTAGGAAAACTTGCAACTGGTAATAAATCAATAATTATTTGTGGTGACTTTAATGTTAATATTTTGGAAAATAATTCAAATAGCAGTAGATTGTTAAGCCTCTTCAAATCATTCAATCTGTCAAATGTGTTTTTGGAACCAACGCGAATAACTACGACTACTGCTACATGTATTGATAATGTTTTTTGTTGCTGTGAATATTTAGATAAAGCCATTGTAAATTATCTCCCTTCGGATCACAGTGGTCAAACCGTGTCTTTTGAGTGCAACACACCGATACAAAAAGTGCAGATTCAAACTAGACCAATAACATCGGGTAATTTGAATAAGTTTAATAACACTTTAATTAACAAGTTAAATGCTCAGGGCCTAAGTATGACGAATGGTAATATTTTGTATAAAGAATTCTTTTCATTAGTGCAAACAGAGTTCAATAATTCCTTTAAGAAGAAATCTAAAACTATTTGCCCTAAGTTTTTATTCAGTGACTGGGCAACTAAAGGAATCAGGAAAAGTAGGGAAAGATTATTTGAACTGTATGGCCTTAAGCCGTATATAAACACGGATACTTTTAATAAGTATGTTGCTACTTATTCTAAAATTTTTAAAAATATCTGCAAAGCAGCTAAAGCTTCTTTCATTAGTAACAAAGTTAAATCCGCAGACAATAAAATAAAGACAGTTTGGAAAATTATAAACAATGAAACGAACAGGAACAAAAAACATAATACTGATTACACACTGGACACTTCCCGCGGTCTCATTAGCGATAACATCGATGTTGCTCAGGAATTTGCAAGTTTCTTTACTAATATTCCAATTAAAACTACAGAAACTTTAAATTCCTCGCCCGCACTAGCTATTGAATTATTAAGAGCGAATGTCTCAGCCTGTCCTGTGGAATTTAAATTTAAACATATAAACCCCGTAGTCATTATAAAGGCATTTAAGCAACTTAAGATCAAAATTACCGAAGATCTGTGGGGCATGTCCACTAAAGTTTGTCAATCCTTTATTGAGACAATTGCACCCTATTTAGCTTTAATATTTAATTTGTGTGTAGATCAAGGGGTTTTCCCGGATTTAATGAAGTTCAGTAAAGTTATTCCACTTTTCAAATCTGGGGACAGCAAGGACACTAATAATTATAGACCCGTATCGGTTTTGCCGGTTTTTAGCAAGGTGTTCGAAAAAGTAATGTTAAATCAAATGCTCAGTCATTTTAATCGTAATAACATCTTACACGATCAACAGTATGGTTTCACCAAAGGACGTTGTACAACCGACGCCGGTGTCACCTTATTAAAACACATCTTTAACGCATGGGAAGAGGCACAAGATGCTATAGGCATTTTTTGTGACCTATCCAAGGCATTTGATTGCGTGAATTATGAAACACTGCTCTTGAAACTTGAGCATTACGGACTAGGTAAACTTGCTCTTAGCTTAATAGAATCATATTTAAATGATAGATTTCAGCAAGTTCAAATTAACGGTGTGAATTCATCGGGCTTAAAAGTCAAAATGGGAGTACCGCAGGGCTCAATATTGGGGCCATTCCTATTTTTAGTATATATAAATGATTTACCTCATTTACTGAAAAACCAACCACAAATGGTGTTATTTGCTGATGACACATCACTGATTTTTAAAGTAAGCAGACGTGCACAGGAGCTTGACGACGTAAATAACGCTATGCATGTGGTCCATAATTGGTTTACTGTGAATAATTTGGTATTAAATGAGAAAAAAACTAAATGCATTAGATTCGCTTTACCGAATGTTAGAAGTAATGAATGTCATGTTGTATTGAATAGGGAGACACTTGAATTCGTCGAAAATACGGTTTTTCTGGGGATCGCGCTTGACTCAAAGCTACAGTGGGGTCCGCACTTAACATCACTTGCAGGGCGGCTCAGTTCGGCCGCTTACGCTGTTTGGAAAATTCGCCAATTAACAGACGTGGATACCGCGAGACTGGTCTATTTTAGTTACTTTCATAGCATCATGTCTTACGGTATTTTGTTATGGGGACGGGCTGCAGATATTGATTCTATCTTCATTCTGCAAAAGAGGGCTGTTAGAGCCATCTACAAGCTCAGCAGACGCGATTCTTTACGAGAACTGTTTAAAGAAATTAACATCATGACGGTTCCTTGTCAATTAGTAAATAGTCCCGGGAAATACCGGTACCGAAAGTACCGGGAAATCCCGGAAATTTGCGTGGTTTTTGGAACCGGGATTTTATAAATCAAATCCCGGTTCTTTCGGTACTTTCGGGAAAAGATACTTCGCGTTTCAAATATTTCTAATTTTATAGCATAAAGCCCGACCGCTTAAAGCGGAATACACTTGCTACACCACAAGAAGCATGCATGCTACAAGAGCATGCTGCACGAGGGTGCGGGAGGGGCTGGTGGCGGCCATCGCGTCTTCGGAATGTTGTGTTTTGCGTTGTTTGTGATTTTGGTGGACAGTGCTTCGCAAAGACTCAAACAAGACTGCTTCCTTTGGGCAGAGCCAGCTTACGAAACTCAAGACCGATGATGGCAGGATCGTATCCGCCAAACCTGAGCTGTTGAGAGAGATCGAGAGGTTCTATGGACAGTTATACACGTCAACAAGGAACCCCGTTATGGATCTGGCAAACGACCCAAGAGCTAGATTGACCCGACACTATACCGAAGACATCTGGGACTTCAGCCTGTACGAGATTAGGATGGCTCTGAAGCAGCTCAAAAATAACAAGGCGCGCGGGTGATGACGGAATTACGGCCGAGCTCCTGAAGGCCGGCGGAAAACACGTTCTTAAGGCCCTTCAGAAGCTGTTTGATGCCGTCATCATACTCGAGGGCAAAACACCGCAGGCATGGAACAGAGGTGTGGTGATACTTTTCTTTAAGAAGGGCGACAATGCCCTTCTTAAGAATTATACCATGTCTACAAGCTGTTTTCGAGAGTCATCACGAACCGTCTCGCGCGCAGGTTTGACGCCTCCCGAACAAGCCGGATTCCGTAAAGGCTTTAGCACCGTAGACCACATACATACGCTGCGACAGGTTATACAGAAGACCGAAGAATATAACCTGCCTCTCTGCTTAGCGTTTGTGGACTATGAGAAAGCCTTTGATTCGATTGAGACATGGGCTGTGCTGCAGTCTCTTCAACGGTGCCAGATCGACTATCGGTACATCGAGGTGCTGAAGTGTCGGTACGAAAACGCCACTATGTCAGTCCGACTCCAGGATCAGACCTCGAAACCTATCCTTTTGCAGCGAGGTGTGAGACAGTACTGAGACTATGGAGGACCTCAGTACAATGCTCGATGACCTCAGTAGAGCCTCCGAAAGAGTGGGTCTTAAAATGAACATGGACAAAACGAAGGTCACGTCAAATGCCCATGTAACACCCACTCTCATAAAGATCGGAGACACTACACGCGAAGTCGTGGACGAGTATGTTTACCTAGGACAAACTGTCCAGTTAGGTAGGTCTAACTTCGATAAAGAGGTCGATCGTCGAATCCGACTCGGCTGGGCAGCGTTCGGGAAGCTACGCAATATCTTCTCGTCTAAAATACCTCAGTGTCTCAAGACGAAAGTCTTTGACCAGTGCGTGTTGCCAGTGATGACTTATGGCACTGAAACATGGTCACTCACAATGGGCCTTATAAGAAGGGTGAAAGTCACCCAAAGGGCAATGGAGAGAGCTATGGAGTTTCCCTGCATGATCGAATCAGGAATGAGGAGATCCGCAGGAGGACCAAGGTAACCGACATAGCCCGAAGAATTGCCAAACTTAAGTAGCAGTGGGCAGGGCACATTGCTCGCAGAACAGATGGCCGATGGGGCCGAAATGTTCTGGAGTGGCGACCGCGTACCGGAAGACGTAGCGTTGGAAGGCCTCCCACAAGGTGTTCTGTCGACCTTGTGAAGGCCGCGGGAACCCGATGGATGCGAGAAGCACAGAACCGGTCGAAGTGGAGGTGCTTGGGGGAGGCCTATGTCCAGCAGTGGACATCTTTCGGCTGAAATGATGATGATGAATTATGTTAATAAATAACAATTTAAAAAATCTCGATTAAGATTATCTAATCCATAATATTGAGACTGATTAATGCTGCGCTTTAATTTAATTTGGTTATGCAGAATTGCAATAGGAGTCATGTTGATTTAAATCATTTGTTTGGAGAAGATGTTTAATAAATTTTTTTGATAAATATTATCTTGGATTAGGTACAAAAATGTTTTAATGTTAATAAAGATGTTGCTGGTAGAATATGCGTAGTTACCAATAAAACAAAAAATAAAACGTTTTATTTGATTTGATTTAAATGTTTTTATTTGCCCTGTCATTTCGTCTTTCTTTTACTTTCTTCGTTTCAACTCTTCATCTTTTAAAGGCTTACATAAAGTATCAAAAGTACCGGGAATCCCGGTTCTTTAGCCAGAAGGTCCCGAAAATCCCGGTTCTTTAAAACAGAACCGGTTCTGCATTCCCTATTGTCAATATATATATGAAAACATTATGTACGTTCGAAAAAATTTACATCTTTTTAGTAAGATAAGTGACAGGCATAATTTTAACACTAGAAATAGGGACAAATTAGATCAACCGCGTTTCAGATTGTCTAAAGTAAAAACTTCTTTTATGGGTTACTGTGTAAAATGTTATAATAAAATACCATTCGATATTCTTCAATTAAATGAGAAGAAATTTAAAACATGCATTAAACGCACACTATGTAGACAAGCATATTACAAGTTGGATGATTATATCGTAGATAAAAATGCTTGGCTTAATGCTGGTCCTGCTCCACAGGCACTTGGGCTCACTAGTTAAAATTTCAATATTTGGAAGAGGTGCTTCCCATTTTCTTTTTAAATTTTTCTGACATTACGAACATAACTTTTTTATTTTGTTCAATCCAGTTTTAATTGTTGAATACTGCAATATTTGATACCTCTTCCTGTTTGGTAGTAAATTATATTAACATCTTAAATAAATTGCAAACTATAGTTTTGTATAATTTAGAAGCATTTTTTTTTAAATTTTGTAAATGTAAGAACCATGTTTCCGTTTATTATGATTTTTTTTTGTTGTTGACTTGAAAGAGCATGGCAGTTGAGAACGTGTCATGCTCACTTAAATGTCTCACCGATGGTGGCGCGTGTGTTGGATTATTCGGTTCCCTACAAAATGGTTGAGCTGGATGGTGCTGATCCACGCGTCATGTTCGTGAACGGGTGCCGTCGGTTGAGACTGGTCACCTCTTAACTGCCAAGGCTTATTTTTAATCTTATATTTTGAATTGTTTCTTCATTTGTCTTTTTTTTTTACATTGTTCTCACATATAGAAGCAACAAGAATAATGTACCCAAGATTTTGTAATAACTTGATTTAAAAGAGTGTCCATGGAGTTTCTTGCCCGTTCTTCTCCATAGAGATCTACGTTTTGGAATGGGCAACTAGCTTCAACTTTCTGACTAACTGACAGACTATTTAATTTTGACAATTCAAAAGTGCCTGTACAAGGTTTAATTGAAATAAATGCTTTGAGTTTGAGTTTGAGTTTGAGTTTGATAGAACTGACCATTATCACTTGTTAAGAGCGTTTACGCCGTACGACATTTCATACAAACTTTCAAGCCCTTATTTTCCGAAATAAATGAACCGATTTTAATGAAACTTCGTACGCATAAGCAGGATACAAAGGTCTAAAAAGTTAGTAGAGAACATTTTCGAAAAATAGTGTTACAGCCAAATTAGACCGATTTTAAATTTTCCATAGAAACAGAGATTTCCAGTTATCTTTTTTTAAATAAGACATTTCGAAAATGTTCTCTACTAACTTTTTAGACCTGTGTATCCTGCTTATACGTATGAAGTTTCATTCAAATCTGTTCATTAATTTCGAAAATTAAGGGCTTGAAAGTTTGTATGAAATGCAGTACGGCGTAAACGCTCTTAACTACCCTTCCTGTTCGAACTGCTACAAAACAATGCAAGCAATGCACACTAAATAAAGTAACATTACACCTGCTATTTTCTGTAAAAAATGCACCGTGCAAAATTAAGGTGAAGTGAGCTTGAAGTAAACTGTCATCTCACCTGACGCTACGAATTGACAGCCCGCTTCAGACTCACTTCAACTAGGTTTTCTACTTGCCTGAGCCTATTGCAAATGAAGGCTAAGAGCTTAGTTTTGGGCTAACGAAATGTATGTAGACTCTCAGTTTTTGCCATCAGCAAGGAAAGACGAATAACTGAGAACAAAAAGACAACAGAAATAACTGAGAATAAAGAGGAACCAGTAACGACTTTCAAAAAGAAACTAACTGTGCTTCTATAAAATAAATGTTACTACTCCGTATCGGATTTTCTAGCTGATATTTTTTTTTTTTTTTTTTTTTTTTTGTTGTGTCTCAATGTTTATATGTTTGATGATGAACTGCATCAATGTTTGCATGCCAAAATGGTAGAATGTACAAGGATTTCTAAAATTATTTTAACCACCTTATTGTAAATACCTACATTCTGAGCAAATAAATGAATACTCTATTCTATTCAGAAAAAGTAATCATAACTTTATCATAACTTGTTGGACCAGAACCGATAAGTCCTCAGTCTACATATGCGCCGGCGACGTTGTCACGCTAGGGTGGGTGCACGTGTTATTGGCACAGTTGTCGCGTCCTCGGACGACACTTGCCTCACATCCGAGCGCAGCCACCGTGACAGTCCCCGCACTCGATCGTGTACGGGATGATGTACCGATGTAAATGTATTGATGACATTTCGCTGTTCTGTTCATCGGTCTTACGGAAGTCCTCTTGCACATCTAAGTCAGCCATTTTCAAATTTCTTCAATTCATTCGAGGACTTTTAATAAGTGAAGAGTCAACACCTACATTGAGTTTTCACTTTTTAACTCTGTAGTTGTAGTCTTGCACGAAGTGAATAAGAATATGGCTAACCGGCTTCCCTAATTTGAGCAACCTACTATGTCGTGTTATAAATAATAAATGATTTTATTTCTTTATGTAGGCTTTAATACGTTAAACATATTTTAAAACATAAAACTAGATGAGATCGGCGCGTCGTTTCCTATCTGACTACTAAGAAGAAAGGCCAAAACATACTCGGAGGTCACAGTATCTTTTAAAATCCAGACATATCTTGGTCAGACCATGTAGATTACTTGTTATGTTTAAACTGTGAAATTCTCGCGGATTCCTAACCTAACATAATTATAGCTTATTTATGCCTGCACTGAAGTATCTAGTTGTAAGTACTCTGTTCTTGAAACTATCTAAAATTCTAAACAGATTACTGAACACATAGTCTTCTACAAAAGTATGAAGAAAAAACAACCAACAATCAAACAGCCTGTACACAGTATCTTGACACTGCGCCGAACATTTGCATCACCGTTTCCCGGACGGGTCGCTTCCACACGGTCGGACTCGGCTGCCGAACACATAAATCGGAAATAAAGGACGGTTTCTCAATCATGTCGGGCTAAGTAGTAACATCCTTTGCTATGATTTAATAGCAATAATAGCTAGAATACTAATGCTGTATTAATAGGATGGGTGCATGTGGAGCATGATGGAAACGCAGCATTAAATATGCTCCAAGGGTCAAGGATTTGCAGTTTTATAATCATCAGCGTGTTTACTGCAATAAATCAATCCGTATAGGTAACAGCGATCAAGAGATTACCAATGACTTATCCGGCTCTTTAATTTCTATGTTCGAACTGAATATGGTTCTTGTTGCGTTATTCAATAATATTATTTTTTTCGTTCTTTCCAAATACAATATTAAGTAGTGCTTAGTAATCCTTTCTTTATTGGGCAAAAGATTTATTTCTAATATTTCCAAAAGAATACCATCCAAACCATATTTTTCTATGTTTACGCCTTCTGGCGTCCTAGTACGAATGCACTCCAGTACGAAAATAAGAGGTCACCGCAAATATTCAAAGATTCCTAACCACTACAATGTAACACACAATTTCCTACAAGCCCGTACACTGGCGTTCAACCCGACTGACACACAACATTGATATTATTTAATGTCGTAATAAGAATTTGATGACTCGTTATTAGCCGGCGAAGGTTGTCGACGGCAAATGTTCCGATGTGACACAAGGTCGGGTAAGTACATGCTACTAAACGTCTTCTGACCTCATGAGATATTTCACAATCCGCACATTTTGTGGCCTTTGTCTTATAGAAATCGACACTGTAATTTGGAGCTAAATGTGGTATATTTTTCTGTTAGATTGCTGCAAGGATCTTTAGGTCATTAGAAGTTAGCGTCAGGCACATTTTTACAGTACGATATCCAGAATATGCTGTTGGTATGTAAATGAAATAGCTGTATACACTGATATATGCATCCTTTTCTAATGCGTATGCAATTAAATTAAGAGAGCCATTCTCTCTAGAAGACCACACAGAGTCAAATAGAATGTTTATGTCACAAAATTATTCGACAAGCTATTTCTGTCATGATTATCTCAATCAAATTAGTTGGTTAAGTAACATTTGCTGCATATTTGAATTCTAAATTACTTAAATTATTACACTTTTATGTTGATTTAAATTCAGTTTGATTTACTTACGTTTTATATAAATACTAATGTTTATGCAGCCATGATACCGTAAGCTAAGTTACATTAAAAAAAGACTATTAGATATAGACGTTACATTATTAATGATTTGTCGTCATGATTGCGTCCATTCGCATCTATCAATGACGTCAAGAATTCAAGAAACTTATAAAAACTTTAACTATAAAACCTTCTTTTAATTATGAATGGCATTATTTATTTGCACGGCAGTGTAAATTGGATTAATCTAATAATGTCACCTCCAAGATTTTATTAACTTAAGTCAAATTCAATTCCTTGACTAAAAATGTAAAATAATATGACATACTATTAAAGCTTCCACAAAACAGCGAACAAACACAATTTTATATATAAATACATTAAATCCGACGTTCTATTTATGAATTCGAATTCGCGGCGCAAGCGCACGAGCGGTGACAGTTGAATGCGCGCATCCCGGGCGCCCCTCATCCATATTGATCCATCGATCGATCTATGACTTATTGCGGCGGCACTGTGTGATCTAGATCGCGATATATTCTATACGAGCGTGTTGTCTAATGCATTTTAATATTGCCCACGCGTGGGAAATGGATCATGGAAATGTCAGGTTATGGAATACGGCGGCCTGTCACCACGTTTTTCCTTGGTTTTCTGCGGCTTTGCCTTTGAAGCGAGATTCAAGAGAAGGATATGTTTTTGTGTCACTATTAAATAGCAATATGTCTTAGTGTGTCCATTTTTTGTGAGACTACTAAGAGCAAAACTTTTTTTATCGACCCTCGCTTCCTTCGCAATTTTTCTTGACCCTAACTAAAGTCGGCATAATTATGATTCCTACTAATACAGGGTGGCAGCGACTACGACGAAACTGTAACCATGAAATCAACACATGATTACAGATCCCTAAAAAACAAATAAAGAGATAAAAAAGTGCGCAAGTGGTCAAAATGTATGGAATAGCAATTGTTTTTGTAAAAACCGTCGGACAATTTCAACGTTGGTTCTAAATCTATAGTAGGTTAGGTATGGTAGGTTGCGCGTCGGTCGGTGTCCCTGCCACCATGTGTGTCTTTTACATTATTTGTACTTAATGTTATAATTAACATACGATAGTACAAAAAACCATGAATATTGAATACACATTAGGAACCTACACATTATTATTAACGCAAGTATGTAACTTACTTTACGTGCGCAAGTACTCACATTCCGTTTAGTCAAGCTATAATTTTCTAACAATTGTACCTATAAGGTATCTGTTATTTATAAAGCGAAATATATGCTCATACACTTATGCACCTTGCTTACATATGCACCCGACTGGTTATAGAGGCTAACATATGTAATTGCATCCTACCAACCTACGTGCATCTAATTAGGTAGATATTATTTTCTTGTAATACAATGAAATGAAACTAGTTTCTATTGGCGAGTAAGCTAACTACATCTACTATTAAAAATGGAGTCCTCGCTTTACGTAAGTCTGTCTTGTAATAGAGCAAAAGATAGTGAATTAGGGTTTCACTAACCTGTGGGTCTACGTTTCGTATAACCTGCGACTTCGTTCCCATGACATTAATACCTTTTGATTTTCTTTCTTTCTTTTTTAAAATAAAAGTAGCCTAATAACTAAATTACTCCTTACAACATCAGCTATCTGCCAGAGAAAGTCCCGTCAAAATCGGTCTAGCCGTTTCGGAGATTAGCCGGAATAAATAGAAAGACAGATAGTTTTTTTTTATTATTTTTATATGTACCGTATATACTTTCATATGCATTTAGTAAAAAGCTATTGTTTTGACATTACAAACAGACACTTTAATTTTATTTGTTATTTAATTTCTAATTAATCACCTCGCGGCATAACTGTGGCACTGTACCTACTACTTTGATTGATGTTCATCCCAAGATACAGTTGACGAGGTTAATTATTCAATTAATGAGATAAAACCCTTCAGACTTTGTCAGTTTAAACTTTTAATTCGAGTTTTGATTCGTAATTTGGCTGAAGGCTCGTCAGAATCCAAACCCTTTAGAATCTTGTAACATCGGTTAAAACCAGTTCGACATTAACAACTAATTGTCGAGCCCGAGTGAACGATAACGTGCGTCGCTTGCGCAACGCGAGGCGGGGCGACATCGACCAATCGTTCGTCAGCATTGCACGCATGCGCGGCGCGTGCCCGCTATACCTATCTGTCGAGGATCCGGCTTTTTGGGGTGACGTCATCTGTCAATGGGCTGATATCGAGATCTAGAAATACGCGGAAATTGATCATTTTCGACGCAGGTAATAATTTGGAATACGTCATCTACATCATCATTATCTATCAATAGCAGAATGCACACACACTGATGTGCAAAGGCTACTTACTAGATTGCAGCGATCAATGGTCTGAGTCAACATACAACAGCAGCTTCAGTAAGGAAAAATTGTGTAAAATGAATATTGAAAACTTTATTAGATATCAGCTACCTGAATCTCTTCTTTGATTAGTTAGAATTGGGATACGTCGTAGATATATTGCTTCTGCGTCCATCACACAATGCCAAACATATTTCCAATACCTTTAAACTACACATATTTTTCAAACATGGTTTCAGCTTCTTCCAGAGAATTAGTTACTGCTGCACCTGTTAGCCATAAGCGTGATGGTACAGACGTACTTAGATCTGTCTTACAGTAAGCACTGGTAGCTATAAAAGCAACATTTTCTCAGCGTCTTTCCGTCAAGCGGTGACTCTAAAGGCCAGCACAATGCTTCGCTAAAGCGTAACTTGTGCAAAATTTCTTTTCTGCGAATAGATCTGTTTTACGACGGCATTTGTTTCGGCGCGCGCGCAGGCCGCCTTTGTCCTTTCATGTGCCGACACTTGCGTTTTTTTACTCGCACGCCCGACTCAATTACTCATTGTTAAACCTTTTTAGTGCAAATTGTTTTACTATTCGCAAACTTTTAGGTTTATGCTTGAAGCGGTGCAGCGGGGATAAGACTTTTTAGTTTAACTATTTCCTTAACTGTTGTTATTGCACATTTTTGCATGTTAATTTCTTCTTCTATTTGAATTAATGAGCTTGTATTGTTAATAAATAGTTAGTGTTTTGTGTTTGGATATTTGTTGTCGGCCGACTAGCTTGTTGCGATATTTCACTGTTTGATGTGTAGTAATGTTCGTCATAAAGAGTAACGAGTTAGCCTGCACCAATGCAAACCATTTCCTGAGTTAAGTCTTACGACTTGTGCAAAAGGTCGAGCATTCATACGTTACTTTCATTCTTTGATCTGAATGGAAAAGGTTTATTATTATTATGACAGTAAAAGCTAAAGGAAAATGTTCTTACTTTGCGGCTGGTATTCACAAAACCTGCTTGCACAATTCACTTGAAACCATAATATTGGGACTCAAATCAACTGAGTACCAGCTGTTTGACAATATTGTTTAGACCTTAAACTATAAAGAAACGACGACATGTCCAATACCTGTAAATATACATATTCATGTAGATACCTACAACATCCGAACAGTCATACCTGCCTCCTAGTAACAAATGCATAATCAGCCAATAATGTTCCCTCTGCTGGGTCACAGGCTTCCTCTCTTCGAGAGGGTGTGGGCTGTAATCTACCACACGGGCCCTGTGCGGGTTGGTAGATGTCACATGTCTTCGAATTTTTTGGTTCTAGGACGTGTAGGTTTGCTGACGACGCACGATGTTTTCCTTCACCGTTTTGAGAGTAGTGGTGATGGAATTATTTACACAAGTAAAGTTCAAACTCACGACTCTTCAGTCGGGGCTGATACCACTGGTCCACCACGCTCAGGTATACCAAATGCACCCACACAAACGAAACAATAGCACTTGACTTCAGCACGGGTTTCTCTCAGATGGAAATTAATCAATTAATCAGTCCAAAACACTACATAATACTTTTCAACGTTACCGAATGTACTTGATTGCGTGGGTATCGGTATCATTGTATTCCGATCCGATTATGAATTGAATCGGTTCGGTGCAGCCATTGTGACTGACAATGACACGCTCGACAGTCACTTACTTTGACGACTTCATAGTAGTAATATATTCATGTTTTTAAATTAGATTTGTCAGTGATGTCATCTGATCGTTTTCCGGGTGTAGTGGATTGGATATTAGTGTAATGAAGCTGCTGTCGCCCAAATTAAAAGGAATCATTTTAATATTATACGGATTTTATTACCGTTTCTATCTCTCATTAGCTATGAAAACGCTTATTAGATTTTAGATACGCTTGTCTCTGGTTGATCTCTTTTGATGTAAATTAATTAATAATAAGACTCTTTCGTAAGCCGTAGCTGCCTGTAATCATACTTTCGGACCAAAAGATTTCTTATCAAATAAATTAATTACTGGTAATGGACATATTTAGGAAAGAAGGCTTGAATATGATGGCGATACCAAAGAAAAATCACTGCACAACTAAATACACACACAAAGTCAGTATCTTCCCATTATTGATCCTCTGTTTTCCTTCTATAGTTTAGCACCATGTAATAAAGGATCTATTTCACAAATAGTTTCGCTACATATCGATATCGCTAACATCGCGATGCTCCACTAAGATAGCCGCAGAGACACAGGTCACTTGTCATGGGAAGCGAGCCGGTGACTAAGCATTACGTCCAGTTTGGATTAAGGTACTGTTCTGCTGGTGCGATTAGCCGATTGATAGTCGTGACTATAGCTAGTTTAGCTTGGTCCTTTTAACGGGTTTCAAGCCGGTTGAAGACCAAGAGCTAAACTAAGTTAGTCTAGCTTAGCTCGCATAGCTGAGGTAATGTTTCATACTTCTGTTCATAGTTTGCGGTCTGTACACAAAACCTGTGTAAAACTACATCAGCCATGCGAGCTAAGCTAGACTAACTTAGGTTAGCTCTTGGTCTGCATCCGGCTTTATTGTTTGTAGTGTTAATGTATTTACTTAAAAGTCGCAACAACTATCATGACTAATTCGAGAGTAACTAGTAAATACTCTGCCGACTTTGTCTGTTTACACTACCGATCAGTTTATAAAATTAGACTACAATAAAACTTCATTAAAAAAAACGCGCTAACAAAACTCCTCCTTAAAACCTAGCAAAGTATAACTTACGTCAAACAATAGCAGTAATAACAAAAAACTAGTCAAGTGAAGCTGCGGCACATCATAATACTCCGAATACACCACTCATCGATTTGATTCCAGAGTCAAAGGTCGGCGCCGAACTTAACAATAATATAATAGACGTAGAAAGGTCTAATCTAGTCTATTATTTAAATCCGTATCTAACATAATGGGATTTGTCCGTCTATTGACATTTTTAAGAGACATTTGATGGCTCTATAGAGGTTAATGAATTAATTCTCTTTGATATTTCGCTGGTAATCGTTGATGGGAAGATAAGTTTTGTCGGGAATGTCTGTTTGAAGTTTTCGTCATAGATGTCAGCTGTATCAAAAGTATATATTCAATTTTAAACTTTAAATGCTATAGCTGCAATAGCGCCTGTAACATGTATTAATATTGAATGAAATGTGAACATTAAAAGTATATATTGTTAATTTCAAGAGACATAAACAATCAATCCTAAATTTAAATAACAGTTACTTTTAAAATATTGGCCAAATCATGTTTGTCATTCCGCACTGTTGAGCAGATGTCGTGGAAACATTTTTCTTTTGATAACAAATTGAATTCTTTCAAAATGCACGCAATATGCATCTGCATATCACAAGTTCCAAGTCATCGAAAGCTAAGCATATATCGCTCACTGATGATCAATAACTGTCTACAATTCCAAACTCAAATTCATTCATTCGAATTCCAAAAATTTGAATTGATTGCGCAACGTCATTGGTCCCTTTGCATTCGACTTTTGAACTACAATCGCGACAACAGTATTCTGTTATATTTTGAACTTTATCACAATGGTTTAAGAGTGAAATATCTTAGAGGGAGAAAATTATGATTGTTGGGCTTCGTGGGATTCCATATAATGAGGGTTGTTCCAATACCGATTGACGCAACTGTTGAAATATTTTGTCACAACAATTTGTCACGGGCTGTCAAAAAATTGCGCGTCACGCTGACAAGGCGCGTGACAGACGTCCCACTGCCAAAAGGGATGAATTATATCAATTAGGAACGATTAATCATCCGTTTTTATCGATAATCGATTGGTTAACGGAATCGTTTAAGATCAGAGGTGAGCCCCTTTTGATATGACAAATAATCGAATGAAAAATCGTTGAGTTTGTGTGTGCCCATTTTTTATTGATGACCTTTTCGTTGCATATCTCTTTTCAAATCTTTATTTCATTCATCATTAAGAACATTATAGGTTACGGTAACATTTTACGAGATGAGTTTACAATATTGCGCAGTGACATTTTGTGCAGACGTGAGAAAAAACATTCCGATATTTTAAATCTGAAATATGTGCCATACCTCATGCACCATAGTACATATTATCATGCATAAGGTGTGTATCCAGCCTTGTATAAAAGAAAGAAAGAAAATATTTATATTATTTCCTTTTCATCGCTTTACATATTTCTTTCATACTCAGTTAACTTTCAAGTGATTACAAGATAATAAAGCAATTTCCCCATCAACCATCAATTATCATATTAGTGTAACAAACGCTCAAACAGCGCGGAAAAATAACGCTTTAGCGCCAAGTATTAATTACAAATTACAATTAATTATTATAACGCGTGCACACAATGAGTGCGCCATGTTCGTGAACGAATGAACGAGAGTGATTGAGTGAGTGAACGAGTGGCAAGTAGCCTTTGTAATTAAACTGTTTGTAATTAATCTATAGGTGTGTGCATTCAGATTATTGTTAAAACTTTAACTAGATTTTTAACAAGCCAAATAATTTTTCTCGCTACTGGTTATTTTTTCTAATTTGATAAAAATATCTTTGAAGTAATTAAAACCGGAGTTACTGATTTATTGAAGCTATAATCATCGAACAGCTTACAAAATCCAGATGCTCTCCTCACAGCTAATTAGCTAAAAATATATATGCACTACCATCCTACCTACGCAATTTTAATTAAATACTAGTAGCATTTACAAAACGAAGCACTTTACAAATAAAAAAATTACCTACTGATCTCTCCAGAAATAATCTTTGTTAACCGGAGTTACTGATTTATTGAAGCTATAATCATCGAACAGCTTACAAAATCCAGATGCTCTCCTCACAGCTAATTAGCTAAAAATATATATGCACTACCATCCTACCTACGCAATTTTAATTAAATACTAGTAGCATTTACAAAACGAAGCACTTTACAAATAAAAAAATTACCTACTGATCTCTCCAGAAATAATCTTGATAATTTACATACACATTTTAGCGGGTATAGGTCTTCGTAAACCTAGACCAATTAAAGTGGCAATATTAATTGAACTGTTCGCCACATGGTATTACACTAATTGAAGCTGCGTGTACCGATTGATCAATTTAATTGGACATTTGTACACGTTTCGATGCGCAGGAGTACCTTTGAACTACGGTCCTTTTGATGTCCTTGCGCAGTGCGCTTTACATTTGTTGCTTATTTTATTTTGTTGCGTTTACTTCAACTTCATTAGTTCTGCTTTGAATTGCTAGGTAATGATTCGGAGTGACATTTTGTTTAATGTATTTGAAATTGCATTCATTCAAAAAATTGCCAACAGAAGTGTTTTTGCGTTTAATGTTATAGCTATCTTTATTATTATGAGTTCATGACCAATAATCGTGATTTAGTTATTACTTATCGATAAAATCAATAAACCTCATTATTATCTTATCCTGTTCTTGACTTTTACGACTTACCATTCATTCAACTGTGACTGTTCATTCTGCAGGAAATTATGCGTCCATAATTCATTTAGTTACAATACTTCTTCAACCCACAATCACACTTCGAATAAAAACCTCGTTATCTACAAAAGTAACTTAGCAATTTAGTATAGTTTTCAAGATGACATACGGACAGACAAACAGACGGCTCGTAATAATATTGTTACGGTTAACAGGTGTAATGCGCGTGAACCACAAGAGCATGACAAATTAACACCTATCAAAACGAAATCAAGAGTAGAGCCGACTCTATGTAGAGCCAGCAACGTAATGTAGAGATGGTGAAGGGATTTTATTTTTGATCTACCTTTTAGAACTTAGGAGACGTTTTATATAAATGAGTACCTTTGAAGAAAGTAATATATAAAATTACATAAACTATATATCATTGTTTTCTGAACTCACTCCTATATCCTAATTAAAAATGACATCAAAAATAAAAATTATAGAATACTAATTTAATAATTAATTATTATGATTTTATCATCAAACAAAATCACACGAACACATAAAATTCAACAACATAAACTCCTCGTCTATTTGACAATAACTCTCACTTTGATCTAATATCCAACTCAGCTTAAATACATTTTCTCTCCATGTTTTGTCCTCCGTAGCCTCACCGGTTCGGTTCCCGCGCCATTACACATTCGTCTCGCTCACTTATAACTCTGCTTGTACTTGTCTTTGTGAGAACCTTGCCTGTTCTGGTAAGCTATGGGAATTGGAGGAAAATATGAGGTTCTATAAGTATTGGCTGCTTTTCTTTCTATTTCAATTCTATGGAGATTATTGAGTTCTTTCTGCTTAGTTATTATAATATATCATGTTCTATATCAAATTGATTGAAAGTATTATTTAGACTGTCTCCTTTATTATCTGTATTATTTTTATCTTTGCCATTTGTATTCAAAACAATTCTCGTCTTTAATTTTACCTCAACATTGTACTACACGAAGTATATTGGAGAAGATTGCTAAATTTAATTTGATTGATTGTTGATTCTAAATTATTATCACAAAAACTCAACATACTCCTATGTCTATTTAAGCAATCTTCTCCAATATACTTCAAGCAAAAAATATGCTCTAAATATTTCTCATACTATAACATGTTTCGGATCAAAGGTTCTCAAATGTCTGACCATTACATTAATGTAGTATCAAATTAGTTTCATGTTCGTGGTGAACTACGGCCGTATGACAGCTGTGACGTGTGCCCGTCATAATACAAGTTTATGCACCGGAGAGAACATGTCTACTAACTTCATTTATATTGTGATATCTAGTTTAGATTTTATACTGTGATATTTTTGTAACATCGTGATTAAAATTGTAGCAAGTGGTTACCTTCGGATTTAACTGTTGAAGATATTTTGGAAGACTTATTTAATTTAGCTCTTTTAAATTCACCATCATCTTTAAAAAATAATACAGCCACAAAATCTCAAATGACATTTCTAATCCAAACACTATCTAAGAAGCCACAATCTTCTACAGGAATAACATCACAAACACCACTTCAATCCACCATTACGACGTGCCATCAGTCAGCGCTTGCCTCCACAAATGCACCTGTTAACCCTGCCTCAGAATCCCATAAACCCCATACATTCCCACGAGGTCATCGCCGAGCCGCATCGATAATGGTGGTCACGCCAAATGACAGGCCGCGTCGTCTTTCACACGATACAAATAACATGTCTACCGTAACATCGACAGTTCTGGAGTAAGATATATGCAGCTATATAATATATTATATATAATACGCGCACCATTAAAGGAAGTGACCCTAGAATATGGATATAAACTTGTCTTATAGCAAGCATACAGCAATGAAGTTATTGATGAAGCTCTGAAAGCATGTCTTGAAGACAATCTGGTGTGAAATGTAGTCGACACTACGGATATTAATATTCGTACCGTTACAGGAAACGCGTACAGTCCGCTGTTCTGCCCCGGGAACGTTTAAATATGTAGATTTAGAAGCTCTACCCTATAAGCAGTATCTTGAGATGTTTATAGCATAGTGTACACGGATTTGTTACAATTTATTGCAATTCACACTAGTTGGTGCTGCCTGGCATTTAAAGTTCAGTGTTTTTGTGTGCGTTAATTCGCTGATTAACTCATCTCCGTCCACCGTTCTGTTTATTACGTAAATAATGTTCTCTCGTGTATTGGTACGTAATCTCGATCTATACAAAAACATGTGTATTATGATTAATGGAACCTATAAACCGATGATTTTGATTTAAAGTGCGACCGTTAGTGCGGAAATTGGTCCTCC
Organism: Mesoligia furuncula; assembly: GCA_916614155.1. Classification (NCBI taxonomy): domain Eukaryota; kingdom Metazoa; phylum Arthropoda; class Insecta; order Lepidoptera; family Noctuidae; genus Mesoligia; species Mesoligia furuncula. The sequence goes on along the minus strand of OU744808.1, from coordinate 1,688,694 downwards.
TGCAGTACAAGATTTAATGTCTTTAAGAGTGCACATATTCAGTATTTAATGGAGTTCGCCACGACGCGACGTTTCATGATAAAGATGATTTCTGGAAACGATTCTAAAGATTGTAATATCGACAGGTTGCAGTGAAGTGATTTACGATATAATTTATGCAGAAGCCGGTGTTAATAAATGTTATGAAATGACATATTTTAAGAAGGGAGTGCGGCTACCGTCTCCTGCGCATTCAGGGATTTAACTATCGATTTTGTCTCAATAGACTTCCAGCTAGCATGGTGTCGGCAATACCAGTGAATCGGCGCTGGCGGCCATTAAAATTATCAGATTATAAAATTTGTTAACAAATTAACTCGTCCAAACTGATTTTTATTAAAACACAGAATGGGTAGGTATTATACAAAAATTAACCAGTCAAAACAAAAATAAATAATCACACATGTTTGGATTTAAATCCTACTCGAATAGGTATAAATCAAAATGAAATCGATTTAAATAAAACGACGGTTTTAATCATCGAAATATGAAGCGATTAATATGCTAATTGCATTTCCAGATTATAAACGAGATATATGATTGGAGACGGACTGACAACGGTGACAGCCATTTCGACTGCGAAGCTTTCGCGACTCGAGACTTGTCATGATCATTCAATTTATTTGCTTGAATAAACTCCAAATTAGTTCACTGTAATATCAACTTTATTTTAACCATTTACGGTTGGTTTTGCGTTGCATTATTTCATCTAAGGAGTGCCCTAAAAAGATGAACGCAAGCGAGATTTAATTAAGTCATGTAGTAAGGGAATCGATCTGTTGCGTCGAGTTACACGGATGGATATCGAGATTATTCGGTCCGTGTGCCGCCGGCGCTGAATTTTGCGTTTATATTAGGTCATTGACCTTGACGTGTCAAAAATTAAAATATTATTTTTTATACACACGTCACGGACAGTCAATGACAAACTTTTCGATCCAATTATCCATCATTGAACAATTTGGAAAGCTTCTTTAAAATCTTTTTTTTTTCATATGGTATAGGCCATTCGTTCTTGTTCCTTTTAAATTAAAAAAATATGATAATTACTCAAAAGTGATCCAACCTTTATGGATGTGGTTGATTGGGCCAATTATCGGTGATTACGCAATGTGGTGCGGTGATTATTGAAATCGATCCCTATTATATGCGCAATACTGTGACATCACCATTGAATCTGTGCTGTTCTTGATACTAACAAAACTTTATATTAAAGTCGTAGATAAGTCAATATAATTTAGGAATGATTGCTAACTTAGTTTGGTGTTCATACAAGTTTGCTGTTCACTTCTGTCCCTTTTCACAATAGATTTAATTCAAAACACTTCATTTTTATTATCATTAAGACGTAAGTGACTTACTGACTACACTTGCCTAAATTCCTGCATACAGTGCCCTCCAAAAGTTAGTCGACATTTTTCTCCTTCAGCTGTGATGCCAAATTATGATTTAAAGTTCTAGTTTCAAATGTTAGAACTGTTCACTTTAACTTTTTATTGACTGATTGAACTACCTAAGACTTTTTATTGAAGGCACTGTACAGACGCCAGCACATCAACCTACCCGAAACTGTCTTTTCTCAATCAACTTTGAACCTTATGCTTTAGCGATAAAGTTGAAAATCTATTACAGAAATTTGACAGATTGTGGTAGCTTGATGTGCTGGCGTCTGTACATAATCATTCTCTCTTCCAGCATTCAGCTATAAAGGCGAAAGTTTTCACGCACAAACGGCTAGACTAATTTTGATAAAATTTGTTATGGAGGTAGCTGACACCCTGAATTAACTTATAATCTACTTATTTTCCCGATATTCCCACGGGATCAAAACTTATGAGGATGAAACCGCGGGGTGCAGTTAGTATATATAATAATGGGCATTAAACATTACTTACCGAATTTTCAAAAAAGCAATCTTACCTGAAACTGCTGACCCCTGAGACCCTTTGTTCTAATTTAGAGCTGCGCACGATTCGAGGAGCGATAGGCGACGATCGCATGCTGCGTGATTTACTTCACGTTGACGTCGACTTGGAACAGGGGAAGTAGTGTCGAGAGTTTAATTATTATAATGTTATACAACTTTATATTTTGATTGTATGGTTTGTTATGAAAAGAGATAATGGCGCCGATTCTGTTGTTCACAAACTAAACTAAATTTAAGTTCAGGCATCTTTTTCTTTCTACTTCATTAAGAAAAGGACAGAAGATAAATATTAGTTTAGTCCTGTCAAATCAAGATACTCCATAGACAAGTTCAGACGCGACTAAAAAATTGGCTACTAAAAATACGTCAATTTACGCCAGGCGCTGACTAATTTGACAGGACTAAACTAATATTTTTATCTTATGACCTTGTCTTAATGAAATAGAAAGAAAAAGATGCCTGAACTTAAATTTAGTTTAGTTTGTGAACAACAGAATCGGCGCCATTAACCTTTATTATAATAATTATTAAAAGCCTGTAAAGGCGTCATTCAAATATTACGTAAGCACGGCAGGGAGGCGGGGGTGTCTTTGCTTTGCTTGTTTTTGATGAAATGGGGGACGGGGGGTCTGGATGGTGATCACGTCAGCTGTATTATTTTTTTTTACTTTTTTGGATTTTCTACAAAATTTAGTCGATTGTGGTTTGAACATAATTATGGCAACTCTACTTGTCTATGCTTGAAAACGAAACGCATTTATCTGCTGCTCATGAATCAATAAAGAACACATTTTAAAATATATACAGTACAGACGCCAGCACATCAAGCTATCCGAAACTGTCAAATTTTCCCAATCAACCTCGAACCTAATGCTTTAGCGATAAAGTTGAAATTCTATTAAAGAAATTTGACAGATTATAGTAGCTTGATGTGCTGGCGTCTGTACTAATGTTTACGTAAGCATGGGAGGGGGGAGGTAAGAGCTTTGCTTACTTTTGCTGACAAGAAGAACGGGGGTTAATAAATGCAAAAAAATCTGCTTATGTAATACCTGAACGGCTCCAAAGTCCCTCTCCAGGTCAAAGGCCTCTCTTTCCACTTCTCTCTGTTTAAAGCTGCTACGGATCAGTTTTGGTTGAAGGAGAGCTCATCCCTCCATCAACCTTTAGAACAAGTTAAAAAGTTGGTAAAATTACTGTTAGGCTGTTCTGACTGGGAAAGGGCCTATGTTATTGTTTACTAGCAGCGCCCTGCGGTTTCACCCGCATAAGTGTCGATCCCGTGGAAATATCGGAATTTAAACTATCCTATGTCCTTCCCCGAGATGCAATCTCTCTGCCAAATTTTATCGAAATCCGTTCAGTGGTTTAGGCGTGAAAGGTAACATACAGACAGACAGAGTTACTTTCGAATTTATAAAATTAGTATGGATTTTTATCCATACTAATTTTATAATTAACATATTTTTTTTAACGCTGTTATTTTTAACAGCGTTGAATAAAAACACACTTTACAGTGTTTTTATAAGCACACCTGCTCATAAAATGATACAGTTCGAAGGACTTTACAATTACTACCTAATTATTCTTATACTGTCACCAACCTTTGAAACTTCCTGATCTGATTAAGCATATAAGTACTAACACAGTCACACACATGTAAAGCTATGTTCAATTCAGCATTTAAGTAAGACCAAGTCTCAAGAAAATCATTCACTATTTTAGCGTTTCTAACGTTTTAAATCCCCAGTCCCTTGTTACCCTGCGCGTACGCATCCACCTGCATCTCTGTCGATCCCCGCTTGCTAGATAAACGGATTACTTTGTTGCCAACTCGCCTTTGTTCGTTTTGTCCCGATTGGAATCTCGGGAATTTTCTCAAAGTTTATTCCCGTGTCTTCGGATAAATCTCGCGATGTTTTGTACGTTTGCAATTGTGTAGTATTGGAAATGTTTTTGTTTTTAGGGGAAATGTTATCAGCCGTCTTTGGTAATGTCTGATTTATATGTTAATGTTCTGAATGTTATTGGATTTTCTTCTCTCGTACTAGAATTGCTATTTCTGTGGTTACTAGTCATCGAGTTTGGTAATGGAACTGCCTGACCAGGGCGCACTGGGCCAACATAAATAACTTGGAGACTAATAATATTACCCTTTTATTATATTATTACTCTTTTATTCAGCCTAAGTGATTGCTTTTTTCGCCAATTACCAAGCATTGTCATCATAGCTTAGCCTTTTATCCTTAAAGTGTTCAACAATTTTCTTAATCAACTGTAAGTATCTATCCTTAATATCGGTGTGCCTTACAGTATTTACCCACATACAGTTAGGCGCCTCATGACATAAACTTTAATTACTTAAAAAACAAGTTAACCCAAAATACTTTCTTCATATTTCGCATCGCAGTATATTATCTCCGATTACTATCACACTGACGCGCAGGACTTGTTTCAACGTTTGGTTCGAGTTTCGGTTAATTCAGTTGAGATTCCGTATGTAACAGTGCAATTAGGAACCACGTCCAGCAGTGGGATATGATTGGAGACTTTTTAAACTGAGGATCATTTGGGCTTGGTCATCTCAACATATTTGGTAGATAGACATAAGTCATTTATAGGTTCTTAACCATAATTGACATCCGACAGAAACAAAGGTAAATACCCTTTACCAGTCTATGATATCATTGTAATGCCAAGATGTCATCAACGTCAATGACAGTCAGGTGAATTTCAATTACTGACGTAAAAGGCAATGAGGAAACACAATATCAAAAATCAAATCTTCCTGCCTTTTCCCAACCATGCTGATGTCGGTTTCCAGTTTAACCGATGCAGCTGAATACCAGTATTTTACATGGAGCGACTGCCTGTCTGACCTCCACAACCCAGTTACTGGCTAAGATTCCCCTTGGTAAGACTGATTGTCAGACTTTTTCCAATTTACCACGAAGAACTCACTAAGTACCTACTGAGTTATCCCAAGTGTTACAGAAGTCATAAGCCAGAAAATCGCTACACACAGTAACCGTACATGACGACAGCAGCCAACCATACTCTTGCTTAAATATTACTTTATTGTGCGTGAATAAATAAATGGATCCTAAATGACACATTAGTTTGGCTTGCCCAAGGATCCCCGACATACCCGGGATCATTTTACGGCCTGACGTTGTGGCCGTCGTTACATGGTAGCTGTCAGTTCGTAACTCCTCCTTTTACCACAACTCTTACATATTTCAGTGTTAACCACATAATTTCGTTAATAACAGACGTTTTTCTGGATTTACAATGCACATTACATTATATTACGAGCTTTAAAAAGTGTAAAAACCGTTGAAAGAACCATTAAAATGTGATACCGCCATTACAATAACTCCCGCGATGACAAGAAAGGCACTACTTACGACTTTATTGTTATTTTTATACGAAACAGCCGTCATTTTGTAAAAAATAAGTTCGATTTAATTAAAATTGTTCATTTATGCATATTAAAGTTTATCCATTCTGAATTTTATGCAAATGTAAAAGTTTTGTACGTTTTTTTTGCTGACGACTTTGAGCGATGCCGACGGATTAACTGTAGGCATTCACTTTGTGGTCTGCTTACCTCATATGGCAAGAAAAACACACAAATGGTGACACACAACACGATCGTAAAAAAGACAATCGCTAATAATGACACAGATAAAAAACAATTTTAATGTGTCAATGCGTATATTATTAGAAAAAAAAAACAGATCTAAATGCGTCGCAGTAAGTTTTCAAATATAGAACGCGTAGAGCGCGACACGTAACGCATATGAAATAAATCGCAACAATTAATATCGTTTAATCGATACATACAAAACGATTTTATCGCATATGCAACCAATAACATGCCCCATGCTCTTCGAAATTAACAACTAAATGACTGATTGGAAAATGGCCGATCTCGGTCACGGCATATTAACAGTGAATTGGGTTTCTGTGGCGGATTTTCAGTCGCATATTCGTTTATGTCGAGCGATAAGAGCAACAATATTGGTTAGTTCAGTGCGCGAGTGTATTTTTTAAATGCTTTTTCTTACTTTGTAAAAAAATATTCTAGTTTTTTAATGTTTATTTTCCATTTTTCTTACTATTTAGCGTAATCCGTAGATGCATCGTAAGGCCCTCTAGTATTCTACATTCATGTATTCTGTGGCAACATGACACTTTTATGGTTATCCTCCTTTTTACTATATTTGTTACGTTTTCGTCCCCTTTTTCAAAATCTTACCATTAAAATCACCATCAGACCCAAATAATTTATGATACTGCAACCTTGTACCAATATCTATCATAAGCGATGTTCGTGTAAGCCACTTATTAGCAAGTCTAACCATATTCTCTTGTCTATTCCAGATGAACCAAAAGTGCAAAGTCTGCGGAGAACCGGCGGCCGGGTTCCATTTCGGCGCGTTCACTTGTGAAGGATGCAAGGTAAATATCAAAGATCTTTCTGACTCAAAAAAGTGCTTTTGAGTATGATCACAAACTCAAACTCAAAGCATTTATTTCAATTAAACCATTTACAGGAACTTCTGAATTGTCAAAGAGTCGGTCAGTTAGATAAAAAGTTGTAACAAGTTACCCATTCCAAAACGTAGATCTCCATGAAGAAAAACAGACTAGATCCTCCAAGGACATGTCCTCTAAATAGCCCTTCATCACTTCATCAAGTAAAGAATGTTAAAAAGAAACTGTGTAGATACTAATCCTCGCCTCGTGTTTATCTTCTTACGATCTTCAGTTACTAAAAGTACCTATACCTAGCCAAGAAAACGAATGATCGTAGGTCACAGAGAGTGAAAGTTTCCGAAACGGTATTAATCAAAGTTTATGTAGGTGAAGCCACGTGTAACATTGAACGTGTTCAAATGTGTCGTTAACTTGAAAATGTAGAGCCTACCAGTGGCGAACATTCCATACAACTCGATTCCTGCCGGCTTCCCTTTGAAAAATGACACAGTCAGTATTCTATAGACACATAATATAATCATATTAAAGATATCTACTCCGGCTTACGTCTTACAAAAAATCACCCTTCGCTACTGGAGCCTAGAACACTTCTACTAAGTACCTGACATGATTATCTCAGACTTCAGCGACAGTTCTTGGCTGAATAATCTTATTGCCATCAAGTAAGTGGTAGGTTGGGAGTTCGAAACCCACACAAGCACTTTACTTTGTGTTAATCATTACCACTGCTCTGAAGTCTGAAGTTGTGTCTGTGTGGTGCCTGACTTAAAGAATAGCAACACCCCTTACTTCCCGAGGGTGTCGTAAAAGGCGACTAAGGGTCGTACCGGAGAATGGGCAGCAGCGTTCTCTATGTATTCCACCATCATACCATACTGCGATCGCCAACCCGCCTGCCAAGCGTGGCGAAACCCCCCCAAAATTGGGGGAGGCCTATGTCTAGCAGTGGACGTCTATCGGCTGAAACGACGACGAACGACTGCTCTGAAAACGGTGAGGGAAAACTTCATGAGAAAACCGGTATGTTGTAAAACCAAAAATTCGAAGACATGTGACATCTATCAACCCGCACTGGGCCTGCGTAGTGGATTACGATCCACTCCCTCTTATCGAGAGGAGGCTTGAGTCCCAGCAGTGGGAACATTATAGGCTTATTATGCTACTATACTGTCTTTATGAAAAAAAACACTAATTTCGTAGTAAATTCTTCACATTCAAGATTAGGAAAGGTAATTCGCCTCTTTAAAGGTACAATAACAGTACAAACGCAGCACAAACCTGCCAGTAATTAAAATCTGTGTAATCATTAATTTAACAAGCACTTATTTTCTAAACTAAAGTTATGCGATTCGTTCTAATTATTAGGAAATGAAAACAGAAAATCGGAAATGTAAATTTCAACAATCGTATCAAGGCCCATTGGTTGTTGCAAACGGGCGTTTAATAAACGTTTATGGCTAACAACAAAACCTTGTTATGGTATTATTTTTAATTAAATACATCAATTAATATAGATACGTGATTAAACTTTAACATCTCATCATCGTCTGCCTAGCCTTACCCAATTATGTGCCAGTATAACCGGATGCAGCTGAATACCAGTATTTTACATGGAGCGACTGCCTATCTGACCTCCACAACCCAGTTACTGGGTAAGACTGGTTGTCAGACTTTCTGGCTTCTGACTACCCGTAACGACTGTCATAGATCCACGAATGACAGCCGGGACCAACGGCTTAACGTGCTTGCTGAGGCAAGGAGGGGTGACGGTATGTAAAGATTATCACCCATCCACAGACCAACCGCGGCAAGCGTAGCTTAACCTGATCTATCGACCTGTGCGTCTGTTATTATTTAACCACGGGCCCCAACGGGCCACGGGTCTAAACTTTAACATCTATGAGACATTTCAGCTGTTAGACCAAACAAATATAGTGCGAAGACTAAAACGGACAAAAACTTTTGAGTTAGTGTAGTGTAAAAAGTGTAGAAATAATAGTGCTAATGACACACATAATAACACATGCACAAAGTGTTTATATCATCTTAATCAGACTCTAAGAAAGTGGAACGGACTTGACAATAAACACTATTCTAAGTTTTAAAATAATTATCACATTATAAAAAAATAAGTTAGATTAAAATTGCTTATTAGTCTTATAGGCTAGATTGTAATTAATTATTAAGAACCTGGTTCTTTTTAATAAAGGATTAAAAAAAAAAAAAATGAAACCTAATAATACCACCCTATTATTGTCCCACTGATGGACAAAGTCCTCATCTCATACAGTGAAGGCACGAGCATTGATCATCACGCTTGCTCAAGACGGGTTGGCGACTCAAGACCTGCTGTACCACTCTTGACTCTCGTGTTAACACACTTTTTTGACCCTTCGAATAAGAATCCACACATAATTTTAAACAAGCTACATCCAGAATCCAAATCCAAGACCTTGAAACAAAAGCCCGACCTCATTCAAGGCACGAGACCTGACCAGAAACCAATTATTACAATAGCAGAGGTCTTCAACCTTTCTTCAATAAACATGAACCCATAATTAAAACTTCTCGTCAGCTATAAATGGCGATTTATAAACTTTGCGTGACTTCATTATAATGACGATAAATCGATTGACACCTTATTCGAATATAATTTGTAAGACCAACTTAATCGATATGGAACATCTGATTAATGTTCCAATTCTAATTTGGTTGCCAATGTAAAAATTGTTAAAAAATTTGATAGGTATTGAAGACTTTTGGATGTAGCAAAGGTAATTAAAATACGAAGAATTATAAAAAAATTATGCGATAGAGAAATCTATCGCATAATTTTTCGCATAGCTTTTGGATGTAGCAAAGGTAATTAAAATACGAAGGATGAAGAAAACCCTTCAATACCTATCAAAATTATTAACAATTTTTACATTGGCAACCAAATTAGAATTAGAACATTAATCAGATGTTCCATAAAAATTATGCGATAGATTTCTCTATCGCATAATTTTTTTTATTGTCGTTAAGCGCGTGAACCCGTCTCGCGTTTTTTAACATTTATATAAATATCGAAAGATACTTAAAAACGCGCTAAAACCGCCACATCGTCCAAAAACCCAAATGTTTAGGTAAAAAAAATACATTCCGTGATCGATTATTAATATCGATAATTGCTTTAATTCCGATTCTAACTCGATCCATCCTCAGCCCTACCACTGTTACTGCACCATAACTGAGCAATTGTGAACTTTATTGTTTTGGTCATAAGGACTTCGTAAGCTGCAAATAAACATGCCAATGTGTAGATATCGACTATGTCCGGGAGATGCACACCGATAATTCGATCAGCACGCATAATCATCCGTTATACTTTTTTTGTTGATGCGTAATAAATGAGGTTAGTTTTCTGCTGAACTCGCGTGTCTCACACTATTTAACACTTTCCGCAAACGTACACTAATAAATCTTCAGAAAATTATTATTCATTTAATACAAACCTAATAAGCATACGTTAAAGAAAAACAGCCTTAGGAAACCTGGACTAATAACAAAAAAAAAAATTGTTACCTCCAATTGCAAATTTTTTATTTGTTTTTGCTTTTATTTTATTATTTTTAACTTTTTTTTTTCACCCCTGGCGATTATTGTTTTTTTTTTATTATAACTAGCTGCACCCCGCGGTTTATATATACGCGCATAAGCTTCGATCTCGTGGGAATATCGGGATAAAAAGTAGCCTGTAGTGATCACCATGCTTGCTCAAGGAGGATTTTATTTTATTTTTATTAAGAGGAACAGCAAACAGTTACATTATGAAACCTTAAAACTAGTATAACAATATTTTCATTTAGCTAATAATGTAACCCACAACACTGTCCACGGGTTATCATCACACTAATATTATAAAGGCGAAAGTTTGTGAGTGTGTTTGTGAGTTTGTGAGTGTGTGTGTGTGTGTTTATATGTTTGTTACTTCTTCACGCTCAAACGGCTGGACCAATTTTGATAAAATGTGGTATGGAGATAGCTGACACCCTGGATTAACATATAGGCTTTTTATCCCGATATTCCCACGGGATCAAAACTTATGCGGGTGAAGCCGCGAGGCGCAGCTCATACACAATGCTCTGAAAACTGCGTACCTAAAGAAAATCTCGTTCAATTGTATTAAACAATTCTCGATTAGCAATCAATCTTCCGCTACATTTATTCTAACAAGGGCAAACCGTACTATACCCACTAGTCCATACAAACGACAATTTCCTTCTTGCGCAACAACAATTTGTATGAATGCAAGTGGAACTGACCGACAATGGCTTGTGCAAGGGTGGATACCAGCTCAGGATGTCTCGAGTCATAATGGCTACCAAGGTTATGTAATCAACTCGTTTTTAGGTTAATGAAGTAGGTTATAATATAACAGGAAAAGGCGATTGGTTTTTCTGTAATTCACAAATCGATTTAGGTAAAGATAGATTCAGGTTATGGATGGGTTCAGATCGACAAGACGAATCTGTCTAGACAACGTAAAATTAATAGGTATTAATAAAACTTGAATAACATGCACTTAAACGCCCGTCAGATGCTACTAAATATACCTAATTATTTTCTATTTTTACATAACCCAACAAAATATTATAGGCATTAAACTGAAGTTCCAGCACAACTATTTAATTAAAACATAAAAAGAGCTATTTTATTCCTTGAGCTCAGTGGTTAGCGGTGATCGTTAGCGGGCGGTCGTCAATTTGTCTCGTGTCGTGTAATTAACTGTGGCGTGCGCCCGCGCACCCGTTTGTATGTAAATACGTCGCACGCGACTCGAACCCACGGACTGAACGGTTGATTGTTGTGCTTGTTGCTTGATAGATTTTTTTGTAGCTTTTAGTTATTTACTGAGTACTTGATGCAGTATAGTTTAAATATTTAAAAGCTATTTAACCGCATCTGTTCAGAATTTAATTGAAGGCTCATGAATAACACTTAAATACTATTTTAGCTCGCCAACCCGCCTGCCAAGCGTGGCGATTATGGCAAACCCTCCCAAAATTGGGGGAGGCCTGTGTCCAGCAGTGGACGTCTATCGGCTGAAACGACGACGAACGACGACTATTTTAGCTTAGTTGCATTGGGTTACTTATCCCTTTTCCACAATACACCCAGGAAAAGATTACTACCTGTATCTTCCTACAAATCTACCGATTCTTATAGCCTAGACAATTATTTAATTTCAATTATTTAATTTCAATATTTGAAAGGTTGAGAAAAAAGTGGCATAGCTAACCACTCATTAGTACTTCTTTTTAGCGTATTGATGACAAAAAGTTCAAACATCTTTGGTCCAAAATTCGGTTGCGCGAACTCCGCTCACTGACGCAGTCATAAGTTGATCAAGTGCACAGGTGACAGGGCATGCCACTGACACCTTTCAAATTAGTCATAGTCATAGTCCATTTATTAGGGTTCCGTTGCCAAATGGCAAAAAACGGAACCCTTATAGTTTCGTCATGTCTGTCTGTCTGTCTGTCTCTGTCCGTCCGTATGTCACAGCCACTTTTTTCCGAAACTATAAGAACTATACTGTTGAAACTTGGTAAGTAGATGTATTCTGTGAACCGCATTAAGATTTTCACACAAAAATAGAAAAAAAAAAACAATAAATTTTGGGGGTTCCCCATACTTAGAACTAAAACTCAATTTTTTTTTCATCAGACTCTTACGTGTAAACTGAATAGTTTGCGCGAGAGACACTTCCAAAGTGGTAAAATGTGTGTCCCCCCTGTAACTTCTAAAATAAGAGAATGATAAAACTAAAAAAATGATATGATGTACATTACCATGTAAACTTCCACCGAAAATTGGTTTGAATGAGATCTATTGAGTAGTTTTTCTTTAATACGTCATAAATCGTAAATTGGAATTTACCTTTCATTCAATCAATTCAAATATAAAAATAAAAAATAAAACATTTAATTTCATAAACATAAACCTTATGCATAAACCCGGATGTTACGGAACCCTCGGTGCACGAGTCCGACTCGCTCTTGCCCGGTTTTTCTCAAAATATTGTTACAGTTGTTACATACTTTAAAAAGTTCATACTATTCTGCCGTTACCGGCGTACAAATACATTTTCAGGGTTTTGGTTATATAGTTAGATATAACATTGAATTAAATAAATTAGAATAAACATTAAAATTGCAAATTAGTCAAATTTTAATATTAGGAATGGAAATGTCAAAAAGATTAAATCAAGTCAAATAGATAATAAGAACAGAATATTATCATTGTAATATTTAAGTCAACTTTTCATTTAATTCATAAAATCATTAGTCGAGTACTAGCATTTACATAAGAGATAATTGAATAATTTAGATTTAAATGTCCTAAAGTTAAGAGTTTTAAAACAGTCTGGTAGTTTATTATAAACTTTGGTCGCCATACAAAATGCATTAGAATTAGAACACCCAAAACTTAAAATCTCACCAACACCTCTTCAAACCTAGCCATCTAAATCCAAGATAAATACTAATCAAACAAATTTTCAGCACTAGTTTGAATGATTTCACGGGCAAATTTTTAACCCAGATCTCTCATAGAGTTGCGTAGTATTTTCAAAATGGATTCTAAATCAGTTTCGATATTTCGTCGACTATTTTCCGGCTCGTGAACTTAAGTGAAGGTTTGGCAACGTTGCTTGGTACACCATAAACCTTTGGGTTACTATGATGGTTATCTGCTGGTTACTGGGTAATGGGCCGTGGTTATTTGGGTTAGTAACGATGAATTGTTTGTGGTGGACGTTGGTTTTTGGTGGTTGAGATGCATGATGTACGCAATCGTGATTCAAACAAACATTGAATACTCAGTAGATAGTTCTTTTTAGTTTAGTACCCAAAGGGTGCCAACGGAACCCCATTACTAAACCTCCGCTGTCCGTCCCTCCGTCTGTCTATCATAGGTAGACAGTTGAAATTTTCTAATAAAGTCAAAAAAACTGGCCAAGTGCGAGTCGGACTCGCACACGAAGGGTTCCGTACCACAAGGCAAAAACGCCGAAAAAACACGGTTGTTGTATGGGAGCCCCCTTAAATATTTATTTTATTTTGTTTTTAGTATTTGTTGTTATAGCGGCAAAAGTAATACATAATTTGTGAAAATTTCAACTGTCTAGCTATCGCGGTTCTTGAGATTCAGCCTGGTGATAGATAAACGGACGGACAGACAGCGAAGTCTTAATAATAGGGTCCCGTTTTTACCCTTTGGGTACGGAACCCTAATTAAAGGACAGAAACTCTATACAAGAATTGTGTTTTTTTTTTCTGTACCTATTCTACAGTGTGATTTTGTGAAATATAAGTGGAAATATGGAAAAATTTAGTCTACCGCAGCCTAATTATTTTCTTCAAACCTCGTCCCAAACAAGTTCCTAGTGATTGGTCTTTGCAACCATGTTAGGTACCATATCTGACTATTTCTACGTCACTGCCGATGAAACTAATCTCTCTAAGGCCACTTGTGTTAAACAATCCTTCACCCCAGCTCACCTCATAAAGCAGCAACCGTAATGATAACGTACAGAGCAACCAAGAGTTACGCAATAATTGGAGCACAGCCACTAAGCCGGGTTCACACGTTTTTGCCGAGGACAGGCGATCAACATCAATCACGGCTGCCATTAGCTGGCCGTCTGAACCCACCGCTAGCCGTAACTATACTGTTGATATCTTTTTTAGTTCACCTTCTGTCCTTTGATGGTGAACCGTCGGTTGCTGGATAGGAATAGTCGCTTTTTAGGTTTTCTACAAATATATTTTAAAGTAATTCTGTTGCGAGATACGAGGAAAGGAATCTTGCAAGTTAGGTTGTTTTACAGCTGTACCTTATGTGTCTGTATTTTATTATATTGAAACCTAGAACTTTTTTATTGGTTCACAAAAAATCTGATGCGAGTACGGAAGAGCGGGAAACCCCACAGAAAATCACACTAATATTATAAAGGCGAAAGTTTGTGAGTGTGTGAGTGTGTGTGTTTATATGTTTAAGCTTCACGCTAAAACGGCTGGACGAATTTTGATAAAATTTTCAATGGAGGTAGCTGACACCCTTGATTAACATAAAGGCTACTTTTTATCCTGATATTGACACTTATGCGGGTGAAACCGCGGGGCGCAGCTACTGAAAATATAATTGTCAAACATCAGAACAAGGCTGTCACTGTCAAATACTCATCCAATAAACGTTCTAATTCGCACGGCCGCGCGTCATCAGGGCGAAACAAATTATTTTCAAATTTGGAGCACATTTAAATTGCGGTACGGCACGCGATCGGGAAACACTGGCGGAAAAGATATTTGGCGGTTAGGACGCGTGTATAGCGAGGTTCTGCTCAGTGGAATAATGTGATGTAATAATTGGGTTGGGTATCATCAGCCTGTCTGGTCTGACTAAAAGAAAAATATACGCGACTCTTGAAAAGTAGGATCTATGTTTAACCGGCAAGAAGTTGCAACGGCAATGTATAGAGCATCTTAAATTGTTTGCTGAGATTTTTAGCTGCCATGTTTAAAGACTGTATGCCTAAAAACCAAAAGCAACTAACAGAAATATTTCGATTTACAAAAAAAATCACACAAAAACGATACATTTTTACTAAAATTCAGACCACACCACTGCCAAAACCAAACCATCTAAACAGACCCTAAACGGCACCGCTCAGTTACATTTCGTAACCCGTTCAGTAATAAATCATTCTCTAATTTGCTTTTAAAGGTTTTTCTAGAATTATCTGTGTGTGTAATCGTATTGTACGGAGACAATTGCCCTCTCGCCACGAACTCGCCATGAAAGGCACCGCGCGCGTAATTTGTCAACGTGAAACCTTAAGCGAAAAGAATAAACCTTAATAGCCTCGTCGGCTAATTAATAGGACTATTTTAATTGGCTTTAATGCTTCTATATGTTTAATTATATTTAAATCGATAATGACCTATATTGAGTTAATTAGTTTTCAATTAGATGTTCGAGTAAGTGCTGGTTAGGCTTTAATTGGATTCGCTTGGCGCGGGATCTGTGAAAAAGTATTGCTTGATTGGGTATGTGACTTTTTATGTACGGTAATCGCAAGTCGTTAATGTAAGTAATAAATACCTACTTGGGTATATGCTCATTTGCGTATTCCTTCTACTTCTTATTGGGATACGGTCTTACTTGACATGAGATTCACATTGTGAAAAACAAATACAAGTTACTGAAGAGCCTTCAATTTATTAGTGCTTAACTATTTGACTCGATAATCCAGAGCTGTAGTTTCAACATACTTTAAATAATATTTCAGTAATGACATTATCAATACTTGTTTAGCATACAACCTTGCACCGACAAGGTATCAATTAAAAACGAGATCAATATAAAACGGTTCATTTGCCGCAACGGCCGTCACAGTAGCGACACACCGCCTATTCACTTTGCAATACAATTCACGGGGTGAATCGATTCGTCTCGATTCCGCAGCGCCCGCAATCGATTCAAATTTGCACTTACTCACTTTTGCGTGTACGGTCTTGTTTTATTTGTATCGATTGGCGAAGATTAGTCACGCGAATTTGAATTTTAAATCATTAATTTCTAGTCGACAATTGATTGGCAGGCCGGTTAATGATTGTCATTGTTTTAGAGAGGTTTAGTGTCGAAATTGTCAACGGACGCAACGCAGTTGGCACACCGATCAACTTATTGGAGCATGGCAATAATTTTTATTCCCGTCACGAAATCTGCAGCGGCGTCCGTCGGACATGTTGTACGATTAGTATTGTTGCATAATTTATACGATTTTGCCGGGTTCAAGGATCTATTGTTGTTAATAACGTCAGCTATTGCGTAACTCCTAACGTAAATTGATAGGTCAGTAATTAAATGTTAACAGGTGAATTTATATCGGTCAGCTTAACTCACACATCCTATTTATTTCATCCTGGCAACATTTGTAACTCTCAAATTACTGTATTCTCAATTCGAATTCTGAGAAATGTATCATCATCATAGTCTAGGCGTTTGAATAAAAATTAAATTGTTCCAATTTCGAATGTGAACGTCGATTTCCCCGACGAGCAAATCACGAGCGGTATCGATTCAAATTAAACGAATAATCGATTGTATTTGAATGTCAGAGCCAATCAAAACATCGCGGTGCAGTGCAGGTCAGTGCTTCCGAACGCAAACGCGGGATGACACGCGCTCGCGTTTTGAGCCAACATCACTTTACTATCGAAAAACCCCGCGGCAATCAATTTTAAGGCTTGTCAAATTGGGTTTAAGGTTCATTATTGATGATCTTGAAGTTGAAGGAGTGCAAAATGGAATTGGTACGGGTCACCACGGTAGGAGAAAGGTCAAAATTTGATGTTGTTAATGTTATCTGCTCGTTCTCACGCTTGTTTCGCGTGCGTGATGTTGCCAACGGTTCATTTGGAAAGTCCACACGGGGTCTTCACTCGATTTGTCACATTTATCGATAAAAAATCGCATCGAAAATCGATATAACAAAATGAATCATGTGTTAAATTATGATTTGCATTGTGATGAGACGCTAGTTTATTTTAAAGTTTTCCTTGATAGCCTAACAATGGGTGGATTAATCAGGATGACCAATTTGTCTCTAGCTTGTCTAGTCTTAATCATAATGACTGAGATTGATATTGAAAATTAAAACACTGAATCAATCTTAGTAATTAAACCATGATGGACTTATAGTTCAAGCACTCTTTCAACGGTTTTTGATGAACAAGATGTCTAAACACCATTCAAAGTCCACCGTTATAATTACTATACTAATACTACGTCGATTAAAAGAGCATTACCTTTCCTCTATACTGTGAGTATTTATTTATGTATATATCCATAATAATATTATAAATTCGAAAGTAACTCTGTTTGTCTGTCTGTAGGTATGTTACCTTTTCACGCCTAAACCACTGAACGGATTTAGATAAAATTTGGCAGAGAGATAGATTGCATCCCGGGGAAGGACATAGAATAGTTTTTATCCCGATATTCCAACGAGATCGACACTTATGCGGGTATACTGCGGGGCGCTGCTAGTATTTTTATATATTTTAGCATTATGTATTTCTTTAAGTATACTTATGTTATTTTTTGCATTATAATTATGTGTAGGTTTATTTAATATTTTAGTTTTAAACTTCAAACATTCATATATGTATTTCTCTTCTTATTCAGCTATTGTCTGCATTTCTTTTTTACTTCTCCTTTCGCAGGTCTGCTGGAAGAAATTTCTTAAGAAATAAGCAGTACCTTTGTAGTCAAATTATAATTATGTCATATCCCTAGGTATTTTACTGTGTGTACATAAATAATAAAATAAATATACCTAGCAGAAACTCGTCTGACACTTTTTGTCACAAAAACCCATAGACAAATCTTATCCCAAAATGAAATCTCTCCATATACCATTCTTTCTCTCGACAGTCTACCGGCCCATAGCTTCCACATCATACCATACGTTATATACTTACAATGACGAACAAAGTAATCCCCATAAACCTGTGGGGTCCATCACCTATTAATACACCATAAAGCGCCAGTACAAAGTTATGGCGCCACATTTTGTTGCGATGAGGACTAAAAGACCAGTTTTAGTGCACATAGGGCCGTATTTCATGGGTTATGGGTATGATACTATAAATTTTCGCGGCACCACCGTGTCGTTTGAGGAAATTTAAGTTTGTTAGGCTTATTAATGGGTTATTAAAACACCCACTGTGGTGGGGATTTTAGTCCCAGCTTCTGCTACGGTTTCTAATACAGGAGGATTTTGTAGGTATAGTTAATTATAATGATATATATCCACGCAATCACTGTCAATTCCAAGGTTGCCTGGAAGAGATCGCAGAAAGCGATAAGGCCGCCCATTGTATGTTTTGTAATGATAATCGTATTTTTTTTTTGTTATGTATTTTCTGGTGCACAATAAAGTACATATAAATAATAGAAAGAAAAGAAAGAAACATGCGTTTATTGCATTACAGCAAAATAAATACACCTTAAAATTATAAAAACAGGAAACAAAGATTATAATGCCAAAAGGGCCTCAGCTCAGCATAATGTCAGATGACAACACAAGGCGTACCTCCTGACGCTGATATTCAGCTGCAACCCACGAGTGCCACACGCTGGAATAACAAACACATAGAGTCATGTGTGTCCATTAAAATAAATTAAGAGAATTAATTTAATGTGATATCTATTAGAGAAAAGGGCCCGTAGCTAAATAATAAAAGCCGCACAGGTCCATAGATCAGGTTAAGCTACGCTTGCCGCGGTTAGTCTGTGGATGGGTGACCATCTTTACATACTGTGACCCCTCCGCCTCGGAAAGCACGTTAAGCCGTTGGTCCCAGCTGTCATTCGTGGATATTTGTCAGTCGTTACTGGTAGTCAGAAGCCCAAAAGTCTGACAACCAGTCTTATCAAGGGGTAGGTACGAGTATTACCCAGTAATTGGGTTGTGGAGCTCAGATAGGCAGTCGCTCCATGTAAAATACTGGTATTCAGCTGCATTCGGTTAAAATGGAAGCCGACCCCAACATAGTTGGGAAAAGGCTAGGCAGATCATGATCTATTAGAGAATAGCTCATACAAAACCAAATAAAATGTTGCTGTTGTTATTTTAATAGAAAAGTTTTTCCACCAACCCCAGTCAGATGTATATCATGTCATTATGATGCATACAACAAGACACTTGTCCTCTTATGACGTTCTTGCCGCAACTTTTAAAGACAATTTAAAAAACACTTGTGATGATACATGTCTTGTCATGATGGCGGGACCCGTGGCTAAGTAATAACAGCACCACGGGTCGATTGATCAGGCTAAGCTACGCTTGCCGCCCGTTGGTCCGTGGATGGGTGACCATCTTTACATACCGAGACCTCTCCGTGCCTCGGAAAAGCACGTTAAGCCGTTGGTCCCGGCTATTATTCTTGGATATTTGACAGTCGTTACGGGTCGTCAGAAGCCCGAAAGTCTGACAACCAGTCTTACCAAGGTGTATCGTATTACCCGGTAACTGGGTTATGTTATGGAGGTCAGATAGGCAGTCGCTCCATGTAAAATACTGGCATTCAGCTGCATCCGTTTAGACTGGAGCCGACCACAACATAGTTGGGAAAAGGCTAGGCAGACGATGACATGTCTTGTCATGATGGTGGTCTGAAGTAACTTGTATGATCGTTATACAAAGGGTTAAAGAGCGTGAAATAACTGTCCTTCAACAGCGTTATTATTGGTCCATTAAATCTTATCACCAAATGGTCCATAAATAATAAGCAAACCATAAAAATGTTAGTGCGGGTACCTCTAACACAACTTGATATTCGCAACATAAACGGTACATTGATTAAATACCTATAGAATTGTTTAAACCTACATTGCAAGATGACCCTTAACAGAATGAACGATTACAGTCTAATACATATAAATAAAAACCCCTTTAAGTACCGAAATGGCACAACGAAGTATACTTTACTGAAAGACTGCTGCTTAGCAACTAGTTTCAATATTAGAACAACTAACGCCATCTAGTGATATCAGCCGACATCAATAGGTAATAACTTGTGTAATTAATACCAGTTACATAATTATTACCACGTGTAAGTAATATGAGATCAAAGTTTATAGCCACAATACACATACATTGTAGTACCTACCAACTTTACTTAATAAATTTATCCAAAATCATTAAGTTTTTAAAGTTCGTTTTTTAATCCCAGATACTAATCTGATATTTAAGTCTGAAAAAACGCTAAAACAAAAGTTTTTGCGTTTTTTTAGTATAGAAGTTTGACATGGTTGGTACACCTGTTAAATTAGTATCTGGGTTTAAAAAACGAACTTTAGTTAAATTCCTGAACTGTCAATCGGACTAAGGCGACCACAATTTAAACGGTTCCTAGTAAACGTTAGTTCCTTAACAAAATGAAAGGTCTAATAAAAACAATACTGTTCACGTTTCGTCTGTCGCCCGCGTTGCCTAGCAACGGATAATTTATTGTTCTCTTACGTTCACCTCTCGCCAGCGATGCGCCCGCGCATCCTTTGCTTTTATGACCGCGAGCTAGCGCTTAGTGTACAATTGCGGACTAGAAACTGAAATATATTGTTGTTTTGTTGAGAGAACTTTCTGCACTGTTTTGTTTTATACTCAGAAGTAATATGTTATGTGTATGGTTATTTGAAATGGTTTATGCACATTTTTCATAAATTCACAATCATAACTTGAAAATCCATTTCACTTAAAATTCTGAAATGGTCGTTTATATTCCTCTCTGCTTTCAAGGATTTCATTATGGTATTTTATTTTCATCTTTAGATTCACTGAAACTTTTACTGTTCCTCAAACTATTTTCCAAAAACGATTCATCAAAGCCCGACATATCAAAAAACGTCAACCATAACTCCTGAGCCATCAGCACCCACCCTTATCATCTATCCCCCCACCTGTAGGTAAGCGGCGCGCGCGCAGGTCATAAGGTGGCTGCGGCCAGGTCGCTCGTAACTTCGCCCGTCGCCCGGCGCCGCCCGCGACTCTTGCGCAACGCAGCCAATTTATGCACATACTGATTATTAACTACAGGTACTATGACATGCACAACTGTGCACGGTGGCTTACGGGGCTATCATTTGCTGCTGAGGTTTTTGGTGGGTTAAAAATGTACTTGCAGCAATTAATATTATTTAGACAGACGAATTTTTAGTAATGAAAATCTTTTCAGGTTTATAACCATATCTGGCGCGCAACCAATGTAATTGTTAATTGATAATTAATATAATTCCAAGAACAGAGTCCAAGAACATTAAAATTAATTATCACCTTTTTTGAATACTACAGATAGATACCCACTATTAAAGTGGCTATTAACAACAATTATTGTTATTTACTAACTCAATAATTATTTTAAATGCCACTCTTTATTCAGGTCGGGACAATGATATTTCAAGTGCAGCCAGTAAATAAACCAACAGTAATATCTCTATCAATGTTACCAATGTAAAAAATCTTCGAAACATTTGTATACCGACCTGTACCTTAGAATAAAACATATGATGCAATTAATATAACGCATGCGACGGCTGCGATTCCCCTCGCTTTTATCTACTCAATTAATTTAAATATCATATTGAATCATTGCACGACACTTTACTTTAATTACTTTAAACGATTTAAATATGTTGGCGTGGGGGCGATTGTCGATTGCAGCTGTGTACGACTGTCCTTTACTGGACTTAGCTACAAATGTAGGAACATTGTTCTAGTATAGAAACAAAGGTAGGACTGCATTTGATTTAGGCATATAAGGCTAAATAATACATTTACTGGTTCGTTACCTAATGTGTCAAAGTCATACCAAATACAGAAAATACGAATAAAAGCCAGCATTGTATAACAATATAACACAACGTACAACTTATAAGTATTTATTATTATCTTTTCTTTTAAATTAGCGATGTCATCACCAAAATAAAGCTTCGGCTGCCAACGTGAAATCACACTTGTGATCATAAAAATAAGGGATAATTTCCTTTGGGAAAATGTTATGTCGAATAACGCCGCGCGCGCGCAATATAATTCGCATCACGCACGCAGCACGTTCAAAGATGGCATTGTTTCAGTTTAAATTCTTCATCTATGACGTGATCCTGCAATTGGTCAATTGTAGGGTCACCATACCGGGATTTCCCATAACTTACCCGTTTTTTCCATTTTTTACACATATTTTCGTGGTATTTGGTTTCCAAGTTTTAGGTCAATTTA
This sequence comes from Mesoligia furuncula, assembly GCA_916614155.1. Classification (NCBI taxonomy): domain Eukaryota; kingdom Metazoa; phylum Arthropoda; class Insecta; order Lepidoptera; family Noctuidae; genus Mesoligia; species Mesoligia furuncula. The sequence goes on along the minus strand of OU744808.1, from coordinate 1,666,396 downwards.
TTCCATTATTTTAAATTAAAGATGGCCATAAGCTGTATAATTTCTTGGTCAAATGTTGAAGAACGTAATATTTCATAAGAAATAATAATACTCTTAACACTTCTTAGCATATTCAACTGTCAATTTTTCAGAATGAGAATGTCTAGTTTCGCAATTACAAGGCCAACTCAGAAATTACGTGAGGATTTAAATATGAAACATAAAGACTGAAAATAAATTATTTTACTCATGCATTTACCGAAGTTACCCAATCAATTTTGAAAATTGTTTCCAATATTTTCAAGAATGTTTAGTGTTATTAACAGACATTGAATTCTTGTTTATGGGCCTTCATTTGAATCAGTTCATTTAAATAAAAACATATTTTACCCTGTGCTACATTTTGTTTGTGCAGGAATAAATATGAAAATTGACAACAATCTTGGACTGGCTGGCACTGCTGGCAGCGATGCGGTCGATTTTTTGATGCCCCATGATTCTCTTCCCAATTTTTTAATACATATTCATAACGATGAGTACAATGACCTCTAAAGGGATACTGGTAAAACATTAACAACCTCTTAAGAGCTTATTGTACTCATCATTATGAACAACTTTTACTATGGAGCCAAACCTGAAATCGTGAAAAAAATAAGCTGTTCCCTACATTTTAATGTTCCCACACGAGTTATACGAACATAAATGTAGGGAACAACTGATTTTTTTTCGCCAATTTAGGTTTGGTCCCATAGTAAAAGTTGTCCATAATGATGAGCAAATTGACCTGTTAAGAGGTTGTTAATATTTTACTAATAACCCTACTACTAGTATACAACTAGGTGACCGCCGCGAACTTCATACCGCCTCAAAATCAATAAGAACGAACGTATGAGAAAATTAATTATCTTCACTATTTTCCTTTTCTTGAATTTTTTCCTTAGTTAATACTGCTATTCGGGGCGGAGACAAATCCAACAAATCGAAGATCATAAACATCGGTCCAGCCGTTCTTGAGTTATAAATGGTGTAACTAACCCGACTTTGTTTTATATATTATACGAGTATATATATACAGAAGATTGCATATTATTTATATTAATTATGTTTCTTAACTAACAAATAAATATATCACAATTTTAATGTATAATTCATAAAGTAAAAATGCACTTTAATAAACAAATTATTTAAAAAAAAACTGGTAAAGTCCGAGTCGGATTCGCACACGGTTCCGTACCACAAAGCAAAAACGCCGAATAAAACCAATTTATTGTATGGGAGCCCCCTTAAATATTTATTTTATTCTGTTTTTAGTATTTGTTGTTATAGCGGCAACAGAAATACATCATCTGTGAAAATTTCAACTGTCTAGCTATCACGGTTCATGAGATACAGCCTGGTGACAGACAGACGGACAGTGGAGTCTTAGTAACAGGGTCCCGTTTTTACCCTTTGGGTACGGAACCGTAAAAAATGCATATCTAACCGGGTATTTTCCTCCACCCATTTCGGGACGGTCCCACTAACCGAAACAGCATGGCGTCAGTAGCAGGTGGCAGTTGATTGTCATTCATGTGACGATGTGGCGTTTTGCAACCATTTTGGTAATGTTAACGCGTGTATGTTTAGTTAACGCTCGTTTTTAATGTTACTGTGCACATATTTGTGGTTGATACTTTAATATAATATACTGTTACTATTGTCTGTGTGGTGCCGGACTTAAAGAATAGCACCACCTCTTACTTCCCGTGGGTGTCGTAAAAGGCGACTAAGGATCGTACCGGAGAATGGGCAGCAGCGTTCTCTATGCATTCCACCATCATACCATATTGCGATCGCCAACCCGCCTGCCAAGCGTGGCGATTATGGCAACCCCCCCCCCCCCCCCCAAATTGGGGGAGGCCTATGTCCAGCAGTGGACGTCTGTCGGCTGAAATGATGACTGTTACTGTTAGCTGGGCAAAGGCCTCTCCTCATGACTTCCAGCTCTTTCGATCCAGGGCTAAAGTAGATCACTGGTCGTTTATTTTCTCCAACTCGTCGCGCCATCTTCGACGGGGTCTGCAGCAACGCCTTCTAGCTGCCTCAGGGCTCCACGTAGTGGTTATTTTGGCCCACAGGCCCCACAGCTCATTGGCTCAATATAATATAAGTATTGTACATTTAGATTATAAGATTGTTCTGTAGAAGGATTAAAACGCGCTTTTGACAGCTTTTTGAAATTGGAATGAGGTCTTCCCCTATAAGACAGCAAAAAACCAAGGAGAATACCCAGGAATAAAAAAAACTACAACCGAATTGAGAACCTCCTCCTTTTTTTTAAGTCATTGCAGTTAAAAACTACAATAAATGAATAGATCGCAACATTCTAAATACAAAAAACTCGTAATACAAAACAGTATCAAGTACAATAACGATTACAATCAAACAATTCGAGCACTTAAAATCTCAGCAATCAAATACTCATCTCAAAAAAAAACTCTAAAACAATAGACCACACTTACGTAATAAATTCGCTGAAAAATCAAGGTCAAATGAAAACAAAACCATAGTTAAACTTGTGTAGCAGACCGGAACCGAACCGGCCCATATCCACCGGAGACCGGAAGTGGCGTCTTAAACCATGAACACGACATTTGTAAGGCTACGTTTTCACTATCGGAGTTACGCGGTCCGGCGGGCGCTAACCGGCCGTGTAACTGCGGGTTTAGGTCAAACTTTACCAAGTTGTCTTGATAGTGAATCTTGTAAACTCATTTATTGGTACTTGAAAGGAAATAATGTTGTATGTCATCTTAGCACGTTAAAGAACAGGTAAACTTGACCGGTTGTTTTAATAGTGACACGGCGGGTTTCTTACTGACTCTCATCTGACCTCTATCACCCTTTGGGAAAATAGATTCTCACATGATGCTGCTAATCTATAGACAAATTAATCTTCAAAGCACCGCAATAAAAAAACCAAAAAGTTTCATTCAAATAGTCTTTACTTCTTTTTCTTCCAGCCAGTCACTAAATAAATACAATAAAAGCTTTTAAATTCAGACTAATCAGAACTCCGCTTAAAAACTGTTGATGGAAAAATTCTTAATTCGCAACTGGTTGCGAATCGCACTTGTGAAAATGGCCGGAGGGCTTGATTGATGTGCAGCCGTGCTCACAACTTATAAATCAAGTGTTTGCGGGTAAAAAAACAACTATGTCTCATTTAGAACCTGTTCAAAACTGAAAACAACAAACCACAGTTCAAAATGCCATAAACAACACCATAGTTCTCCAGCTCCACCCAGGAAAACATACACTACAGCCAATTCAATTATTCCACCAATAACGAGCTTCATATAACGCGATATTTATTAATAACGTTGTCATTTTAATTAGCCACGTAAGCTAGGAGCAACCTACGACCTCTCATTTTCAATTTTATTCTCGGCCTGGTCCATAATTCTTGGCCATCATATCAATTATACATATTCAATTGAGTACTATGCATATGCATGCAACCGGTAGCTACCCGTTTTGCTGATTAAATTTTAGAGCTGACAGTTCTTTATGGGCGGTTAATTAACGATATGACAAACAATTACTAATTGATCGTTGTTCATTATGATGTCGGGATTGTGAAATGTGTTGTTTCATCGTATAGTGCTAAATATATGCGTTTAGAGGGGTTGCGCGTTGGTCATACTTCGTATATGTTACAACGAATAATTCTAAAGGATATTGCATTTGTCTTGGTTCCATGTAGTTTTGTGTTTACAGTATGGTATTACGAAGAAAGTATCAGGCAATAATTTATTAATTGTTCTGGTTCTTATAAGGTAGTTAGGTTATACTTAGATTTAATTTAAAAAATCACAGGAATTAACGTAGTTTTTCTCTCTTTTTCCAGTCTTTCTTCGGCCGCTCCTACAACAACCTGAACTCCATCACGGAATGCAAGAACAACGGAGAATGCGTCATCAACAAGAAGAATCGCACGGCTTGCAAGGCATGCCGGCTGCGCAAGTGCCTCATGGTGGGCATGTCAAAGTCCGGCTCGCGGTACGGACGCCGCTCCAACTGGTTCAAGATCCACTGCCTCCTACAAGAACAACAGCAAGCTGCACAGTCCCAGTCGCCTCCAAGAGTGCCTTCTTCGCCCCACCACCCGCTAGCGCCTCCCTTCCCACCTCACCTATTCCCAGGACTCGCGAGACCAAGGTCAAAAGAAGAACTCGCTCTCCTCGGCTTAGACGACTACAAGCCTCCTTGCTCCGCGTCCCCAGACTCACATAAAAGCGGGTCTTCGCCAAAATTAGACGAAAAATCCCGACTTACACAATCGCGACCGCCGGACAGACCGCTGACGCCGCCCAGAGATAGCTACGTCCCTCTCCACCTCGCCAATATCGCCTCCTTGCCCCACTTCCCCCACTCGCCCTTCTTACCCCCGCCGCCGTTCAGCCCGTTCGCCCACAACCACCCGCTGCTGTTCCCGCCAGGCTTCCACCCAATATACTCAAGACATCTATTAGACCACGCAGCGTTAAGGCAAGCTGCTGAAAACAACAATGACGTAAGAATCGATGACCACAATGAGCGAACAGAGTCGTCGAAACGTTTCTTCCTGGATGAGATTTTAAAACAACAGCGGTCTACCCAGCCCACTCCTCAGGAGGATGTGATTTCTGAAGCGGAATTTGTTCCGACGCCTCCGGCTGAGAGGAGAACCTCTGAATCTCCGCTGCAGGAAAACCCCATGGACTTATCAGTTAAATCTGATGGTAGGTCAAGTTCTGCGCGACGAAGATCAGACGATAGTGAAGTTATAGTGCCAGACAATGATGACGGAGAATCCGGCAGCGGCGCGGCCTCCGCCAGCGAGGAGGAGGACGTGTCATATTCACAAATAAAGAGGATCAAGCTGCACCCTCTGGACCTCACCACCAAAGTCTGACGTCACACGCCGCGTCATCTAGTGCCGTTACTATAGACTGTATTACACGTCAGTGAATGAATCAAAGGCCAGTATAGAGGAATGTGATTTTTGTTTAAGCTCAAACACTCGAATGTTGTTTGATTTGTTATCGCTTGAAAGAGTCTATCCAAATACGTATAATAAGTAATGTTTAGTAAATACAATGTTATTGGTACTTAGCAAGCCCGGTATAAGGTTATGTACAAAACGAATGTAAATAAATAAATTATTCTTTGTATAGTGTAAGTTAGGTTATTATATATAATGATTACTGTTATTTGGAAAAATGGAAACAGCCGGGTGTTGCAACATTCCATAACTAAGAAAAGAATCTTATATATTTTTGTATAAAAGTTTGAATATAATTTATTTCTAGTAGAATTTCGAAGTGTTGTTTGTGGTTGTAAAGTGTTAACTTCGGGTGCATTGTGAAGCCTTTTATATTTCTAAGTCTTCGTATTCTATATCTGTAGCTAAGTTCTATTATTTTAATCACGACTGTCGGCTGTAATTTTTGTATTAATTTTGTGAAAAAAAACTCTTAATTATCTCTTTTAGATTTTGGGGTGTTACCTATTTTTTTTTATAAAGTTATTTGTTTCTTTTTCATTTCTATATTAGGAAGAGATGATAAGACCAAAAGGATATACTCGATTGTGACTCAAACATTCCTATTCTTGCTCAATATCGTTGATGTAAACTCTTTTATATACATTTCCATTTACTCAAGGTAGTGAAATTATCTACACATTCATACTCAAATGTAATACTTTGTTTGACAAACGTGTTTTTTTTTGTAAATATAAATATAGGTAGAGTGTTTTTTTTTTTATTTCGTAAACAAATGTTTGTAATGAATATATTCCACGGAGACGTACAAAATAAACTATTCATGCACTCGACTTTGGTTTTTCTTTAAATATATCCCCTTTTAGCATGGAGAAGCAAGATGAAGTTTTTGACAGAGACAGCTACAAAACTGAATCATTCCTGTATACATTACCGAGTGGCGATTCCCGTATTTTTACGAAAGTTCGCATTCCAATCTCAGCCTCTATCTGTCAAAATAGTAGATTGTTTGCCAAGGGAGCAAATGACTATTTTGAAGGCTAGAGTGTTTCTTTGAATCCAGAGCGGAGCGAAGGATTCCAGAGTAGAATCCCGAGCGCCTTTTACTTTATCATACAGCCTGTTACTTGTTCATACAATGTTCGTGATTGATCTCATTGGTGATTGGAACTTTTAATAACAATATTCACATTACAAATTCAAATTACTTTTAGTCCATACGGATTAAAGAGCTATTTTAGTCCCTGTTTACGAAGAATACACTAGCTCTTTTTGAATAGATATGATAAAAATACCTAACTTCTTTTTTCCTAATTTTTTTTCAAATAGGTACTTGGCATTGATTGTCGCTGAGATGAGATTGCGAATAGATTCTGAACGTCTTTAATTGCGAGAATTGGCATTCAGTTGAAACTTAGTTATAAACAGATAATTTAAAGTTGTTACTCTCAGTCCAACTATCCAACTCACAATTTAGAAAAGAAAAATTTAAAACCACCGCTAATCAGCCTGTAGGTACGAGTAGTAAAATCAAATTAATGCTTATAATGGTTTCAAATAGGCAGTCGCTCCATGTAAAATACTGGTATTCAGCTGCATCCGGTTAGACTGGAAGCCGACCCCAACATAGTTGGGAAAAGGCTAGGCAGATGATGATGATGATGAATGGTTTCAAATAGCAATCTTACAGAAACTGGCTTATCGCAGCCCTCTGTTACATGGGATACTGTTTGAATCCTTAGGTATGTACAGGTCTGAAATCAGTAGGACTATCATTAACACTTAGGTTGTGTATGCTTAGGTTAAGGTATGTATCTATAGGTCTTTGTTACCTGAAAATAAATGGATTATTATTATTATTAATACTGACTGCCTCGTAGGTCTAGTAGAGTGAGGACGACTGGGAGTCGTCCTGGGTTCGACTCCCAGGTCGGGCAGTGTTATTGGGTTTTTCCATCAGGAATTTCTCAGTAACATAATGAACAGTTTAACCCGGAATCAGGATTTGTGTCTTGTTAATGGCAATGGGCAACATGACATGGATGACATGGAACTTAAACATAACTAGCGAAATGTGTGTGTACTATAGGTACCTACACCTCTGTCTAACCCTCTTGGGAATACAGGCGTGATGTATTTTTATTTAATATTTTTATTCTCCAGAATTCATTTTTGCTCTGGGGGCCTAAAAAGGCCACTTTGGCAGAATCATAAAAGGATAACATTATGAATCATAAGGTACGTGAGTATAATCAAATAGATTGGGATTGTTGGATTGGATTGATAGGTATTTTAGCACAACAAAAAAAAATTACTGAAAAATCCTTCACCAATGGGATTTGATACGATTAACTTAACAGTTAACTGTCCATTATGATGCATAATGTTATCCTTTTATAAATCTACCAAAGCGGCCTTTTTAGTCCCCCTGTGCTGAGAAACGCTCCACACTCTACAAACTATTGTTTACATACTCGTAACATTGCAAATTACTAATTGCCAACTAATAGAGACCAATTTAAATTGCTGCAGCAAACTATAAACATCAATTTAATTAATAAAATAAAGGTTTCCTCCCAGTCAGAAGAACCTTGTCTAGTTTTATTGTACCCAATCCATAATAATAATTGATAGATTGACATGCAAATACAAGACAGAGGTGCGCCACTAACAATCAATTCACTAATAAATCTAAGGATTTGTAACGACAAAAAATAGACAAAATGTCAGGTATTTTACATAAATACGACAGAAATAATGACGCAAATTACATGGAACCAGTAATTTGCGTTCAAAGCCAAATGCCATATTTGTTGAACGACGTAACAAGATATCGTTTTTGTAATGTTCTAGAAATATTTGAGAGGAAAAGTGTGGGATTCTTAGATTTAACATAAAATTAAAGAATAGTACCTATACGTAGGATACATATACACAAAAATTAGGATGAACTCTAGTGGAACTAATACGTACTACTTTAAGTGAATATTGAAGCTCTAGGATTCTTGGCAATACATAATTACACTAATTCCTGCCCGCGACTTTTTATTTTAACATAAGTTATATCCTATGACACGCGGTAATACTGTAGCTTCCTATTAGTGAAGGAATTTTCGGAATCTGATCAGTACGTCCGAAGATTACTCCCCTACAAACAAACTCGCAAATTCCTCTTTATAATATTAGTATAGATTAAGAGGCATTGTATCGGTCTACCGGAGAAACAGAGCTCCAGTCTTCATAATTACGTTCTAAGGGTACATTGCTTCAGCGGGATTGTCCAAAAGGGTTACCGCTGGCCCGGAACATAAAGGGCTAAGGAAGGAACACAGGTGGGTTTTAGTCAGTAAGAGTCTGACACTCCCTTCCGCTCCACCCAGAGCGGGAGGAGTCATTTGATGATTTCCCATCCGCAAAAAAAAAAGGGTACATTGCTACAGGGAGCCGCTGGAGTGACGTTGGCCGTGTTGTTAAACACTTATGCAACTGTTTCGTGAAATGTATCGTAAAACCAAGATGGCGACGTTAGTTCCGATTCTGGCGACGCGCCAAAAGATCCTAGTACAGCTACGTCCGCTGCACGAAGATTTTCGTATGCGTAAAAATAGAAAAGTCAGCTGTTGGTAACTGCCACAACGACGGTCTTTGGCAGTCAATAAATGATAAATGATGATGACAAATGATAAATAGGTAATATTTCCTTCAGAAAATTGGTTCATAAAAACACTTTTATAGCACTGTGTGACCTTTACCCGCACATAAGTCACACTTTTCTGTGACCTAAGTAGTCCATTTTTTCACAAAAAAGCGTAACTAAAGTTCGGGTTTGAATCGAATAGATAATGTACGTATGCCAGCACATTAAGCTACTACAATCTGTGATTTTCAACTTTATCGCTTAACTATAAGGTTCAAAGTTAATGGGGGAAATTTTACAGTTTCGGGTAGCTTGATGTGATACTTACTAGACGTAAAAAATAAAACATGTTTTAAAACTAGAAGTCCATGTTTCCTATTCTACTACCCTGAGAAGAAAGACCAAAACAAACTCAGAAGAATGAATAACATGAATTGGAATAAATTAACTTGAAGACTTTACTGCTTCACGCAACCTACTCGTGAACGTTCTCACATAACTAACCACTTCACCTACATTCAAGTACAAGGGATCGCGACACCCATTAACCACCACGTTATGGCAGACCATGGCCCAACAGACGCCACTCCCACGTCCCCTGGTACCGTCATATTGTTGTTTATTTAAATACTAGCTGCGCCCCGCGGTTTCACCCGCATAAGTTTCGATCCTATGAGAATATCAGGATAAAAGTATTCTATATGTTAATCCTGATTATAAACTATCTGTGTGCCCAATTTTATCCAAATCCGTTCTGTAGTTTTTACGTGAAAGAGTCACAAACATCCATCCATCCAACCTCACAAACTTTCGCGTTTATAATATTATTACTAGCAGCACCCTGCGGTTTCACCCGCGTAAGTTTCCATCCCGTGGGAATATCGGGATAAAAAGTATCCTATATGTTAATCCAGGAAATGGTCTATCTATGTGCCAATTTTCATCCAAATCTGTTCAACGGTTTACGCTTGATTGAGTAACAAACATCCGAACATCTTCACAAACTTTCACATTTATAATATTATTATAGAAGGATGTCATAGACACGCGTGATGAGACATATTAAATAAGAATCTTGATAGCACTATTATTGTGGAAAATTGTCTCCAATTAGATATAGTTATTAAAGCCAGGGTTTAATATGCCATATGATATTTATCAGGCACTTATGCGTACGTGATTTCTAAATCAAAAATTTAGATGAAACTGTCGTGTGAAATTGCTCTATATAGCTCATGGTTACAAATACCCTTTCCAGCACATTAAGTTATAGGAACCTCTGCGTAACTCCCTCTACTCATGCAGTCAGTTATAGCAATTATTTTATTTTATTTAATAGTAAATAAAATATAAAAGAATTATAAAATTCTATCGATCCGTATTCTAAAAAATCTCAACCATTTTTGCAAAGGTGGGTCAGCTAATTGGAGTTATTAAACCATAATTATAACACTTTGCACGACCTGGGAAGCGAACCCAGGACGTCATGCGCAGCCGTAACTAGACCAACGAAGCACTCCAGAAACACAAGAATAGTAAAAATATTAGAACATTGCAATTTGCGAATTTTAAATATTAGAATTAGGTACTCAGACATCCAAAAAAAATAAAGGTCACGGAAATGACGTGAAGTTGAGTTTTCCCATAAAACCAGAAAACCAAAAAGGAAAAATACAGCAATTTCGCCAAAATGATATAACATTATATTCTACAAAATGAGACATAGAAAATATTTAAATATTATAACTACGTCTTTAGTGCTGTAACAAAAACCCGCGCCAACAGACGCAAAATAAATCATTATAATTATAATTCAAGATTCACACCTAATAACTACTTGCTAGCATTAGGTTACAGAAAAATATGATTCGAATATACTATACGTATCTCAAATATTTAACTGACGTAATTCATATCTCAGTGTTCACACTCCCAGCGGGATTGTCCGAAAGGGTTACCGCTGGCCCGGAACATAAAGGGCTAAGGAAGGAACACGGGTGGGTTTTAGTCAGTAAGAGTCTGACACTCCCTTCCGCTCCGCCCAGAGCGGGAGGTCATTTGATGATTTCCCATCCGCAAAAAAAAAGTAGAAAGTGTTCACACTCAGTGGTTTAGTTACAGTACCTATGTTAATTGGCAGAAAGAAAAAGTCATCATCTGCCTAGCCTTATCCCAACCACGTTGGGGTCGGCCCCGGTCTAACCGGATCAGTTGACTGATTTTCTAACCTCCACAACCCCATTACTGTGTAACTCGATACCCTTTGGCAAGACTGGGTCAGACTTTCGGGCTTCTACCCGTAACGACTGTCAAAGATCTACATATGACAGCCGGGATGTGCTTTCCGAAGCACGGAGGGGTCTCGGTATGTAATGAATGACCAACCATCCACGGACCAACCTCGGCCAGCGTTGCTTAACCTTGAAGATCGACCCGTGCGGCTGTTATTACTTAGCCACGAGTCCCGAAAATACAAAAATGATGTGAATTATCCTAACTTAATATTATAAATGCGAAAGTAAATTTGTTTGTTACCTTTTCACGCCTAAACCACTGAACCGATCATCCTAATATTTTGCATATACGTTGTCAGGTGTACAAAAACGGACATAGGGTACCTTTCAACCCGAAAAAAAGTGCTGTTCCCGTGGAAAACAACAATAACGTTATTATGATAATAGATGGCGCCACGTGTCTTTCGAATAAAAAACTGGACAACGGCTGTCGGGTCAGCTAGTAGAACAATAACCTCTGAATTAGCTCATAGTCTAAACTATCTTCTTCTTCAGATAAAAGAAGAACGGTATAATTTAAAGCATCTTACATTTTATGAAATCATTTTCATAGCAAAAGGTAGAAGAAGATATAAATGAGATATAAATAGGATAGAAGCCCATATATAATTGCACATATTGCAAACTACTCTGTGGTTTAAAAGTACATTTGAGACAGAACAATATGAAAATCAATTTTATGAAAACCAGGAGGACAAAAATCCCGTCCATTTTATCTAAATTGAAAACCAGCTGTTTAATAAAGCGTTTAGCTAAAAGCAATTAGGTACACGTAAGCTTTCAAAAAATTAAGCCAATAAACACACAAAGTCGTGAGAGGAAAATGTAGTATTTTTTCTTAAATTTTGTTAAATTCCATACTTAGCATGATTGTGGTAGGTCGCGTGCTGAGGTCATTAGCACTTACAACTAATACATATTCATGACAAACCCGGAGATTTTTTGCACGTCTACAACTGATTCCATAGATTGTGCTCTGAGATTCAATAGGATAAATGTCCAGTGTATTTGTGCGTCCAAGTTTTTTTCTGGCCATCGGTACGGCTAATTAAAGGGACTGGTTCGTTCATTGGCAAAAGCCTTCATTCAGAATGTGAACTTGTTTATATAGTCTTTCTCAGAAGTTGTTAAGGAAACTAGGGTCTTGTAATCTTGTTATGTAATGTTATCAATGGGCAAGCTTTCATTCTCCTTATCTGCATTCTTGCGTTTTTATCAATATCCGATTGTCGTTACGGAAAAGGAAGCAGAAAAGTATCTAAGGCAGCAACAACTTTATCCTATTACGAATCAAGCACTATCTATACAAATAATTAAATTGAAGGGTCTGTTTGTAATGTCAAAATAAGAGCTTTTTACTAAATGCATATGAAAGTCTATAAGTAGAGTATTTATAACAATTTTTTTTTTTAATTTGTGTCTGTTTGTCCTGGTTAAAATTAAATTCATAATTCATTCATCTCCAAAACGGCTGGACCAACTTTAACGGGATTATCACTGGCAGATACCGACGACCTTAATGATGATGTAGACATTGAGAGGGAACGTAGGGCACTAGCGGTCCGAGGGAATATGTTGTAGTGACCAAGTCAAGATCACCCTATTCAAGGCCCCTATCAGGGTCTGTATGCGGGGGGTCTGTGGGTCAGCTACGCCAAAAGATCGCTAGATACCTTACGCGTCCAATATAATAATGTTTTTAGGATGCTATTGGGACTGCCCCGTTTCTGTAGTGCATCAGAGATGTTTTCGCTAAACCGAACTGACGGTTTTCACGCAGTCATACGCAAAAAAGTTGCTTCACTGATGCATCGACTGCGGCTCAGTAACAAGAGTATTCTGAAAGTAGTGGCGAAGAGTCCTTACTCCCCCCCTGTTTTGAGGCATTTTGTGGAGAGGATGGTCAGCTAGGTAGCTGATCTCTGGCTTGATCGTTCTTTAAACAACTTGTCTCGGTGTTGCCGGTGTTGATTGTGTTTTGTTTTGTATTACTAACATTAGTTATAAGGTATTTTTTCACTAACAAGATGGATTGTACTATTGTCCGAAACTGAATCAATAAATTAAATAGCTAATGTTATGAGGAGTAACAGGCTGCTTTTATTTTTAAAAAAAAAAAAAAGGGTTCCGCGGAAAAAAATGAAAACCCGTGAAATCCAATTACTTTTCCGACATGCACGCGAAGTCAGGGGCACAGCTAGTTATGTTATAAATCAGAAATTATTCTTAAACATTCGGAAACGCGTGTACTTGAACCCGGTAGCGGCAGCAATCACAAGCAACGTATCAACCCTATATACATACATTACACTGAATTGATATGCAAACGAAAAAAAAAACAAGTAAAAATAGCCATGAATGAACAAGGAAGGCTGCAACACTTCCTAAAACGGTACATATCACAAAATAAATATAAAGCAAAGCCTTAAACAAAGGTTTATGTTTTTAAGAAGCGGCTTTAAAAACTGTCCAATAACGTTAATACTCTATAAATTGTTGATTATTAAAGAAAAACGCGTTTATACTCGCGTAACAAAGACGAAAGTACCTACAGGGTGATCTATGACGGTTGTCTCCATAATTCAACGCCCCGCGGCGCACGCGCACCGCGCACACTCATTATTTTTAAAACATAGCTCACTTATACGGTGATATTGCTGCAAAAAGTTGGTATATATTGCTGTAAAAAGTCTTCAGTCGCGGGAAACTTAATGGCTGCCTGTTATACGAGATTCCTTGCGCCCGCGCATTCATTGCCATTAATACGATTTTCGATTAACTGAATGTGTTATTTTTTATGTAAGGCGCATATTTCATTCATAAAGTGTGATTAACGCCTTATTATGTAGACTGGTTTGTTTTGGTGACGTCAGTTCTGCGGAGATATATGTTGTTTACGATCGGTTGGAGTTATTTGTATATTTGTTCCTATCTACTGTGAATCTACTAACTGATCTCATATTAACTGTTATTATTGATTGGCTAAGAAGCTTTTGTCAAATCTCACCATATTAGTTGTTTTTAGTTCGGACTAATAAGAATATGAGCATGAGCTGTGAGCCAAAATAACCACACTGACACCAGCCACCAGCCAGGAGGCATCGCGGCAGAGAAGATGGCGGGACGAGCTGGAAAAAACAAAGGTCCAGCTGTTTACCTTAGTCCTGGATCGAAAGAGGTGGAAATCACGGAGAGAGCGCCATACCATAGAATATATTAATATGAGTATATGTATATTTCATAGCCTTGGGGCAATGCTATGAAAATCGATAAACTTCTACACAATAGCGTAATGTCACACACCACAATAATTAATACTGCATCATGAAAGATGGCCTCATTTAATTGCATTCGTGTATTACGAATCTATTGACATCGCAAATAAACTTGAAGTTTATCTACAGACATCTATCATAAAATTGATCCACACGGACAAATAGATTTTATTGTCAGCCATTCGATATGAGCTAACGATCTAAATCATAAACTTGGAATCATAAAGTGTTTTTTAGAGCACGCTCTTGGCTTAGATATGGTACGTACACTCAAGGCTCATATTATAAACCACTTATTTGAAAGCTCCTTTTAACAATGCCATAACAAATGGATATCTTCGTATCACTAAAGTATGGTACTTTGACCAGACTCTAAATCAAAACCTTAAACGCATTTATTTCAATGAAACCATTTACAGGCACTTTTTAACTGTGAAGAAGTCGATCAATCAGAAAATATGAAGCTAGTTGCCCATTGCAAAGCGTAGTAGATACCTATGGAGAAGAACGGACAAGAAACTCCAAGGAAACTCTTCAGTTACATCATTAATGTTGAATTTATAATTATAAAGAGCTTTAAATATTGCAAAAAATTGGCGAAAATATATCAAATTCAGTAAAAGATAGAGCTAAACGATTGAGATTCGCAGTACGGGTCGCAAGTTATATCCCTGTATAGATTATTCATTAGGTATATGAAATAATGCCTTCAACGTGAATCTTCTACCACAGGCAATGATTAGATGATCTTTTCGTAACTGAAAAATCATCATCATCTGCCTAGCCTTTTCCCAACTATGTTGGGGTCGGCTTCCAGTCTAACCGGATGCAGCTGAATACCAGTATTTCGTAACTGAAAAATATGACAACAAAATTTCAAATACGACTGGGAATCCCAGATCCTAGCATGATGTTTAAGCTAATGTTAGGTATAGTCTATAGACTTCCTCAAGAATTAGGCTATCAAATACAAAAAAATTAAAGCAGAGAAAAATTAGATACCATTTTCTTATCGCGTTCAAACAAACAAAAAATTCTTCAACGCTATTATTTGTATAATTCTGTACATAGATAAATTCGGTTCCTAAACGGTCTAAACTCAAGCTCTTGTTTCAGAACTTTAGTTTCAACACAAGACATTTGGTAAATTACAGTAAAACTTACAGCAAAATAATACGACCCAATTCAGTAGTTTGAAACAACGTAAATTACAGCCAAACCATTTGAAATATACGTAAAATAAGCTCATTAAAAACACAGTAGGATGTTTGCCAGTCGTGGGCTAGGCTAGGTCGACTCCTAATTACGTATTCATCTACACAAAATGACCTATAACATGGTTATTGTGCGCACACTTTACTACTGTTACACAAGTGGTTTCAACTTGCGTTAGGTATCGTTTGTGACATAGATGCTGGGAACTAGATGTGGCAATAAAGATCCCGGAACTACTACTCAGCATTTTGATGACGGAAACCAAGAGGGGTTTTTGGAAGACGGGTGTCTTATGTTAACAGTCAGCATCTTTATACTTCTGTATCATGGGGTCTTATCTAGAATTGGAGGTAACATCAACACAGTCTCAACTAGTAAAGATAGGTTATAACTGCCTCCGGCACTTACTTACTATCAGTTCTCGTTCAGTTCTCTATTGCCGTAAGGTTAAAGCAAAATCGTCTTTAACACATTGAAGGACACTGAACGAGACACAATAGAAGTTTTATTGTTATTACGTCTATAGGCGTTAAGTGTCCCGCAAAGAGTTAATTGTTGCCGTTACTCTGTTGCAGTTGACTCCATTTATCATCAAGTGGTATACACTCAAACTCAATGCATTTATTTCAATTAAACCAATTAGTTACCTACAGGCGCTTTTGAATAGTCAAGGAGTCGGTTACTCAGAAAAATGAAGCTAGTTGCCCATTCCTAAACATCAACATCATCATCAATTCAGCCGAAACACGTCCTTAGGACATAGGCCTCCCCCAAGCACCGACACTTCGACCGGTTCTGTGTTTCCCTCATCCAGCGGATTCCTGCGGCCTTCACAAGTTCATCGGTCCACCTTGTGGGAGGCTTTCCAACGCTTGAACTTACTACAACATTTTCGACCCCTTCAGTCATCTCTTCTGCGAGCAATGTGTGTCCTGCCCACTACCACTTAAGTTTGGCAATTCTTCAGGCTAAGGTAACTGACAAGTTACCTTAGTTCTCCTGTGGAATCCTTCATTTCTGATTCGATCACTTAGGGAAACTCCAAGCATAGCCAGCCAAAGCCATTGGCTTTTGTGTGATTTTTAGCCTTATAATAAGGCCCATTGCGAGCGACCACGATTCAGTGCCATAGGTCATCACTGGCAACACGCACTGGATTCGACGATTGACCTCTTTCTCGAAGTTGGACCTACCTAACTGGACAGTTTGTTCTATGTAAACATACTCGTCCACCACCTCGAGTGTAGCGTCTCCGATTTTCATAAGAGTGGGTCTTACATGAGCATTTGACGTGACCTTTGTCGTGTCCATGTTCTTTTTAAGACCCATTCTTTCAGAAGCTCCACTGAGATCATGGAGAGGAACGGGCAAGAAAATCCATGGACTCATGGACTCTTTCAAATCGAAATATTTAAAATACGTATGTACATCCAGCCCGCTACATCCTCGTGCAGAGATGTGCCTGCTCGTAGTGCGGGTCAAGGCGCGCCGCTCACATCACACGCGACCCGCGACGCTAACAGTACTTACTGCAGACGCAATACGCCATAACTCCTATTTGGAGACGTTTTGCTAATGAAAATCTAGTATTTTTTTATATCATTCGTTTATGAGGCTTTGATTTAGTATGTTTTCATCGTCCGAGAATCAGTGAAAAGGACAGTCTCAGGTGGTTACTGAAGTAGAACCTAGATGGCATTCTCTCTAATTCTGTCAACGAAGATTCGGGCCCATGTGAAAGTAGATCTATGCTTCGGAATGAACCCTACTGAACTTTTTAAGGCGGGCAGAAACACTTCGGGAGTAAGGACAACTGTCAAATCGTGTTGTCATTCATTCTTAGTCCGGGGCCTGACCTAATATTACGTCCGAAGGTGATAAGTAGAAAGAAACACCCGTAACTTCGGCAGGAACTACTGATTTTGTGCTTAGAGAGTAGACAGTCTGATACAGACAGACAACAACACACAATGCACCGTTTTTATTCCGGAAAATGGGTGATTTAGTTCAGACAATGTTCAAGATTTCTTGGTGGATTTTAAACACGGTTTATTTCTTTCAGTGTCACATCACTGTCTGCCAATTACTTTCGCATAAACGGTTACTAGATTTCTGTTTTCCCGCAATTTTGAAAAATGAGCGTCATTATTAACACCCTGCCGACGAAAACAAACCCTACTGAGGTTGACAGCACTTTAATTATGCCATTCATTGAGATATGAGGAACAGTATGTAAAGTTCACTCATCATCAGAAAAGGGAGGATCCTTTGACCAGACGGGGTTTGTGTCTGGTGGGCTACTGCCCTACAATGAATGTCGAGACGTTGTATATATGCTAGTTGCCCGGTAAACTCTAATTGCGCGATGCTGGATTTTGCATGACGTCATTGTAATGCGTATTTCGCATGTGGCGATGCAGATGCCGCGCCACATTCACCACTACGTCACTAGGATAATTATACCACTCTGAGTGGAATACCTCCTAACTTTCGGATTGCACCATGACGTCAATAACAGAAGGCAGAAGGGATCGTATGTTTTGGTCGCTAACAAGTTATCGTGCTAATACATTGGTCACATTAGCGGCTCCGTAATTCTTTGATGATTGATGATCCGTGTGATTATTGCGAGCAGCCGATCTTTCACCACGATTAGGCTTACCAACCGTCCATCGAATTTGTCCGGACGATTCCGGCTTTTTGGATCCCCCTACGGACTTTATCCGGCCCTATCGTTAGTCCGGACTTTTCGATATACCTACTTAAGGGATTTTTTTTTAAAACAAAGGACTTTGAAATAGAAAGATTAATAAAAAATAAATGTCCGATTTTTTTTGCAAATTATCGGCTTTTCTTAGGACTTTCAAAATGTCGAAGCGGTTACTCTAGCTACGATAGCCTGCAGTGGTTGGTCACATCTTCGTGTATCGTATCTTAGCGCGAAGGTTCGTGAAAATAGACGCTGCCGCTGATGCGACCCCGGTATAAAGATGCTCTTACACGGGCAATTTTCTTTCTTTCTTTCATGACCACAAAGGCATTACAAGCCGCCGCTGAAAGCAAAACTTCGTCCACGGTCAGAAATTGTTCAACTGAATTGTTAGTGTATGAACGTATTGTCTTGTATTGCATAGTTTTTTAAGTTGTTCCATATTGCATGGTATTGTGTGGCCGCATGTCTAGCAACAGGTTGCTACATGTTGCCATCGCCCTACATTTCTGGATGTAGTCGTGACGTCATAGTTGACGAGAATTGACCTGCGGTGCTATTCTGTAAAAATCTCACCGTGAAATCCTAGGTGAAGTGTTGTAGAGTGAGCTGTCAAAAGTGTCCACTTCACCTAAGTTTTCAAGGTGAGATTTTTACAGAATCGACCGGCAGGATTGAGCAATTTTAGTTCCTCGTGTAAGCGAACCTTAACAAACACTATCCTTGCATGTCCATCGGACACACCACCACAGCCACACGCATCCCAACACCGTGTCTTATCAAAAGCCGTCTACAAGATACCGCCTTTTATCAACGAAAACGTTTAATAAACAGTTTTCTATATAACCGTTATAGCTAATAACCGTCGCAGTCTTTACGATATAGTCGCGTGACTGTGGCAGCCCGGCAAATTGATAATTATACGAAATTATATGAGGACTTGGAATTATGGGAGATCTGTGCGATTTGTTTGTGGTTTGATTGGTAAGTCTTGTTCTATGAGGTTGGTATTATTCAGTTTGAAATCCTAACTGATTATCGAACTCCCAGTAGAATCTTGTAATCGGTTTTATTACCTACAAATATTGCTGATTTGTGATTGTCAAGAAAGGCAACATCAAAACTTGAATGAGCAATAATTCGTTTTACTCATAAAAGTTTCAACTTATTCTTTTTACATGATATTTTAGTCGTGGATTTAAATAACTCCAAATTGCCAATCTACAAAAAACAGATTTATAACGCACTGAGTAGAAATGTCACTTCACTTGTTCTTTTTTCAGTAAATTACAAATAATATACATAGCTACAATAGTGGTACACTTGCTTCGTTTTAGCCTCGAACCTGCCAACAATTTGTTACGTAGATCTTCAATCACTCTATGGCAGAATAAAACGTAAACCTTCACACACACTAACGACCACCGTCCCATAGAAACAGCTTTCATTAAACCTCCAACCAATAACACTTATATTCCTAATTTAAACTCAAACAGCCCATCACCTCTCTATACGGATGTGACGTCATTGCGCAAGCGCAGAAACATTGGAAATGGCACGCGACGTAATTAATACTGCGGGGGTCACAACCTCGGGTCATCCGGGTCACCTGAGGTCTACCGATTGGATTTTTAGCCGATATTCAATACAGTATTGTGAAATATTTATAGAGTGAATTGTGGGTAATTGCTATTAAAATTGTGGCGGTATGTTTCTGTATGTAATAGTCGTATTTGTATGTAGATTGTTGGGTTTGATGGTAGGATATTTAATTGGCAGTTAAAAGTATTTTAGCAAGTTGTTTGAATATTCATACTTTGTTATTGACTCGCTATTCATAAACGCCATTCCTGTTAATGTTTCTCTTCTACCAAATTCGTTTTGCAATCTTTTGTTACGAAATATTTCCACAACAAAAATAAACGTTGAAACTCCGCATAATTTTATAAAGATAATAAAATCAATCAGGCAATTAAAATTCGCACAAATTAGAAACCACATTTCAAACAATAAATACGTCACCATAATTATCATAAAATGCCTGCCATCGCACACCTACCGATTATGAAATTAAACTGATTAGGATCATAATACAGCAATTATTATTAAAAAAAAATTTACTTGACTAACTTAACTTGAACCTTTATGATGGCGCCGCTTGCTAAGGATGACGTCAAACGTCAGTCAAATTCAATAAAGTTTAAACGTAGTTTCAAATTCCACTACGTTTCAAGATAAATTGGTCATATATCCCTACTAGTCGACACTAAAATATTAAGTTATTCCTCCAGCACATTAAACATACTATTTATTGGTAATTTAATTCTAAATGGCAATCATACTATCATTATTAATTAAATGATAATACAACATGGCTAATTTATTATGACCGCCTTTCGAAAACAACGATAAAAGTCGTAAAACTGTAAGAAATAATAGTACAGCCTTATAAAAACTTCTACTAGAAGACCTCATCGAATGTCCTGAAAGCAGGTGCTTTAAGATGACCATGTTTTTTTTAATTGAAAAATCATTATTTTTCAGAATCCAGCTAGTCTACTTAATAAGAAACCTGTCATACCAGCTGTCTATTTCGAAAGACCTTATCACAATAAGGCTAAGGGCTGCTTTTTCAATCTACAGATAATTTTTATTAGTGGAATAAAATTGATGTCCGACAATTTTTGTATGGAAGAACTGTCAAAAATTCAAAATTATTCCTCCGATAGAATTATCTGGCGTTGGAAAAATCAGACTTAAGACAAACTACAAATATGACTAAATAATAAAATGAAAGTCCTTTTCGTATCTCTTACTGTGCTGTACCTACCAGACCAGGTACCACAATGATCATCATGTCTTAGTAAAATCTAACTTTTTAGGTCACGTTATGGAAGCAATAAATATAGAGACTAAATGATTCAAGGAAAAGAAAACAGGGCTTTCGTAGTCCTAAAATACGAAAACAAATGACACACGAGCTCACCCACTTATTTCGAATGCTAATTAAAACAAGAACATAATACAAAAATACATAAAATAAGAGAGATACACAACAACACTAATGTTTTATGTAAATATAACGCTTTTTCTATAAATTAGTCAAATAAGAGTAAATTCTTGGCATAACCCGGATCATGTTACTACCAGTTTTAATTTGAATGTTTTTTTATAGGTTACGCTTTTGAAAGCCAGTGGTATATTAGTAATATATTGTTATGGTGGTGCTACTACAAGAATATATGGTATTAATTACATATAGCCATCTTTTATAAACATTATCGTGTGGTTTCTGCTTGGATAAGGTCGCCTTATCAGCCTTCATCTTAAGATAGATAGGTAAAGAGTTAAGGGTTATACTAGCAAAACATACTTTAATATTTAATTTATGTACTTGAAACTCTGTCGCGGTCCACACGGTCTGTGTGGTGCCGGACTTAAAGAATACCACCACCCCTTACTTCCCGTGGGTGTCGTAAAAGGCGACTAAGGATCGTACCGGAGAATGGGCAGCAGCGTTCTCTGTGTATTACCATACTGCGATCGCCAACCCGCCTGCCAAGCGTGGCGATTATGGCAAACCCTCCCAAACTTGGGGGAGGCCTATGTCCAGCAGTGGACGTCTATCGGCTGAAACGACGACGACTTGAAACTGAAGGACTGATTATTAGACATTGGGAAACAAGACTAAAAGTTGCAGAGGACTAAATGATAAAGCATGTATTAACCTCTTAAATGTCGTATGAACCCCACCGGTTCAAAACAAAAATAATCTCGAAATGACGGTAAATAATTATAATCGTGAAAACCGTTGAGCGCTTACATGCAAACGGCTTCTAGTAGGCGAGCGTTTGACGGGTTAAAATAATAATACCTAAACATTTATTTCTCTTCTACAAAGGTGCCTTAAAAATATGAAGATTACAATATCTCTTAAGTCCTTTGTGGACTAGTATCCGCACTAGAAAACCTGTCCTACAGTTACCCAGCCCAAAAAACAAATGACTGATGTCCAAGCCAAAGATTCCCAAATATAACAGTCGAGTTTATACCAGCAGAATCTATTAATAATAATAATAAGTTTAATAAGTTTCTTCTTCAAAAAGTACAAATACAATGTGACGGATTCGGTGAGCCACAAACTAAGCATCACTTGTGGCTCTGGAGTGCAATTTTACAATGTTAATGATTACATTACAGTTTGAGGATGTTAGATAAGTATTTACAATATGAGTTAAAACAAAATAAAACATTCGTGCGATTCTGATCACAAAATAAAGTAGTATTGGTTTAACCTGAGGCTTGTACTATGGTGTGTGTGTGTTTGTCTGTGTGTGTGCATGTTTGTGTGCGTGTGTGTGTATGTGTGTGTGCATGTTTGTGTGCGTGTGTGCGTCTGTGTGTGAGAGGATGTGTGTAAAGGTGCTATATCAAAGCTTCGGTGGCGTCATATGATAATTTTAAAAGAGCTGAAATTAGGATTTTCTTACAGGTGGAGGTTGAGCAGTCTTTTAGGTCGCAGATTTGGCTTACTTTATTGTAAGTTGGGAAGCGTCTAGCTAGTTCGGATTAGACATTTGGTATGGGTACTCTCAAGACACGCTTGTTTATTATGTCCCTCTAATCAGGCCGATTTTTTATTTTTGCAAGATATTTAAGTGTTGTTTGTAGTATAAATATTTGTCTTACCCTTGTTGTTAGTACTTGAAATTCATGGTAGTCAAGGTCTGTAGGGAATCTGAAAGGTTTTTAGTGCGACTTTGATCAGTACCCGTTGCGCCCTTTCTAGCGTTATAAATGTGCTCTTACTAGCGCGGCCCCAAATGCAAATACAGTACTTTATTATTGACTGGCAGAGTGCGAAGTAGACCATTCGCAAAATATCGATAGGGATGCAGTCCCTAAGGTTTTTTCATGACATGTATTAATTTTCGTACTCTGGATGAAAGGGCAAAAATGTGGGCTTTGTACGTTAAGTTGTTATCTATGGTTATTCCGAGGTATTTGATCGTGTCAGTACATTCAAGGACTTTACATGCGCAGGGGTGGTGTGGCAGTTGTGAGGAAGTACTGTGTTTCTGTGGACAGGAATCTATTCTTAAGGACATAGATTGAGATGCACTGGAGGAGTTAGTTTTGGAGAAGGGAATGTATTTAATTTTACTAACGTTAAGTGTCAGTAGGTTAGAGTCTAGGAATTGCGCTATCTGAGAGAGGCCTTGTTCCGCCAGTCGATAAACTTGGTCCCATGACGCGTCGTGGAAAACGATGGCTGTGTCGTCAGCGTAGGAGATCACTTCAGCGTTTCTAAGATTTCCTACGTTATTAATATACAGGGTAAACAACGTAATGCTTTTTCGTTATTCTTTAGTTTACCAAATCAAACGCAAACCGTGACGTTAACGTTATCAACAAACGATCATTCTATATGAAGGTTTTCATGAAAATTCACGCCACCAGTTGGCGCCTCTTTGACAAGAGGTTTTCCATTTCGACAATGGATATAAAATATATGATGAAGTTCATCATTCGTATCATTATTCATTCATCCACGACTAAAGAAAATATAGGCCTTTTGACACTTTTAACAGGACCTAACGTCTCAGTGCTGAACGTCATTTCAGAAAACGTAACGAGATTTGAAAGCTCAAATCTAATAAAATAAACCAGTACGTATTCCAATCGAAATAACAGATTCACATAAACAAAATATCATCGTAAACTAAATTGATAGTTCAAATCCATCAATATTATAGAGTAACATCTTGTAACTGAATCCAGTATTGTGTCACCCGAAGCATCACGAATTAGCCCGACGTGCTCCGAACATGTAGTTCACGAGGGGTTATTAGGTTCACTACGAGATTTATTGACAAACATGACTATTGAGAAGATATAGAATTACTTGATTTTGTGAATAAACTACTATTTTTAGAATATGAAAGTTAGTTGTGGTTGGACTTTAGACTAAGAAGTGGACAAAAGTAAGACCCGTGTTTGTTCGATTCATTGGAGGTTTATTTACTCGATGATTGCGATATGCTGAGTTAATTAATTAGAACTATGACGATCATCTCTCTGCCTGCTATGCCCTTTTTAATGAAGTTTTAAACTTGCATAGTACGAAGAAACTGTTTGGAGTACATTCAAAGAGTCCAATTTGCGACCAACTCCACCTAAATTTTGTCAAATTTTGCAACCAGTTTAACCTAAACTTTGCGATCAACTTTAGGTACAGACGTCAGTACATCAAGCTGCTACAATCTATCAAATTACTTTAATAGATTTTCAACTTTATCGCTAAAGCATATGGTTCAAAGTTGATTGGGAAAATTTGACAGTTTCGGGTAGCTTGATGTGCTGGCGTCTATATCTAAATTTTGCAACTAACTTTATCTAAACTTTACGACCAATTTTACCTAAGTTTTGCAACCAACTTTACCTAAGTTTTGCGACCAACTTTACCTTAGTTTTTCTAAAAAACACTTTGATTGTTTAAAATCTATTCAATATTCTTTCTATTTGGAATGCCTCATTTAAAGCGTGAACCCTTCCACAGCTCAATCGCTCGTGCTATTATGCCAACAGCAGTATTTATGGAGCATTTATCGATCGTTTAGCGCAGATCGACTGAGCATCGCCTGTTTGTTCCGCTAAACGATCTTAATGAGATGTTATTAGACGGCCTCTGATCTATTGGGTAGCATTGTGTATATCTTACTAAGAGTAGTGTATGTGAACTATATTGATAGTGAAGAAAACTATGCATCGGTCTTCTGAAAATGCTAAGTTCATAGAGGTTATCTTTAGAATATAATAGACATTTATTTTGTGAATATGTGAAATATGTGTATGTGCTAAACACATAACATGTAACACATACGTGTTATTATACATTAAAGCTTAGCCATATTTCACCATTCGGCATGCAAACATTTATAAATCAACATTCACTTAAGTTTAACCAAAAGCAAATCCAATTCCAGACTAGAGCAATCAGGCAATTCTTTTCTCTGAAAAAAACTCAGTCACACTGTACTACGTTTTATCTATTAAAAAATTACGTAGTATACTCTAGGTTGAAAAGTATTGAATTGAGTCCTTCGTAGGTACTATAAGAAATATGGACTGCCCCGTTGGTCTCGTGGTTGCAAGCGCGACTGCTGAGCGTGGGGTCCTGGGTTCGATTCCCGGGTCGGACAAAGTGTTATTGAGTTTTCCATTAGGAATTTCTTAGAACAGTCCGGAGTTTGGAAGTTGGCGGCTTAACGTGCTTTACGTGCAACGTGCTTTTGTGTTAAAGCACGTAAAGCGGTTGGTCCAGCGCCTGAACTCTCCCCGGTCGTGTCGGATTGCCGTCCCATCGGACTATGAGAGTAAAGGAACAGAGAGTGCACCTGTGTTTACGCACCCACTTGTGCACTATAATATCTCCTGCGTACCTGGCTAATGTCCATTGAGATTGGCCACCATGACCGAAAACGGTCGGGGAGGCTACTATTATTAAGAAATATGGGTTGTAGTTTTGAACTTTTTGCTGAGCTTATAATTAACCTTGATTATTTAGAGAGGCATAAGTCGATTTGTTTGCGAATATATTGTGATGATTATAATTTTTAAATAACACATGCAAAAGCACCTACTTATTAAGCCTTATAACTAACTCTGTCAAACATTACGTAACGATGATAAATGAGTGTTACACAACTCAAAAAAAAATAACAACCAATGTCATACTTTCAAAAATTATAAGAAATAACGAGTATTTCGCATAATAGCGGCTCATCGCGAACCGATACGTTATTTCTACGATTGTGTTCAACAGAGACATAGGTCACAAGTTCAGGGGGGAGCCTTAATGACTTATTCATGATCCTCAATCGTGAGCACCTGGCTCTATTTAGAAGATGAAGTCATACCTTATATGGTATCGATATATCGAAATAATAATGTTTTTTTATCGAATAATCGGTGATCGTTTTTGTAATCGGTCCTTTGATGAAGCGCTTTCGACAATTAATGTGGTCCAAGGAGAAGGAGTGTCTGTTGAAGTTATTTGGATGGTCACGCTCTCATCCGTTCTGAGCAAATATTTTAAGTATTTGAAACTATTGAATAACAATTATAGGCGCTGTGTCGACAGGGTCACAATTAAATTAAGACTGAAGATTGCGCCTCAATACTTCGTCGTTTAAGGTTGTAAATCAGAGACAAAGAATTCACCGTAACTGGAACTGTCATGTAGCATGATCATAAGCATAACCAGCCTATAATGTTCCCGTGGCCGTCGATCGATCAGGTTAAGCTATAATAATAATAAATAATAGACCATTTATTATCAGGTAACAAAGACCCATAGATACATACCTTAACCTAAGTATACATAATAATATAGTAACAATTTTGTTAGTAAATAAAACTTAATAACTATGTTAGTATCACTTAGTTGGACTAAGTGTTTGTGCGTTCTGGTGGCACTTGTCCGCGAAAGCGGCGGAATACCACATCCTGCGGCCAAAAGCTTTCTTCCATCACCAGGTGCAGGTAGCATGTAGGTATGCGCACCACGAACGCCTTGAAGTTGACGTTGCGGTGCGACTCCAGTAACTGCACCCTCGGTGTGTACCTCGTCTTCTGGCGCACGTACTCCACGATGTTCTCCGCCGTAGTGGTGTAGTGTAGGCGGGAGATGTACACCGGTGTGTTCGGCTTTGCGGCACGCAAGCTGACTTCGGGCTCCGTAGGAGCTTTGCCGCAGCGGTTCTTGTTCGTTCGTGACCGGCGCTTCCTCCTTTACACCGTCACGAAACCCTCATCATCAGCCCTATTCGGTGCCTTTTGTGGCATGGGCTTCCTACTTGGAGCTCCTGGGGCACTCGCGGTGACGCTAGCGGATTCCATTTTTTGGGGCTTTGCCAGGGCTGCAGACACTGGCAGCGGGACGGGTGAGGGGCTCGGGCGGCGTTGCGTGGAGGAGCCGCGATGACGGGTGCGGGGCTGCGGTGCGCGCGGGCGGGGCGCTCTGCAATCTCAGCAAACGACGGGTGCGCTGGCGACGAAACTGCTGACGCGGTGGAAGCTATGCTTGCCGCGGTTGGTTTGTGGATGGGTGACCATCTTTCATACCGTGACCCTTCTGTGCTTCGGAAAGCACGTTAAGCCGTTGCTCCCGGCTGTCATTCGTGGATCTTTGACAGTCGTTACGGGTAGTCAGAAGCCCGAAAGTCTGACAACCAGTCTTACCAAGGGGTATCGTATTACCCAGTAACTGGGTTGTGGAGGTCAGATAGGCAGTCGCTCCATGTAAAATACTGGTATTTAGCTGCTAATCGGATGTAGGACTGGAAGCCGACCCCAACATAGTTGGGAAAAGGCAGGCAGATGATGATGAGCCTATAATGTTCCCACTGCTGGGACACAGGCCTCCTCTCTGTGAGAGAGAGTGGGCCGTAATTCCACCACGCGGGCCCAGTGCGGGTTGGTGGATGTCGTATGTCTTCGAATTGTTGGTTCTAGGACATGCCGATTTCCTCTCGATGTTTTCCTTCGCCGTTTGAAGAGCGGTGGTAATGAAATGATTTATACAAAGTAAAGTGCCCGTCCGTGTTCGAACCTACGACCTACAACCACCATTCACGTGAATAAAAACAACTGGCCAAGTGCAAGTCGGACTCGCACACGAAGAGATCCGTACCACAAGGCAAAAACGCCAAAAAAAACGCCAAAAAAAAACACGTTTGTTGTATGGGAGCCCCCCCTCCCCCTTAAATATTTATTTTATTTTGTGTTTAGTATTTGTTGTTATAGCGGCAACAGAAATACGTCATCAGACGGACAGTGGAGTCTTAGTAATAGGGTCCCGTTTTTACCCTTAGGGTTCCGTACGAACCCTAAAAATAAAAAAAAAACACATTCAAAGGATGAGCAGTAAAAATCCTTACAAATGTGGTACCCTAACAATGTTCTGCTAACTACACTTGGATGATGTGTAATATACAAACACAAAACCGATGTCACACCTACGCCATTATCTTATCCTATGTATATTGTATTTTAAGACGATTAAGAAAACCAATACGTAAATATTCAATCTTTAATAAAGTATTTATAAGAAACATGCCAATCAAGTTAATCACGCGTTGTTAATGAATGAATTTCTAATTGATACTCGTTATATTATGACAACATCCGTCAGTTTTAGATCATAGCCATATGTGGTTAGCTCCATCTTTGATAAACTAACCAATTTGGGACTGGAATTGGAGGCACCGAACTTTCATTTCGCAAATGTGTGATGCACTCTCGAATGCGCAAGAGTCACCGCTTCTTCTTGCAACTAATAAATGATAAATGATTTATTTTCTTTAAGTAGGTTTGTACAAACACTTTTACATGTCAATCATATTTTTTTAAACTAGATGAGGTCGGCGTTTCCTATCTGACTATTCTGAGAAGAAAGGCCGAAACAAACTCAGAGGTCACAGTCTCTTTTAAAGTCCAGACAAAATCTTGGTCAGATCGTGTGAAGACTATGTAGATTGGTGTCCGAAATGGTCTTTTGAGGAAAGAACCACACAGATTGAGCGGACCTGTCCAATCAGTGCACGCATTTTGTCAAAAATCGTGCAGCTCAACTCAGAACTTGAGAAGCTCAACGATTCGACAAACAATACCAAAGAAAGGACATTTGGGTAGGCCGCGTAAATTACTCAAACTGCCAGATCATGATTAAAACTAAGAAGGAAAACAGAGAAAAGAAATGATCACAATAATTAGATAAAAAAATACTTTACAAAGTAAATATTCATGTCTTTGTCTAAATAAAATTCATCAATCATAAAATCCGGACATAATCTTTGAGGACCATGTAGATTAGTGTCTGAAATGGTCTTTTGAGGAAAGAACCACACAGATTGAGTGGACCTGTGAATAAAACTGAAAGTTTATAGTGGATAAGACAAAGATTAAAACAGAAGACGATCCAGGAGGGGATCGAGGTGGGGGGTGGAGGGGATCAGAACGGAATAACTCTTGGTTTCAAGGCCATGTGGTTACAACCTGTGTGATAGAACTACTCCTAACTGCCTCGATAGATGCGAAACGTCTTGTTCTCTTTGCATTGTTATGATCTTGTTTATCCTGTATATATTATTCTGTTTTGTTTCATCTCACGCTGATGGCAATGTATAACTATTTTGGTTTTTTTGAAGTGAAAACTGCTATAGGCGCGTTGGTGATTTTATTGAGATGGGAAAAAACATTAAACTCGCACCACTGTTACCGTAAGCGACACCGCGCGTGTTTTGTTTATAAGATGATTAAAAAAATACCCGCTTCGAATGTGTTCGGCTGTCCTCGGGATGTACTCGGTTTTAATATATACCCGATATGTCAGTGAGTGATGGCAAAGTATTCTGTTTGTGTTTTGTTTTCACTTCTGTCGGTACTCGCGGAATGCCACTGTCTTTTTTTAATCCTTTTTCGTCTATGTATACCTGTTCTCTAATAAACACTACCTGTACTATCCTTAACTCTGAAGATGTCGCAATTCCGACCCTCAAGATGCAGCCAAATTGGGGGTCATAGTGCAATCTGTTCAAACTACTAAACATAATGAAACTACTCTAAATTCTTACACTTTCTTTTTTTTCCTTTTTTTTTTATTTTTTGAATAAGTGATGAATAAGTGTCCATAGAAAACTTAATTACACATACCCAATTTCAGGTACAGACGCCAGCACATCAAGCTACTACAAACTGTCAAATTTCTTTAATAGATTTTCAACTTTATCGGTAAAGAGTAAGTTTCAAAGTTGATAGGGAAAATTTGACAGTTTCAGGTAGCTTGATGTGCTAGCGTCTGTACCTACCTGTTGTTTCAGTCTTATCAATTCTCACTCCCATTATGACTAACGTTGTTATGCTCCAAATATTTAATAACAAAAACGTTCGAAGCGCTTCTAATCTGTCATAAGCAACAGTTGCGACGCACAGACAGACGAACAAGACAGGGGTCAAGCGCCACATATTATATAATTAGATCCATAACTACAACTTTCTACGTGAGAACGTTTAATAATGTCCACTACTATTGGAATATCCGATGCTTACTTGATTGGGTTTATCAGTCACCAATACAGCACATAACAGCCGCAGTGAGAGCCGTCCTGAAAATGATGGCATCAAGCCTTGACTTTGCCAGGTCAAAAAACGCTTTCTAGATAAACACACCAACCTACTTTTATAGATAACGTCTTAGTCACGTCAGTAGACGGTAAACTACAGACGCTATGTGGCGGCCACCGCAGTCTTAGGAAACCCTAGCATAAACCCTACTCCTACTAGGGTAGGGGTAGGGGTAGGCCGCTACCCTAGTTCTGACCGAAGGGTGTGGTGTACCGCTGGTTTCGTGGCCGGCTCGTGACACCAGACAGCGACACACGACGCAGACACTTCGTGTGCGTTAGTTTGTTAGTTTTGTAGTGTAATTATAATGTGTGTATGTATTTATAGTATGTTTAAGTTATATTAATATTGTATTGAATGTGTTTTATATGGGCCTTGATGCCTGAAATAAATGGATAATAATAAAAGTTGATAAGGTAAAGGTATTTTAAGGATATCGGTATAAGCCTCCTTGCCGGACTGCCACCATGGGATCTGGAGGCGATAGTCCTCGCGCGCCTGTATGAGTGGCGCGCGGAGGCACTACGCCGGGGGGAGGATCCGCTTCCGCGGCAAATCGCTGCGGAGCGGACGGATCTCCGGCGCGATCTCATGGCGGCATGGAAAGAGCGACTGTCGCAACCCAGCGCAGGGCACGCCGCGATAGCGGCGATAAGACCCCTCTTTGAGGAGTGGGCTAGAGAGGCGCCACGGCGCCCTCACCTACCGCCTGACGCAGGTTTCGGGAGGTTCCTGCACATCATCAGGCGGGAGGAAACGCCCGGGTGTCACCATTGCCAGGATCGCCTAGAGGACACGGTGAAGCACACGGTGGAGGTCTGCCCCGCTTGGGCGGAGCACCGCCGTGTCCTCGTAGAGGCGATCGGCAGCGGCAGCGACCTCTCGCGTCCGGCCCTGGTGCAAGCCATGGTCCGGGGCGAGAGGGAGTGGGAGGCAGTCACCTCCTTCTGCGAAGCAGTCATGCTAGCGAAGGAGGTGGCGGGACGGTTCAGGGAGAGAGCCTCCCGTCTCAGCCTTACGGGGGACGCCCCCGGCGTCGGGAGCCGCGTAACGATTCCCGGCCACCGTAGGCGCGGGCCTGCGGGCTGAGAGTAATGGGTAGCTCACCGCCCGATCAGGACCAGGCCCGTGCCGGACGGCGCGTACGTGTTTCACGCGCGCCTCAAAGAGATGTCAGCATCGAGGACCAGCGGGATTGTCCGAAAGGGTTACCGCTGACCCGGAACATAAAGGGCTAAGGAAGGAACACGGGTGGGTTTTAGTCAGTAAGAGTCTGACACTCCCTTCCGCTCCACCCAGAGCGCTAGGAGTCATTAGAGGAATTTAAAAAAAAAAAATTATCGGTATTCTTGCAGCCATGATGATGATCTATGAGTTACCGTGTCATTTTCATCGGCGATTTTGAATGAATTGCTGATGGCAATTACTTCCCTTCACGCGTTGATGAATATTGATATTTAACTGGCAAACTTTTCGATCTCACTCAAAAGTCACCTCACAAAAGACTTCTAGACAAATAGTAGCTTATATTAATGTAACCCAAGTATTTAAAAGTAGTAAACAAGGCGGTCCGTTTGTTTTTATCACTGCAGCGTCCCGCGGCGCGTGCGCCGAACACGGTGCACTATAACGACGGTCGAGCCGGACGCACACCATCGACACTTCACCGACTATTTTATCGTAATGCATTGGTGTGCCCACTGTTTATTATTTTATGAATTACTGTTTGTACTTACTCGGTAATTAGCTGATGTTGACATAGGTAAATAGGAACAATATCTTTTAGGTTTATGTATTTCATAAAGAAAATGAACTTACAAACTCGTCAAATTTATCGTAAGTGGAACTATGTCAACATCGTCTGCCTAGCCTTTTCCCAACTATGTTGGGGTCGGCTTCCAGTCTAACCGGATGCAGCTGAATACCAGTATTTTATATTGAGCGACTGCCTATCTGACCTCCACAACCCAGTAACTGGGTAACACGATACCCCTTGGTAAGACTGGTTGTCAGACTTTCGGGCTTGTGACGACCCGTAACGACTGTCAAAGATCCACGAATGACAGCCGGGACCAACGGCTTAACGTGCTTTCCGAGACACGGAGGGGTCACGGTATGTAAAGATGGTCACCCATCCACAGACCAACCGCGGCAAGCATAGCTTAACCTGTTCGATCTATCTGTGCGGCTGTTATTATTTATCCACGGGAACAGTGGAACTATGTATTGAGGAAATATCTCTTCTTATTTTCAGTACGAACGCCATCGAAAATCGAATAAGTAAGTAAAACTAAACAAGAACACAGTGTTACAACAGTTTTCATAGAAGTGGTCAATGAAAACTTTTACACGTTAGGTATATCTCTATCAAACGCTCCCGTTCCTACAAACGGTACTTATCAGACTTAAAACCGCATAAATCCGGCTTAGTCCTTAAAGATCTAGTGCATGTGTCTCCAACATCATAAACCCAGTCATAAAATGTTAAACACGGCGCACATTGGCCACAATATTAAGATATTTGTGTCGTAGTAATTATAATTACAAGTGCTGTACACAGACTGGGCGGGACGAGGCGAGACTTGAGGATAGGGCTTAGTTTAGACAAAGACACAGCTGAAGATAAACTGACAAATATATATTCCAAAATTAAACGATCGATTTTACACACATACATACATAAACTGACTCCTTCTTCTCTCATGAGGGTAGGCCGAAACTACAGAACCTGCTACGATTCTTAAATACTCATACATGCACGTCTGTTGCGAGTACTGCACACCTGATCTATCTGAAGAACGACTTCTCCTACTTAGCGTGTTGATAGCAATCTAAAAGTACTCGGCCCAGAATTCAGCCACGTGTTTGGCGCCTTCACCAGCGCCCATCAGTTCCTGTAACGAAGAAGAACGAAGAACGACTAAATTGGTGACTGGCTATGCGTTTAGTTAGTTTATTGGCAAGAGCAAATGATATTAGATTAGATCTTTAAGAAGGCTCTAAGATAACACCTGAGTTATACAATATCGATACGAAATGTCATTTCATTAATTAACTTGTTTAATAATATCTGAACCCGCTTTTAATACCGTTATAACAAGCAAAGGTAATGAAGTTATCAAAACCTAGATGAGTATTACGTTAAATGTTGAAAATAATGCTTCTTATTGATGTAAGTGAAACGCAGTAGTTAAATGTTATGACAGACAGGATAATATCTTTGTTAGAACACCTAGTCATATCTGTGTTTTGTATTTATTATTCGAATAGGTACATATGGTCGGACACCATTCTATATGGTTGCTAATAATGAACATCTCGCAACTTTTAAAGGTCGTTACTATTGATTTTCTCAATTATATGTTTATGGTTGATCAACGGTAATCGTATTGTAATACCTACGAGTACAACATTTAGGTATATACTACTTTTGGAGTTTATGGTTACTCACACATGTAGGTGTTAGACGGGTGACGATCTTGTACAACGAGTTGTTGGGTGAATCGCTACTCTCCTAGCTAGATTACTGAGTATGAGTAATCTGTATTTAGGAGAAACAGTTTCGACTACCTATTTGAGTGTCACAATGATCATGTACTGGTAATGCTAGAGTTAAAGTAAAGTCATCATTATCTGCCATTGTGTATACGTGAATATCCTTAGTACAGAATTAAGAAGTCAATGAAGTGGTCCATCCCGTCGTCATACACTCAGTGGAGGGTCCTACCAGCCAGATGGACCTATGACCTACAGATGTCCATATTCGAAAGAAATAAGTCTAGTTATAGACTGCGAGCTGATTGATGGTCCCCTCTACAAAGATGAAAGACTAACTACGACCGTTATTCGCTACGAAAACAGGCTCTTGTGCTACCAAATCAAATTATCCGCACCCGCAAAGAAAGTATGACGCTAAACACGATAATTTTACATTCAAAGCTACCGCCTTCGTACGGAGATGTCAGCAACCTACACACTAATCTTTAATTACTCGTAAAATAATTAATGTACCGAAAGAATGGAATGAACTGACGGCATATCGCGTGCAAAGTCGACACGCATCTAAATTTCGCGCCATAGAAAGTTGTATCTACATTGAAATCGATTAAATGCCAATGGGAATTTCGCATTACGCCTCAGTATGTTTGTTCGAATGTGATAATCCATTCGATTTGCGAGTGGATGAGGAAAACTGTTTGTGGCGATCGAGCGTGACAGATCGGTGCTACCTAGCAATCAGAGATAGACTTTAGCTCCAAAGCTTTGCATGTTTGTTTTTGAGATAGAATCTATTCTGGTCCTCATTGACGAATCCTGAAGATATTTTGAAAAATATCTTCAAATAATTTGGGGTTTTCGTTGGCAACTTTTTCTTGTCTAAAGTGCTTGAATCTCAAGTATTTTTAGAGTCACTTGACATCTTCATTATATTTGTTTAATTTTTTCCAAAATTTGCACCGTGACTGCCCCTTTATAACATCAGATTAGCGTGACTCCATTTTTAGGATTCTGCACCCAAAGGGTGACAACAATTACTAAGCCTTCACTCTCCGTCCGGCCGTCTGTCTGTCAGCAGGCTGTATCTCATGAACAGTAATAGGTAGACAGTTAAAAATTTCACAGAGTGTTTATTTCTATTGCCGATATAACATCAAATAATAAAAATAAATAAAGTAGAAATTTAAAGAAAGACCCCCTTTAATTGAAAGAAACGTTTTTATCGGCGTTTTTGCCTTCAGGTACGGAACCCTTCGTGGGCGAGTTCGAATCGCTCTTGGCCGCTTTTTTCTTTCTCAGCCAACCAAAAGCGTCCCCAACAAGAGCACAGCATACCTAACCAGATTATTTCCAAGTGACCGCCACGCGCCACATAGATCAGCTTAGCTTGAAGCTACACAAACATAACTCACTGGCCTCCAAACTGTTTATCACACCATCGATTTAATGTGTATTTTATTCATGAGCGCCAACGATTGAGTTATCAGCCGCACTCGGTACTGGACCATTAATCTAATCACCGAAATGGCGTTAGTCTAAATGTTTTATGTTTAGTTTTGGGTAAGAAATGGAGAAACGTATGAACTTATTTTGCTTATCTTTTGTGAGATTATAAAAATTATATACAGATAAACCAATCGCAGGGTATTACGTTTCGTTTTACCGTAAACTGATTTTCTAAGGGGCCGTGTCCACGAGCGAGAGAATCGCGGCGACATTATCGTCGTGCCACGTATTTCTATACACTCTCATAGAACGTGTCTCCACACGGCGATATTATCGCGGCGAAAATTTGATGGCACGGCGAGACTATCGCTGCGATTCTCTCGCTCGTGGAGACGGCCCCTAAGTGTTTAGCCAGACTGGCAGCGCGGGCGCGTTTTTTAAATCCTGATTATTAAGCTGAAGCTTAAGTGTGAGTTTTTTCACTCACTTTCCTTTGCGAGCGCGTTAGAATTTTATAAGGGAAAAGTTATAGCGCCACCTGGTGGTCACTAAGAGAAACCCAGTTTCCCATACAAAATTCTATCCCGGTCGCAATCGAACGTGAGTCGAAATAACTCACACTAAGGCCACTGTACATTTAATTAAAATCGGAACAAGATTAAAAGAGTATTAACTCTGTGGTATTATGAAATACTGAAACCTGAAATACAATGTATACACATAGAATATTTTTTGTCAATTTATATGATCTGTAAACTGACCATAAGTACCTACCTGTTTTAAGATGGATATAATTTCAGCG
Organism: Mesoligia furuncula; assembly: GCA_916614155.1. Lineage (NCBI taxonomy): Eukaryota > Metazoa > Arthropoda > Insecta > Lepidoptera > Noctuidae > Mesoligia > Mesoligia furuncula. The sequence goes on along the minus strand of OU744808.1, from coordinate 1,630,328 downwards.
TCTGTTGTATGTTAAGACTTTAAACCCTGAAATCAACCAAGATTTTGGCTACAAACAAAAAGTATAATGTAATATATTGGGAGAAGGCGCTTAAATCTGACATACTTACAGGTTTTTCAAAATCAAAATCGAAATCAAAATGTTTTATTTCACATAAACCTACATGGGCACTTATGAAACGTCAGAAGCTAGGTGCACGGTTCCAATTGGTCGTTTCCTATGGAGAAGAACCGGCAAGAAACTCCATGGTTACTCTTTTTAAAAATAATTGGCTTTTACAATGTTTCCAGATTACAGTAGGTATGGGAGGACAGTGCAGGCCTGTCAACAAGTACCAAGTACGTGATAAAATAGAAAATGGTCTACAGATCTAAAGTCTATAAGGCCTACAAAGTCCTCACATTTACAAAATAAGAATCTATCAAAAGGATAAATAAAAAAAAAAAAAAAAAACAATAGTAAAAACCTACTAAAACCAAGTGTTATGATTCCCATTAAAACCACTAATAAAGAGGTGAAAATTTTCAATTATCTGTATATAATGTCAAATAATAAAGAAATTATGTCAAAAAGTATATAATGTCAAATAATTAAGAAATTATGTCAAAAAATACGTAAAAAAAAATTAATAAAAATTAAACATCGTAATTTGAGAGCAGTTAATAGACATTTACATAGTTATGCCGTTAATGAGAAGCCAGGGAAGCCACATGTGCAGAAGGAATTATTGCCAGGCTACCTTGTCTTCAACGTAGTCTTTAATCTTATAATATGCTTTTTTGATAAGGACACGTTTAATGAGGGTTTTTGAACTTTCCATCGCTAAGTTCTGTTTTACCTGCCTCATATACAAATAATAATAATAAATCTTTATTATAATAAATTAGAGCTACAAAAACACTCTAATTTATTTTAATAAAGATTTATTATTATTATTTGTATATGAAGCAGGTAAAAACCTGTATGTCAGATTTAAGCGCCTTCTCCCAATTTATTACATTATATTTTTAAACTAAGATTTTTAATTAACACGATAATTTGCTCTGAAAGAAATAAGCAGTAAATAAAAATGAAAAAACATTAATCTGAACTGCTTTAAACTCTTAGGAGCCTAACTTTTAAAACAGTATTTTTTACTGATCCGAAAACAGTTAAAGCTCGAGGCAAAATGTAACCGTCATGACAGTAAACTTTAACGTTTTAAGTAGATAAAAGGTCACAAAATTAACTGTTTTATTTGGTGATAACGTTCAAACCATTGAAATTTACTTATAATAATAATAATAAGTTTTATTCATCAAAAAAAACCAAAGTAAAAATATCATGTGACGGATTCGGTGAGCCACAAACTAAGCATCGCTTGTATCTTGTGACTCGAACTTACATTACAGTATTGTTGGTTTTCTTATTTCTTGTTGTGTTTTTCAGTGAATAGTATGTTTAATCATTAAAAGGTACTGTTTTCATGTTTTTCTTTACTGTTTTACAAACATTTCTTCTTACTGTTTGAAATCGCTTTAATGTGCTGTAGTAAGAAATTATTTTTTTCAGTGTGAAACATGCAGAAATTACAATTGAGATAGTACTTTAAGCTATTGAAAATGTATTCTGAAAGTAGTTTGTGGATGTGGAGTGTGGGTGTGCAAAGCCTTAATTTCTGCCCTCGAGACTTCGACAGTGATGTTATGGAAGTCAGCCCCTGTGTCAACCAAACTGATTGTAATCTTAACACCTCTTTACTAGCCAAGATCCTTATTTTCAACACATAAACAACATGATTCCTTTCGCTAATTTGAATAATGATTCCAAAGTTAATTACACACTATTTGTGTTAATAATACGCGATACATCATCCGAACGCATTGAAGACTCGAACACTAAATTAAAATCAGCGGACAGGAGACAACGCCGGGAGGCAAACCTCTAATAATAATGTACAATTTATGGAACTTAAGAAAACCTTATTTTAATAAATAATAATTATCTTACAGGTCACAGTTCACAGCCTATGAAGAAATCACCTTTTTATCTTCGTGTGTCGTAATTTCTGATCTCGTTTTGTATGAAATATAGCGGCCATTTTTCTCTGCGCGCGCGCAACCGCCCGTCTTACTAATTGGTCGATGACGATATGTTTAAGTTGGTTTAATTTATGGCACCATCGAAAGTTTAAGAGAAACTGCTCAAGACAGATGACCGGCAAACGTTATTATTTCTGATAGGTTTATTATTCATGAATATTGGAGCTGTGTTCTTATGAAAGTGATTTTGTTCAATATGGATAAAGTTGATGCCTGAAACTGACATTATTAATTTGAAAAGCCCGTCTATAATGATACAAGAATAATACTAAACTAACTCTTTTTTATGTGTCAACGTATGGAGGAAACTTGGAACAACACGTCTCCTGAAAAAGGACGAAACACCGCAGAAAAAAACAAATATTGACGTAATCAGCCTATCATGTTGCCACCGCTGAGACACAGGCCTCCTCTCGGCGAGAGGGAGTGGGCCGTAATTCACCACGAGGGCCCCGTGCGGGCTGGTAGATATTAAGTCATAATTTGATTCTAGGACATGCCGCCGGTTCCCTCACGTTTCCTTCACCGTTTAATAATGACATGTTAGAATTGAATCACCTGATTTCAAACTATTTGAAAACACGAGCACAAGAATGAAGAGATACTTGATAGAAAATATCGCAATGTACTTACATATAAGTACTATCAAAATCTAGATAGGTAGGTAGGCCTAATGACGAGAACATCGAAAGATGCCATCGATCAAATGATTACGCATAAACGGCCGACAAATTGGTTATGTCGAATGCTAATCTATCACCATGGCTACATCTGACATCAGAGATCGATACATCTTACGATTTATCGCCAACCATATCGCAAGATGAAAAACTGGCGATTCAAATGGTGTAATACGTTCGTTTTGTAGATGGCGCTGCCATCGCGTAAAACAAAAGCTGTCAAAGTTGTGGTTGATCTAGGATGTAGATAAACACGTGAGGCTTGAATATACCAAAGAGTAAAGGCAAATGCAGGTAGTGGTGGCCCAGTGGTTGTTGCCCCGAATTACGAGTTGTAGGTCGTGGGTTCGAACCCAGGCTGGCGCTTTACCTTGTGTAAATCATTTCATCACCACTGCTCTCAAAACGGTAAAGGAAAATACATCTACCAACCCGCACTGGGCCCGCGTGGTGGATTACAGTTACAGCCCACTCCATCTCGAAGAGAGGAGGCCTGTCTCCCAGCAGTGGGAACATTATAGGCTGATTATGCTGTTATGCTAGGGCTACATTGTCGCGATATGATGTACTACACTTCGCGCGCTCTATGTTCTACAGCAAGATGTCGAGCGGTGTGCGAGAGAGAGCGCGAGAAGTGTAGTTCGCCTTATCGCGACAATGAGGCTTTAGCATAAGGGCAAATATCACTAATGAAACAGAACGCGATCGGCAGTCACAGTGTTTCGTATTGACACTGACAGCTCTTGAACGCAGTTTAGATGTATCTGGGGGCCTAAAAAGGCCACTTTTAAAAAATGACTGAAAAATCCTTCACCAATGGGATTTGATAAGATTAACTTAACAGTTAACTGTTCATTATGATTCATAATGTTATCCTTTTATGAGTCTGCCAAAGTGGTCTTTTTATGCCCCCTGATCGCGTTCAATTTCATTGGTGAAATTAGCCCTTACACAAAGATGCGCAGTACATCCATTTCTAGTTAGGTACTAGATGACTCAATCAGAACTACGTAAAGAAGATAAAAAATCTGTTATCGTTAATTTTTAACAGCTTAATTTGGTCTTCTTTAAATGAATAAAGTGATTTCAGAATCATTCCCGAATAAAGACGAAATTGGTAGATGGTTGATGGTAACTTGTATGAACAAGCGGGTGATTGTATTTTCAATCAAGTTAAAACCTATTTTTAGAAGGTTTAGCATGTGGAAATGTTGCTAAAAAGCCACTGTTAGCTCCTAGTTAATTGTTTGAGCAGTTGCAAACGCGTATCTAAACACTTAAGAAAACTTCTCTAATTATAGATTTTTTTGCACATCGATGGAAGATATCGATGGCCTTCATTTGTTTGTAATCGATACGCTGTGCGATTATGGGATATATAGCAACAACAATCAGTTGATGGATCTGTTCCAGATGTGCTTTGTGATCGTTGGATGGACCACCCTATTAAAAAAAAAAACTTTATTTCAGACCTAAGTCCATAAGTTATTGAAGTTGTTGGCTATTAAATGATGATTGTGTGTGTTTTGAGTAAAGAAAGGAAGGAGGAATAAACTAAACACAATTACATAGGTACTAATTCCTCTTCTTTTTCGTCGTGTGTCAATGATTCCATATAAATACCTATATTTTAAATAAACTTCGAGCAGAACTCGGCCACTTCGACAGCGTTATCGTTAGTCTCGCAAAAGTCTTCCATAGTGCAGGTGGTGCAAATAATATCGTAATAAATATGGCACTAACTCAGACCAACAAAAAAAGAAAGACGGCGCGCCGCGAACATCAAAAGTGAAGCCATAAAACCGTGCTCCTGCAAGTAAACATGCACGCTCACGCACACACCTACACTAAAACCATGCTCATCGCTCTTAGTACGTCACGAATCGTCGTCAAGTTAACATAGATTAAAAAAATATAATTATGCCTTCCTGTGCAGTGAAAAGTTGCAAAAACAACAGCAAATCACATAAAAAGTCTCACGGAATCACTTTTCACTTGTAAGTACTTGAAATAATATCGTTTCTATAATATTAAATTTTAGATTACTTGGAACAAAAAACCTCAACGAACGAAAGTAGTGACATAAGGTGCGGGGTTGCCATAATACGATTTAAATTTTCCCCATTCGATTAATACATACATATAAATATGATTTGTTACTTCGAGTTTTATTCCTATTTTCTTTTTTATGTATTGAATATTTTGGGTTTCCAATTAATACCAATACCATACTCAACAATATCTTACTCGTACAATATTATACTAGTTCCTACTCGCACAAATATCTCCAAATTAAAGGGAAAACATTTAACAAATGGCAAGCCTTCGATACACACATAGATAAAAAGGTGGCTTCAGTTTTAATGTTCGTGGCGCGCTGTCTATCTTTTTTTGTTGGTCTGAGGGCACTAAGCCCAACATTCAGCAACCTCCACCACAAAACGTTTCTTTTTGATAAAGGAAGTGTGTTAAATCAAATAAAATACAAATTAACTATAGAGTTGCAGGTGGAAAAAATCTGTCATTAGAATACTATTTTCGATTTCAAAATAAGAACTTTACCATTTATGAGTGTAGATGAAAATATTTATCTATTAATGTACAGTTTAGGTGCAAATAAACTTATTTTCTTACTTTCGTTTTTTACAAAAATATCTAATAGACGAGCAACATTTTATTTTATTTTTTTTTCTTTTCATTTAATTATTGTGAATGTGAGGACTATGTGGGTCATTTTTTTTTCTGTTTTCCTTCTTAGTTTTAATCATGATCTGGCAGTTTGAGTAATTTACGCGGCCTACCCAAATGTCCTTTCTTTGGTATTGTTCGTCGAATCGTTGAGCTCCTCATTTCTGAGTAGAGCTGCACGATTTTTGACAAATGCGTGCACTGATTGGACAGGTCCGCTCAATCTGTGTGGTTCTTTCCTCAAAAGACCATTTCAGACATCAATCTACATGGTCTTCACACGATCTGACCAAGATTTTGTCTGGACTTTAAAAGAGACTGTGACCTCTGAGTTTGTTTCGGCCTTTCTTCTCAGAGTAGTCAGATAGGAAACGCCGACCACATCTAGTTTAAAAAATATGATGACGTGTAAAAGTGTTTGTAAAAACCTACTTACAGAAAATAAATCATTTATCATTTATCATTTAATTTCTCCCGCAGTACCTACTAATAACTTTGTATTGTCTTCTTCCATCAGCTTGCAAAGCATGATAAATCACACCAATTACAGAAGCACTTAAAAAGATCCACCTCCAACATTGTGACCCTCACGTACCGTTCCACTTTTGCTGATAATTTCTCAATTTCGGCGCTTCACACAAAACTGTCAGTCTGTGATCCCATTAATGGCTGACCTCTTCATTCCGAGATTGCGTCCTAAGCAGACCATTACCTTAATATTTTCTAAACCATTCCAAAAAGTATGGTAACAAAGCGGTGTCTATTAAGCCACTAATGTCGCGTTGGAATGAATCATTATTTTTAGTGGCGTCTCCACCTTATTAGGAGGTCAATTTTCTCTCGAACAATAGGAGGTCAGGTCAACTTCGCGCCAAAAACGGACAAAATGTCACCGACGATCTGGAAAACGAGTCAAGTACGTATTTGTTAGGGAAGTAAATTGTTGGGCGATGAATTAATCGGTGTTTATAAGATTGGACTTGACAAATTTTATGCAAGTTATGAAATAATGGATGACCATCTTAAAATAATACTCTTTATTTATTGTGACCACCGCAAAAGAGATTATATCTGGGCACAGAGGTTAATTATGTCGAAAGAGATAGTTCGCGATTACTCAATTATTTTGTTTGAGTTGGAGTTGTACAAATAAAATCTTAGTAGCAGAATTTGGCAGATATTTATGTTTTATTTTTTAATTGTTTGTATGACTTGGCAACTCATTGGAGGACAAGTCGTTGGAAACTGAATTTGTGTAACTTGAACATCATCATGGCCTACTCAAAACAAACAACCCATCTTACTCTCCTTTCCTCTCTCCAAACTGTATCACTCCACAACCACATCATAACCCTTCAAAACCAAGTCCAGCACTTGACCCCTCACCTGCAGTTGACAGGCGAACAAAACGCTGCGCCCGCGCCGCAGGCCGCCCCACCCCGCGCTGAGAAAGCCGTGTCCTTTGCGCGCGCATTGACGGATAGCTCACATTATTACGTCGGTGCCATCAGCGGGTAATGAGCGTACAGAGTAGTCTGAGGAACAGAGAGCTTGGAATATGATATAGTTTTGTGCTAATTAGGTTCTTCAAATTATTTAGTTGTTGACCTTCCCTTGATGCGAAAAGTAGAGGACCTAAACAAAGTGATAATCTATCAGCGATAACGATGACGGAAACGTCAAAAATGAATGACTTACCTACCGGAAAGCTTATGTCAATCCGTTGAGCTTTGACAGAGATTGCCATTGTCAATATATTCCCTCAGTGGCGATCAATGTGGCGACGCTCAGGGGAACTTTGGGTTGATAATTTGACGACACATATATCAGCCTTGTTGATTCGCTAAACGTTTCACCTCCATCTATGCTGATGTCGAAAATTCATCATCATCACGTCCACTGTTGGACATGAGCCTCTCTCTGTGGGCCTCTCTCAAGCGTCGCCACATCAGAAAACAATCCTATCCACCTCCAAGCTAACTGCATGAACACTTTTTGAAAATAAAACTTAAAATAATTCAAACATAAAAGCTCGTATTATTGAAATTGTTGAGCTTTCACGGCAAACCAGGTAAACTAGTACCGAAACATGTATAATAATAATGTTATAATAACCCAATATGATAGTTTGCTTTTTCCGTTAAATCAAATAACCGTGAAGAAACCACAAGATACAAACTAGTTGAACGTTGTACCTAAATTGTAGTGATTTTTTAATTCTCCACGCTCCGAAGCAAGGAAATTACTATTGATCGTTGTTTTTTTTATAAATATAGCAGGAAGAAGTGATATCCTGTTGAAATAAAAAAGGATTTATTTATTTCTAGAGTAATTAGACGATTCTTATGTTTTCTTAATTAAACGATTCTTTTGTAGGGGCCCGTGGCTAAATAATAACAGCCCCACAGGTCGATAGATCAAGTTAAGCTACGCTTGCCGCAGTTGGTCTATTGATGGGTGACCATCTTTTTATACTGTGACTCCTCCGTGCCTCGGAAATCACGTTAAGCCGTTGGTCCCGGCTGTTATTCGTGGATCTTTGGCAGTTGTTACGGGTACGGGGTACGGGTGGTTATGGTTGGGATAAGGCTAGGCAGATGATGATGTTTTCAAAGATTTTTACGACGCTTCCTCCGCTACGAATTTTGAGCCAGAGCAAAATTAAAGCCATAGTTGTACGTATAGTATTGATACATAATGCTGAGAAATGGCGATAGCATCATCATCATCATTTATTTACCTGTCAGATCATTAATTGATAATTGATTATTTGTTAGTACTTACCTACATACACAACTTAAACACTATTATCGGCCTTATTATAAAACAAGGTTAATCTTTAGACCCAGGTTTAAACCATCGAGCCATTTTTAAATTTTGAACTTTATTCCAACAACTGTAAAGTTCTTAATGCAAAATTGACAACTTAGACTCGGGTTTAACTTGAGTTTTTGTAATAAGAACTTTAGCTTCGTTGGATTATACTTCGAAATTTAAAAATGGCTGATGGTTTAAACCTGGGTCTAAAGATAAATCTTGTTTTGTAATAAGGCCGTATAGGCCGACCGCTTAACTGTAGCTGCACGGTGCGGGAGGGGTGATAATTGTCGAAAGTTGACGAATCACTGAGCTCTCGCAACACGTCACCACACCCCTCCCGCATCGCGCTGCTACTTCAGGCAACGTCTTAGTTAAGCGGTCGGCCTATAGTGTTAGTACATCCATAATAACTCTTAGTTACAAAGGTCTTAAAGCTATATAATAATAATAATAATAATAAATACTTTATTTCAGACCAAGGTGCCCATTTTGTTAGTAACAATGTTCTTAAAGACCTAGTGTTAGTAATACTTAAAAACTACCCACAGCAAAACATAAAAAATTAAAACTGTAATGAACCTAAACAATCACTACTGCATCATTCCATGACAAATGGCGCAGCAATGATTGATGTAGCTACAGTCCAGCCGACTAGCTATCATGCTAAGGATGCTGTTAGCGCTGCCACGTACTCTACGCACCAGGGATGCGCATCTTTTACGCATCGTAGCGTAAAAGCAGTCTACGCGATGTTCAGCAAACATCCCTGATGCACTACAGAATGTTAGTATTATACTACAAACAGCACCACTTACCACCACCAAACCACCACTTACAGCACATTTGCTTTTTCACTATAGTCTTGGGTTATTTAAGAAAATGGGACCAACGCTTGCAAATTCAAAATGGCCAACGTCATCATGTGAACTCTTCATTACCCTTCGCATCTGTCGTCTCACACTGCTCTACACATTTGTCGGTCACATCGCTTATCGGAAAAACGTCTTGCGGCCTGTTATCTTTTATAGTTTGGCCAAATTGTCGAGCGTTATTTATTAAAATGACGCTTGCGACCCGCCCGCTGAAATATGCGATGTCTTAGCGACAGGTCGTCCCGTTTCGAGGGCAGGGCTTGTATAGTTGACAAATTGAGATGCCTTTACATACTTCGTTGCTTAAGGTGGATAGATAAAGGATGATACACAGGGCAGAGGCGTTTTTATCTTGTATGGGAGTTAAGTACACTAACCTAAAGATAGTAAGGGCCCGTGAAGATTAATGATTAAAAAGCGATCTAAGGGCCTGTCTGTGTAACTTGTGTTGTTAAAAGTGATACCTACCAGATGGACATAAATCTCGGGGAAAATTACGAGATAGTAAAACGATTTTGCGATAAGTATTTATGTTTATCAAAATCGTATAATGAAAAAACAACAAGATCAGTAAATTCTGTAAAACAAAAGTATAACAAACATCATGTTTTAATTTGGTAGCGTTTACCAACGAAAATATGTCTCTTAAAATTACTCAGGTAATGAAAGACAAGCCAACAAATCAAGTCGGTCGTGCCCCAAGTCTTGGGGACGATCCTTCAACAATTACTTAAAGGTCGTGACCAAAATATACTCATAAATTGTTATCGAAACGAGGGCGAAGCATGCCGATGACAATTATCCGCTATTACGCGTCCATCGACGAAGCACTCCGCGAACTTAATCCTGCAACTAATGTCTTAATTCAACCGCCATCTTTGAATCCTCGCAGCTTGAATTTAGAACGTATTTTTCTAACCTTCGACTTTGATGCCCGCATAAATAAGTTTGCTGAACAATTTTAGAACATTTGCTATATTCTATCTTATTTTAAACTATATGCTTGAATAGATGACGTATTAAGGGTCAAAATTGTGTGTTAACAGTTTTTGGAGTGTAAAAACAAATTGGTAATAAGAAAATAATATGGCGGTCCATCAGTTGCAGTTTCCCGCGTAAAAACCTTCTAAACGATTGCAAATTGTTGCTAGTATTGGAATCGGTTCTGACTTAATGGGAGCATTTAGTTTGACCAGTTTAGTACCGAAGCAAACTATAAAATCATATCAACGTTTCTATTATGGTTCTCTGAAGCAAAGGCAAGTCGTATCAGATGCAATTACATCAGTCGAAAGTACTAAGTATCACAATTATTATTTTATAGAATGGACTGAAAATTAACTTCTTATTGCTTCTTACTGTAGGTAATTATATACTCCTCACACATAGCCTAATTTTCATTTATTTTAACTTCCATGGGAAGCGTCTAAAATCGATGGGGTTTAATGAAATGTTTAAATTAATACTAGTGATATTTTGTAACAGCAATTAATAATGTCGATGCACCAAGCATATTTAACTAGCGTAGATTTCCTAAATAAACAGTTACTTCATTAATCGATTCGTGGGAAACCCAAATACATTAACAATTCAGAGTATCTAAATAAATAGATCAAATTAACGATTTTGACATCACGTGAACGCGTTTAATAGTTTAAATAAGGAGTAATGCGCGCGTTTTGAACAATTCGAATGCCACAAATTCAATATGGCGTCAGTTTCTTTTTTTAGGCAAAGGATTCCTGTCATTATGCCCATATATTATCTTCACGGGGCGCTCGAGTTGAGATAAAATTGTTGGTAACAAATGTTTCACGTTGTGTTTGATAAATTCCACATGATTTTATTTTCGTTTTATTGGAGTATGACACCGTTAATTAAGCAACATATTTTAAGGTAATTTAAGGGTCGTTAAAAGGAAAACGATGTTCTCTCGTGTTTTATGATGGGTGTTACACAGTTATGACACAATTTTATTTGTAAATAGTTCCGTTTATAATTTTATGTTTGTTTAAGTAATGAGTGGAGTGAATTCGTTTACGTTTTATAATCGATATGAAATGTTCTTAAGAAATTGAGATCTTTTAAACTGGGAAATAATAACAGTTTTTTTTTTCTGGAACCAGGATATGCAGCACTGAAAACATTGAGATGTACCAATTGAAGATAAACAAATCTTTAAATAAATCCACAATGGATTTATTTAAAGATTTGTTTGTAGTTGTTGTGATATATAAGTCAAAAGTTCACAGCTTATGATCTATGAACGCCCTAGGGCACACATTATGTAATTAATGTCTAGAATCTAAGTTGAGACCATCTTTGTACCTTTTAATATGCATTTAAAGCAGCAATAGGTAGGTTGTTGCGAAATATAATTTATCTTACAAAATTATCCTAGTAATCCTACTATCCTACTAATATTATAAACGCGACAGTTCGTGACGATGGATGGATGTTTGTTACTCTTTCACGCAAAAACTACTCAACGGATTAGACTTAAATTTGGCACACACATAGTTTATAACCAGGATTAATACAGAGGATACTTTTTATACCGATATTCCAACGGTATCGAAACTTATGCGGGTGAAACCACGGGGCGGTGATAGTAATATATAAGGTTATTCGCCTTTTGACAAAGTCAAAAGGAACTACCGCTTGCCTATTTTGTTGTAAGATTCGAAAATAGCAATTTGTTTGAAACAAAAATAGCCCCAAATTTGGCTAGGCAGAGTTTTCTTAAAAGATTTCATTTTTCATTTATGTAGGTACCAAGCAAAGGTAACCCTATGCTTCCTAGACTTTTTCCAATATTGCAATTTTTTTACCCGCCAAAAGTATGTACCTTCACTGCTACAGGGATCTCTGGCACTCGAATGAAGTTTTTTTTTTTTTTATTTTTTACCATTTAAAAATCAATTACATTTATTTCAGCAGAATAGCATTTATTAACCACTAAGGTTTGTACTTAATGCTACATGTAATGCTACATCGCGAGTAAAAACAAAATCAAGGTAAAAAATAATTAACTTAATACCCTATTTCGGAATTTGGTAAGTTGACACGGGGGCGCTGTTAAAATTCATATTCATAAACATTCGTGCAAATTGTTTTATGGAGTGTATTGAAAAAACAACATGGCGGCGTTAGTTCCGATTTTGCCCGCGTGCTAAAAAACCTTGGAGCGCTATAGCCTCATACAGTTTCGCTCTCGAATTTTTTTTTCAAAAGAAGCAAAGACAGCTAGGTCCATACAGCTTAGTCGGTTATTTGTCGCAACAACATAGGGACAAGCCGTCGCGTAACTCAAACTTCATATCTGGTGATCTGTGAACGCAGAGTGCCCCGCGGTGACGTCCTTAACGGGACAAAATTATTGTTATTGCCACCAAACTAATGTAATTATTTTAACCTATGGAATATGGGTGCGCTGGAGGTGATTTTGTTTTGAATGATTTAAATTTTTTGCTTTATATTTTTTATCAAAATTATCTAGAAAAAATTCGGGTCTGCAAAAAATAAAAAAGGTTGTAACTGTACGATAAGTACCTCAATAATTGGCAACTTATATAATAATATTATAACTCTAACATTCTGATTATAGCGCTCAGAGAGTTTTGCAAAATAACTGGAAAATTAATATTTCCATCGGCATTTTCTATTTGTGTCCAAGAAAAAATGCACTTTTCATTCCACCAACGAACAAGTCAACATCCAATCTGTCACAACAAACGTCCCTTTTCACAAGACCATCGACTGCTACCTACATCACCAAACCCAATTTCATACAAAAGCTCCCGAAAAATCGACTCCACGTCCCCACACTAGTTACACCTTGCACCCAACCCGTGCCGCGTATAATTTATGCCACCGTGCGCCCGCAGTGCCCCGCGCCCCGCCGGCCCCGCGGGCCCCGCGGCCCACTGGGGCGCAGTGGGACACTTGTTACACCGATTTATGGGGATGGGACGCTCCTCATTTTATTGTTTCTACTCCGGTAATGTCCGCTTTACGAACAACTTTTATTATTTATTAATTGATTCAAAATGTCTCTTGTCGATTGAATAAAATTTTGTTTATGTCCCGCTTTTGAGACGACATTTTTGTGTTTAGTTTATTTATCAGATACAGCTTAATAGATTTGAGAAATGGGGATAGATGCGGTGAGATATATTTTTTTGATATGAGAAAAATATTGTCTTGCCTCCGAAATAAGGTGCTTACTTTCTAAGTAAGATGAAGAGTTTGTGGTTTGCCTTTTGTAGCTGATAGTGATCTCATGATTGTCATGAGTGGAATGAAACTAATTATGTGCATGCTTTTGGGTTACTGATTTAAAGCAATAAAAACTTCGTCGAACTTCGCAATTCTTATGAGAAATTATCATTAAATTAGCTGACTTGACAGACATCGTCATGTCCAAATTGCTATAATTCTTACAAAAATCCAATAGAAAACACCATTTCCAAAATTTTCAAAATTTTCGGCCAGTTTTTCCATGTTGTCTGTCCTCAAAACCTAATTCGGACTAACTATATCAAACATTTAAAGATGAAAATGAATCAAATTGGTGCAGCCGTTCTCAAGTGATGCGCCAACGAATAGCATTTCATTTTTATTCATATAGAATCTAAACGAATAAAAATGTAATGCTATTCGTTAACTGAAAACGTTAATCTATATTATAGATACGTTTTCTGTCTTCTTGCATCGCAGCAACTACCTTTTTCTACATGTAAGGATATTTGTTATTGATTTTTTTGCCAATTTTTCTTTTTCGTAAAAACATTCATAATTTGCAGCTATTTAATACATAAATAAGTACCTACAAAAAAAATGCCAAATTTCGTCAAAACCCAGTGACTCAAACACGAAACGAAATCTTTTCCTCAATCTTTCATTCACGATTACACCTGGACATGAGATAGTGATTTTTCCACGAACCGCTCACAACGAAATCACTGGCTCCATCTAGCTGGGAGCGCGGTAAACACAACTGCGGTACATTTCACCACAAGATTGCTTCTATTTACTCTCGTTTAGGGCTAATCCGTGATTGCACGCCGGTTGCGCCGATGAGAGGTTGCAGCGGCGGGTTAAAAATAGGGCTCACCCTAATTGATGACCCTTCACCTCGAGCGAAGATCTGTGGTTACTGGATGTGCTGCGGACGGCAAAATGACGACTGATGTCCAGAACGGAATCCTCTGTGTTTCAGTCGTCATTATGCCGACTATGCATTAGCATTATTGTACTTATTTAGTAACAAATTAGAGCTTAGTTTCAGTTAAATCTAGGAGAAACTGACACTCATATTTTCTGCTTCTGATAGGTATAGTCTTGTGTCGGTGTTCACGACACCTTTACCTAATATGAAAGAGGTTGACCTCTATTATATTAGGTACAGTAGTCTTCAGGTAGTTACCATTTCCAGTGCTACTAAGTCTGTGTGATCCCGTCGTGCTCCAGATGTGAGCTCGTGTGAGTAATTTTATGTTCGTGATCTATCTACCTATAGGTACATATGCGAATAGATGTTCACTTGATGCATGCTATGTTCATCCCTGATATTTTAAATACTATGAAAAAGACAAGCTCTCCTATACGAGATCACGCGGTTTTTTTTTTTGTTTCAAGAAACACCTGCGTTATGTACATACGCCAGCACATCAAGTTACTACAATCTGTCAAATTTATCGCTGCAGCATAAGTACTCTCTGTATTTTGTGACATAAGGTTGATTGCGAAAATTTGACAGTTTCGTGTAGCTTGATGTGCTGGCGTCTGTACCTTTAAGTTATCCTAACTTTCAGGTTAACAGTGCGAGATCGATCCCAATTTTATACGTATACAAGAATTTGGAACTAAAATGATTAAACTGGCTGGGTTTTTTTTTTATATTTTTCATCATTAGGTATTCAGGTGAATATTAATACTTAGTCGATATCCTAGATTCAAAACTATCAAATTACAGCAACATTTACAAATGTCGCTTTGGACAATTCACGTTTCCCACAATTTCTTACATGGCCTGATGTAATTCAGTGTTATCTCTCAATCGTTGAAGATTTGTGTGTCACACGCGCTCACTCACAACACTAAAATAACTCAACTCTAAATTAAAAATGCAAAAAACAATTTATATCGATGAGCACTCTCTATCTATCGATAAAACATCTGAACGAGAAAGGCAGACGTGAGATATGTCGTGTGGACCAAAGTTAATTACAAACACCAGGGCGACAGCGGAAATGTTATACAGAGTGAAAATATTAACATGTAATAAACAACTGCGCGCGCGCACATAAGTCCGATGGAACATCTCATTTATTCAAAGAGCACTGATTAAATAAACTCCAAACGAATACTCATTAACATCGTGATCACACGATAAACTAAATCGTATACATTAAAACATACTCCCCTCTACACATTAGTCGAGTCAAAAAAATCGATACCAAACAACCCGATTCGTCACGCCGTGTGATCGATTATACGTCTACTCCAATTAATCGTTGCTCGATTATGGCTGTATAATTATATAATAATAAATCGCTTTGCATTATAAAGTTATTGATCTAATAAACGCGGCCCGTCTAAGGTTTTGAGGTGTTATTATTGGGGGTAATGTCTTCATTGCCTTTCATTCAAACCGACGCGTGATTGATGGCTGCCATATCGATATAATATCGATACATTCGACTACGATATTAATATATTCAAATAATAAAACCTTGATGAGTAATTTGAACTGTTGTTAAGTTTATAGTGCGCCATACCAAAAACGTAATATGCAAACATGTTTATGATTCGCGATAAAACGTTGCGATACAGCGCTCGTCCCTCAGGTATATCGATATGTAAAGTGACGTGCCTAGTGCCCATGCGCCGCTAACTAACCCAGCGCTAATAATAAACTGTGTAATAACTATGATTAACGCAAGTTTAGCTTTACATTAGCTCGTGCGATGGACGTTAAGAAGTAACGCCTTTGGAACACATTTTAAAATCTTAAAGTCGGACGTGTCAGACGACGAAATTCACACGGTCGCTCAGTTTTATCGATGGTTTCGATCGAGAACTTTCACAAACGATTTTCATTACACTTTACAACTATAAAAATGTTATAGTTCACTGCGATGTAACACAATCGCCTCTTATTTAAACAGCATCGCAGACTTTTCTTGTTAGAAACGAGTGTGAACAATTTGTCAATGACCTTTGATCGCAATCCGATATCAGTCGATTTATCTGATAGCAAATCGCCGGTCGAACAAATTAAAGTCATTAACAAAGCAATCCAATCCGTTGCGTTACCATTCACTATAAAGGCCGATAATTAAATATTTATTCGGGGTATTAGGATCGATAGAACTGTTACACGGAATCGATTCGTCACTGTGGAAATGCTCAAATTGCCGGCTATAAAAATATATAAAACGCCGTGAAATACATTTGACAGACGAGAAAGAACAAAATCTATATTTGCTCTGTCCATTATTATCTGCATTAGTTCATGAAGATTCGTATTTTTGTTTGTATATACATTTTGTATTGCGAATTAGCATAACATTGCGGTTACAATTACCGTTGAGATTTCGCAACAAGTTTTTAATTCTAAATCGAAACGCATTAGAAACGGCTGCTACTTCAGTCAATAACACCTTCTTGTAATATACGTGAAGCCAGTAGGTGTTTCAATTACATTTAAACGATTCTCTGAGCTTACCAGCTGAGTACATAATTTAAAATCCTCATTAGAATCGAAATAGTTTTTAATAAATCCAGCATATTCATTCGAAATTAAAATATTCACATTTGGGCGGCGACGCCGCGTGTAAACGCTAGTTAATTATAATAGACGATTTATCGATATAATTGAAAGCATTTATCTATACTCACACATCGGTATCGGACCGTGTTCCCGTAAACCGTGATAAAAATCGATATATAATCGATATACCGATGGAATTTATTCGTCACGCGATCGTGATCGCCTGAGATTACTTAAATGCAACCTTTTGGCCACACGCTTTCTATACAAATAGTTTGAACAGTGTATCAATTACCAAACACACGGGGCTTTAACATTCTGTAAATTGGAGTAGAGTGATTTGTTGTTTATTTCGAGCATACACGCATTTGTTTTATTGCCATGGTTTACTTTTGATGGAAAATCGATTTAATGTGAGCTTTTGAATGTTGTTTACAGTCGTAAAATGATTAAATTTCAGTTTTTAAGTTCCTAGTTATCTCTAGAGTTTCATTACAAAATTTCCATCACTGTGATAGGTTCTTCCCTAAGTGTTTACACGAACGTGAATGATTGTCACAACTACTTCTTTAGCGTCGCCTTTTGAGCAAAAATCCTAGCCAGGATGAAAACTAAAATTACCTAATAAAAGAGGACAGATCAAATCTAAGTAAATTGAATTTCCCGATCACGTTAACAGTTTAACAGAATGACGCTAATGCCGATACATTTCGTTCAAAAAGCGTTGGTTTCACACCAAAACTACTTACTGGCTGCTGTATGAACTGCGTTTAGCAATACCGTGTTTAAGATCAGCTTGGTCAATATTGCTATATATATCATTTTGAGCTATAAATATCATTTTGTTGACGCTTTTTCCCATTATGAGTTTATCTTAGACATGAGTGATGATATCTTGCACTCTGGTTGTTTGTAATTTCACTTATTGTTGCTCTGTTAAAGCAATGCTATGTTTTATTTTGACCTAGTTGACCCGACAAACTTCGTCCTGTCCAAACAACAGTTTACAGTTTTCCGTTTTTCCGTTTTTTTTTTTTTTTCGAGAAATTTTCTAATTTTTCTTTCCTTAAGAACATTATTCAGACTATTACGAACATTTTGGAACAAAAATATCTAAATCGGTCCAGTCGTCGACCAGTATTTAATTTTTATTTATATGTTCCGAAGATAGTAGAATGGTGGAACAACAGACAAAATAGACGTTTTATCTTGTTATAAGTGAGTCTCCCACCTAACACATTGAGGATCAATAACAAACACTTTAACCGCCCTGATGGTAAGTGGTCACCGACACCTTTGGACATCTGCAATACCATACACGTCGTAAGTGCGTTGTCATTCCAGAGACAAAGGTGAAATAAGTCTTGTTTGTGCTTTTAGTTTTAGTGGCACCCATGTCCACGCAGCAACGATGGTTGGCAACAGAAAAAGATGTGTTGGCAAGCAATGGTAATAGCATGTTTGGACTTTATAAGAGACCATGACCTCTGAGTTTGTTCTGGCATTTCTTCTCACGGATCAGTCAGCTAAGAACGCCAGTGCCATCTAGTTTAAAAAAAATTACCAAAATTGACTAGTGTTATTTTACCAAAAGACTTAGCCTAGGTAACATCAGTGTTAATTCAATAAGGGTTGGGAATGGCTATTACAATTGAGAAGACCCCTGACCTTCAAACTAGGAAAATCCTGTATCTTGGAGGACAGTGTACTTTTAAGGGATTGACACGTTTTACAAAAGTGTTTATCAGTAGATTTACTTACAGAAATAATTATTTCATTTCATCAGTTTACCGGACGTGCTTTTTTTAGATAACGGCGTCCAAACTTAGCCCTACATAGTACCTACGGAGGTACTGATTTGTTCATATAATACCTACCTACCACATCTTCAATTAGTGCAGTTAACGATTGCCTCCTAACGCGTGATATCCGACGGATAGACACATCCGTCCTCACACAAATTAACTAAGATATAATTCTGAACCCCTGCGTTGAAATGTTCATTTAAAAAAATATTGCTGTTCCATACATTTTGATCGCGTAGGTATTGCACTTTTCCATGAAACAGTTGATTTTTAGGGTTCCGCACCTCAAAATTCTGTTGTTCTTTATTCTGAATAGGTAAAAAAAAAAAAAATATTTTGGTTTTCAACGCAAGTCTTTACCCATTATAATAAACAAGCAACTACTTCATCTTAGTCACTTTAAAGGATTAATGCTAAGGATTTTGTATTTGGTACAAAATTATCCAACACCCAAGTTCAACGACTATTACTGCTAAACTAATAAAGTTATCTTAACTTTTCCTTTAAAGTTCATGAAATGCACTATCATGGAGAATTTTTCCAGATTTTTCAAGCTAGTAGTTTAGCTTTTAGAGGGGGGAGACGCCCTACTGGAATAAAAATTTGCACTTTAAACTTTAATATTTCGTAAATGGAGCATTAAATCGAAAAATAATTTTAGCAAACCCTAAGCCATTTTAGAAGACCTATTCAACGATACCCCACACGATGGGGTAGATGATCAAAAAAATATTCATCCCCACTTTACATGTAGGGGAGCTACCCTAAAAAAAAATATTTTCCAAAATTTTATTTTACCACTTTGACGGCGTAATTAATATACGTACTCCTACAATTTCAGCTTTCTAGTGCTAACGGCCACAGAGATTAAGCGAGGACGGACAGACAGACATGACGAAACTATAACCAAGCACAGAACCAAGACCCAAGCCATAACTAGAACCAAGTACAGGCCGAGAGTGCAGTTGCTTGAATCGCGCCGCAACGTCAACTTTAAGGCGTTCGTGGTGCGAGTACCTACATGTTACCTGCACCTCGTCATGGCAGAGGACTTTTGGCCGCAAGGTGTAATGTTCCGTCGCTTCCGCGGACAAGTGCCACACGAACGCACAAAGACAGTGCTCGAGTGAAGTGTTTTACTAACATAGTTTTAAGTTTATACACTAACACACAATGTATTCTTATAATATATATGTTAGTCTGTAAGGTATTTATCTATGGGCCAAAGTAGCCTGAAAATAAAGGTTTTATTATTATTATTATTATAAGGGTTCCTAGTTGACTACGGAACCCTAAAAAAAGATAACGCCGTTTATGCCACAAAAAAAATATATATTTCGACACTCTCAGGGGAATCAAAATTTATAGAGTACTTTCCGTTGACCTAGAATCATGAAATTTGGCAAGAAGCAATATCTTGTAGCACAAGTAAATGAAGAAATTCGAAAACCGTAAATTCGTAGTTACATAGCTAGCTAGCATAGCATACGTCATCCTCGGTGCGAGAGTCCGACTCGCACTTGACCGGTTCTTTTTTCTTGATAATCGACGAAAAATTTCTACGCTACGCGAGGGTCTAGAATTCTGTGCAGAATTCACGGTCGCAATTTGCGCGGTGATGTTCCCAGCCATCATATATGCGTCCCCTTATCCCTATTTATTTGGGATCGGCGCAATGTCTTTTTCTTCCATACTTCTCTATTAGTCGTCATCTCAGTAGTCACCCCCTTTCTAACCATATCAGCATTCACACACAGTCCATCCATCGACGACCCTGTCACACCACCCTGTAGATATGTGTTATGTTTTGTTTTTCTGCTTGCTTCAAAACCATTACCTACTCAATACAAAGTTATATTTGTTATTTCTAAATCCACTTGTGTACTTACTTTGTTTTGTTATCGTCACGATGTCATGCTACGGGAGATTTTTTTTACATAATTATCTGTAATTTGAATTCATTCTTGCTGTGGTTTCAGCGTTAGGCGTCGACACCTTAGTATAATACACATTGTTTCAGTGCCAAGCTTCTTGTTGAAATAACATTACCAATGGGTTAAAAACTTGTCAATACAGCTTAAAATCCATATATTATATGGTTACCGGTTCCAGGAAATATTTAGCACCTTTTGACAAATCACAGCTGCCATAAACATCATAGACCATCGGGACAGAATCAACTTTTAATACTTAGCATGCAAATTGTTGTTTTTCTCGAAGACCGGGACCCGACATTTTACATATTTTACACACTTTACCGCATCGAATACAACCATCAGTCGCCGCTATTCAGTGATAATTACGACATTTTTACACGCTCATGAAGCATACAAGAACATTCACAATATTATACAAAATCCACAACAACCTTCAATGTATCGATGCATCAATTAACTCAGTCCGTCCGATACGAGTCTGCACGAACCGTCACGATTATTATATTTAGTCATAAAAGGCCTGCAGTGAGACACGACAATTAATATATAAAAAAGAAACTCTCATATCTTAAATAAGTAATTGAACGATGCTAAATGTCAACTGTGACCAATTAAAAAAATTACATAATTCCGTACGATAAGTGTCCGCGGTACGGGACGCCTACGACTCGACGACGACTACTAATAATATAAATCGCCACAATGGACACACAAACGACAATATCAATTAAAAAAATTATCACCAATTACCTCGCGGCGGGTCGTCAAACATTGTGTGTCCGAAATTTAAATACTAATCGACGTTTAATTTAAACGGGAATCGATTAAAACGTACCGATTCTCGACGCCCGCTTATTTCGAGTGTATGTCTTAATTGCAACATCTTAGGAGAGGATCTTTTGGGGCCGTTTATCGGTAAGAGTCAGTCGCTTAATTAGTACGTATCCCCTGCGCATGCGTCGATGCAATCGCCGTCTCACCTCTCTATTCCTTATTCGAAACCACGGCTTAGGAAGCGTCGTCCTTTACACACACGTGCTCACAGTACCGGAATGAGCAGGACGGCGGTACATTTGTGTGTACTGAGATTGTGATCGTGTCGGGCGCCGGCACCCAGCGTTCCTAATGCGTGTTTTAAATGTTTACTAATGAACACGATTATTTAAAGTGACATTTTCGGATTTCCCTCTCGGCCATTACAGATACTTGGTATAAAGTCGGGCCGCGCTTTATGCGCCGTATTAAAATACAACAATTTTATACATTTTGTCTATAGCGTGGCGTCGAGTGACATTCCGATGCTATTTGAAGGCAATATAGATTGGTGACGGGCGTCCGCTCGAACTTTGACATCGTCATATATTTTGGACTTTTATATCGACGGAAACATAAATTATACGACATTTGGGTGATATTGGGTGAAATGACTGGGCTTTAATGGTCCACGGGCAAATGTCTTATAGAACACATAATCATCAAAATTTTGAGCTTTAACTGTCGTAATCCTATGCTTTGATTAGATATTAGATTTGATCTTTTTTCTATGGGGGTATAGGCAACTAATAATGGTCCAGATTACAAAGAACATGTGGATTTGAGTGCGACCTCGTTAATATGCTTATTATCACGTCTGTATTCGCTGATGGGTTAGGTAGAGGAGTACCTGTAGTAGACCCAAAACAAATCCAGATTCTGGGCTGCTGTTGCTGTTATTCCTGTAAAACAAATGAAAAAAAAAATATTAAAAAAAACTGCATACATTTCTGCGATATTCAGACTACTCAACGATATTATATTAAAGAGGCAGATATGGCACTAGCGTGCGCAAATTGTTGCAGGCAAATTCAGACAATTGTTGTAGTTTCATTTAGTCCGCTAATAGCAGCGAGCAACACACTACAGATAGCTATCTCTTTCTGTGTCATACGTTCCGTATTATCTATCGCAGTAAGTACTTTTTAATAACAACGCAAGAATACAGAACATCGCTCAGTATGAACGTAGCGTATTTTTCCTTTATAATGTCATTGAGATTACTGGGCACATTCTGTACACTTTCGCCAAAGGTAATAAAAAAAACCCAAAACAGGAACATAATGTTATGCAAATGTAACGTGGGCGTAGTCTCTAATTGAGCACTGAAGCGGGCGGTGCCGCGACGCGCGCTAGTCCCAAATTATAATTTATGTAACCGCCTACCTCTTAACTTAAAAACTAACAATTCATTGATCTTAGGAATTCGTAATTTAGACATGTTTAATCATAAAATAAACTGTATTTGCTGATTTATATGTTGGACAAAACTGGACTCATCAAGCAAAAAAAGTAGGCTAGTTATCATTTCGCGTAGGGGTAAAACATGTTGAAAGGTGTTGAACATGATTTAATGTGATAATATTAATCATCCTAACTAATATTATAAATCCGAAAGTTTGTTTGTTTGTTTGTTACCTTTTCACACCTAAACCACTGAACCGATCATCCTGAAATTTTGCATTTACGTTGTCAGGTGTACAGAAACGGACATAAGGTACCTTTCATCCCGAAAAAAAGTGGTGTTCCAGAGGAAAACAACAATAATGTTATTATGATAATACGCCACGCCACGCGCCACGTGTCTTTCGAATCAAAAACAGAACAACGTCTGTCGGGTCAGCTAGTATTTTAATATATGTGTGGTTTTTGACATCTGGGTATTGTGACATCATCATCAGCTTACTGCAGGAGATAGGCCTCTCCAATTGCACACCATTTAGCATTTGCCGGTTTGCGGTCTCCACTCAAGAACACGGTTCTACGGCTAATATGGCCGACCCATTGTCACTTCAGCTTGCTTATTCCGTGAGCTATGTCGACAAATTTGGTTCTCTGCCAGATCACCTCATTCCGGATTCTATACCTCAGAGAGTCTCCAAGCATAGCTCTTTCTATGGCACGCTGTGCGACCTTGAATTTATGGACCCACTGTACCGTGAGTGTCCACGTTTCAGCTCCGTAAATCATAACTGGTAGGACGCACTGATTGAAGACTTTAGTTTTTAGGCTCTGTGGAATACGCGACGCGGAAACTGTGATAAGAATTATAAGCTATTCTTATCACAGTTTCCGCGTCGCAAGCGTCCTGCAAGCTGTGGATATCGCCATGTGTCGATGTTGCTCAAACTATAATAATAATAATATTAAAATTTATTGGCATAAAAAGGTTTACAAACAAAGTGAAGCCCTGACTCCTGCGCTAGGTAACAGCACCTGTGTTACAGGAGCCAAAAAAACTATGAAACTATGAACACATAACCTCCCTTTTTTTTGAAGTCGGTAAAAATACAAGAAAACGTCAGCCAAACCTCAGTCACTCCATTAATCTCATAATCATAATTCATAATTAATTTGGTCTTTCATTAATAAACCAGTTCAGCGGTTTTCAACACACACGGAAACAAAACATAATATTGTTCCCGCAAAACTCAAGTCAAGCAGAACTTCCGCTTTTAACGAAACTTCTATCCATTATAAAACTTACGGCCTCCCGCGGTGCCGGCCAATAATTCACATGTCGAAACCTTAACAAGGCTCATAGAAAACATATTAATATAAACCACACGTCATTTCTGTGAAATATAAACAATAGATTATACAGCCTCTTAATCAAAAACTAATAAAAAACAAACAAAAAAAATGAAAAAATTCAGGTCACATTAATTTTTGATGATGAAGCATAGTTTTTGATAATAGTCATATTTGCATATGATCAACAATTAGGGGACCACCCATCGGTTTACGGTTGAAAAGTACGATTTTACGGTAATTCGTATGTATATGGACGATTTAGTCGCGTGTCTAACGCGTTGTCCTAATGATATAGCTGATTATATATTAAATGATGCGTATACTGATTGTGTATTATATATTAAATGATATATCGTTATGAGGTTTTTAGTTTTAATTTTGAGTGAGTTATGGCACTGTGTTTAATTTCCTGTTCTTTTTTTGTTTAAATTATAGTTAGACTAGCAGTGTCCCGCGGTTTCACCCGCATAAGTTTTGATCCCTTGGGAATATCGGGATAAAAAGTAGCTTATGTGTTAATCCTGATTATAAACTATTGTGTGCCAAATTTTATTCAAAGCAGTTTTTGCGTGAAAGCGTAACAAAGATCCATCCATCCTCACAAACTTTCGCGTTTATAATCACACTAATATTATAAAGGCGAAAGTTTGTGAGTGTGTGTGTGTGTTTATATGTTTGTTACTTCTTCACGCTCAAACGGCTGGACCAATTTTGATAAAATTTGGTATGGAGGTAGCTGACACCCTGGATTAACATATAGGCTACTTTCTATCCCGATATTCCCACGGGATCGAAACTTATGCGGGTGAAACCGCGGGGCGCAGCTAGTATTATATAAGTTTAGTAGGAAGTAGGATAGTAGGATAATACAGGTGATTGGAAGATGGGTGCAAAGCTTTAGGCTACCTTTCCACCAGAGATGAGCGAAGATGCGTAGCGAGTGATGTGTATAAAACTAACCAATACCAACGCTAACTTAGTTCAAGCTATAAAAATGAAGCGTTGTTATTGGTTGATTTCACACACATCCCTCGCTACGCATCCTCGCTCATCTCTGGTGGAAAGGCAGCCTTAAAGCGACTATAGTACAGACAATTTCGAACCATTTAAGCCATGGTTGTCTTAGACGATGTCTTACCAATTTTTTTTTAAGTTTTTTTTTTTCGAAAATACCAAAATTTTAAGTAAACTGCTTATGTAGGGCCAAATTTAATGATAAATGTATTCATTTTTATTTTATTTTATTAAAGTATTGTGTAAGCAATTTAGGCCTCCGTGTCATTAGATATAAAAAACATAAAAATTAGGTAAAAAAAAAATTGTTCTAAATTGTCTGTACTATCTTCGCCTTAAAGCTTTGCACCATCTTCCAGTACCCTGTTTTAGCCGATTATTTTAAAAAAGAGTATTATAATATTTTAACAATATTTGTTCAGTATCACCATTTGCTAAATTACGGTTAGCTAAAATAAACTCGAAAATGTAGTCAATTCTCTAATATAATTAGAAAAGTGTCTGTTCCTCACATTTACAATTTCTAGCTAAATCATTTGTATACGATGGTAAACTTCAATGTATGTAGTGTGACTTTTAGTAGTACTTTAAAAGTCAAAACACAGATGAGATCATAAGCTATCGCTAAAGACGTCCACTGCTGGACATAGGCCTCCCCCAAGCACCTCCACTTCGACTGGTTCTGTGCTTCTCGCATCCAAAGGGTTCCTGCGGCCTTCACAAGGTCGTCGGACCACCTTGTGGGAGGCCTTCCAATGCTAGGTCTTCCAGTACGCGGTCGCCACTCCAGAACCTTTCGGCCCCATCGGCCATCTGTTCTGCGAGCAATGTCCTGCCCACTTCCACTTAACTTTGGCAAGTCTTCGTGCTAGTCGGTTACCTTGGTGTACTTGTTATTATTATTACCTATACTTGTATATTATTATAATTTACAGTTCAACAGTAACATCAGTGATCTACAACCGTCGTAAGAATGATTGTTTCGCCTTGACACGGTCATATCGACGCTGAAGGGAACGCGCGTGGAAAAGACATCAACGCGCTCGCGTGTTGAGAGAATTTTGTATGATGAACAAAATAATAAAATTATCAATTTTCGATTTTTAAAATGTATGTTATAATTATGTCTTTTTTTGTCAACTTTGTAATAGAAACATGTTTTACTTGTTATTCCCGACATGCCATAAACCAATGGAAATTAAAACAGAATTGTGGGTAAGTATTTTAATTTGTTTTCTGATTAAGAGGAATTGCAGGTGGTCGTTTCTCAATTAGAAACCGTCTCGCTTGTTTTCTTTCTGGTTAATGACCATAAAGCAATGATTTTTTTACAGAATATGTGCAATGATTTAAGCAATGATTTTTTCCCTATGTTTTCCTTTTTGATGATACATTATTTTTATAAGCACTAGACCCCTCAAAAAATGCCGATTTAAACCGATGCCAACAGAGGCCTAGTCTACAAATTTGACAACTATTAATGAATTTAAAATCCTTCTTATTCAGTTTATGAAATATCTTTTAAATTGGTCCAATATTGGAGGAGGAAATAGTCGAGAACCAAGCCTCGAATTACGACTTTTTACTTAGGATTTTTCAAAATTCTCTCCGACCTCATTTCGGGACACACTAAAAAGTAACAACACTTCTACGTACAAAAGACATCAACGTATTCAGATTGGAAAGCTGCAATGACAAAACGATTCTTGACTACTGCTGACAAGATGCCTCGCTATAACAGTGTGGGGTGCCCACACTTAACACACAAAAAATAAGCTAAATCAAAAATATAATTTGTGCAAATAAAGTTAATACAAATCCTTATCAAAGCCAAAGCGTAGAAAAGACATCAACGCCTTCAGTGAACTTAAAATATCATTTAAACATTTTTCCTTTCTATTCAACTAAGTATTTAGTAAATGTAAGTGTCCTTTGGTTTTATAATTATATGTATAGTTAGTTAGTCATTTAATTTAGTACCTAGTATATATAGTTAGTTTTGTTCAATATTGTATATAAGCATTTTTTTGAGGGGTCCGTGGCTAAATTATAACAGCCGCAGAAGCCCGAAAGTTTGACAACCAGTCTTACCAATGGGTATCGGATTACCCAGTAACTGGGTTGTGGAGGTCAGACAGGCAGTCGCTCCATGTGAAATACTGGTATTCAGCGTTAAACTGGAAGCCGACCCCAACATATTTGGGAAAAGGCTAAGAAGACTTTTGCACCACCCCGTAGTATACTCTCATATTTTATCTCCATACGTGTTTCATGTTCCCGTACTACCAGTGCGTTAGGTAATAAAATTGGTATGATATTCGCCCTGCTCATAACATATTAACATTCAATGGCGTTCTAGATCACTATCGGGCTCCAGCGATGTTACACAAGCTATTAAGGCTGTTAGCCTATTAAATAATCACCATAGGTAACTGAAATTGCTTGTTACATGCATACTAAATGCGGTAGTTACGAGTAGTTTATATTAGTAACTGTAACTATAGACCTTTTTTGTGCGAAAATCTTCTTGGATCGGATATGGGTCTACAGTCTACACCAATTGAAATGGATTTCGTAATCACTTTTACACGTCATATTATTATTATTTTTTTTAAATTAGCTATATACAATCGACATTTCTTATCTGACAACTGCTTCTATCTGCTATGAAGAAATAGCGAAACAAGCTCATGGTTCTCTTTTAAAGTCCTGATAATCTTGGTCAGATCAAGTTTCTGCATGGCTATGATCATATATCATGCCAAATGATTTGATTGGCTTTTGTTTGTTTTTTTCAACAAATCCGAACAGACAAAACTAATTTAAAGACATTTGCAGCTTCACCTGTGGGTGTGATTACAAACATTAATATCACATACACAAACAGGAACATCCGGGACAACTATCCGGCAAGCTATACAATACAATTTGTTTTGTGCGGGAATTAAACCTGCGACACGCCGAGCAGTCTCCAATCACTCTATCAACATGAGAATCAATATTTTCAGCAAGCCTCTCTCGATGCTAGGAATATTGAAACATTTTCAAGAGTACCTCAATCAGTACCCACCTTACCTTCATACGAAATTGAAAACTCGGTTTGTTACTTAGCAGGCTCGAAATACATCAAAAGTACCAAAAAAACTGCATAATTAAATTAAAAAACCATGAGAAACTCAACTATCTCAGTGATCACTAGAAATCCCGCTAATTCGAAACTATAAGCTTAGTGCCTACGAGTACATAAAATAATAATTTTAAGCAAAGAGTACACCGTATGATATTAATATGTAAGTTTATGCCACATACACTTTCTAAGGTAGGATTACAAGAAGATTTTTCAAAGTAAAATAATCTAGCGTTTATCATAAATAACGTTTAAAATTGATTGTATTGAGTGTATATGTATAATCGGTATATTATCTTACATATTACATCCCAATATTGTTATCATATCGGACAATTTTATCTTGCACTCGACAACATCCTTATATGTTTTACATAAGGTTTATTTTTCTATAAACGAAATGTATAATAAAGATGGTTTGAAATCAGTAGCGACATCCTATCCGAGTTATTCGATGCGCATACGCAACAATTTGAAAGTAATTTATGTCCAGTTCGCCCCCAACCGTTACGAATAGGATCAGACGAGTTATAAATATATATTTTTATATATTATATTCAGTTTAGTTTTCCCAGAGCAGGGTAGGGTTGACACGATTAACTTCACTAACAACTAGCTTTTTTTTTCAACGAAAACTGTTGCATAATAACTAGACAGGGTTATTAGAAAAACACCAACAAACTCTTAAGAGGTCATTGTGCTCATAATTGTGATCAACTTTTACTATGGGACCAAACCTGAAATCGCGAAAAAAAATCAGCTGTTCCCTACATTTTGACGAGTTATACGAACATGAATGTAAGGAACAGCTGATTTTTTTTTCGCGATTTCAGGTTTGGTCCTGTAGTAAAAGTTGGTTATAATGATGAGTAATCTTAAGAGGTTGTTGGTGTTTTTCCAATAAGCCTGTAGATTGAATATGAGTCATCAATTCGTCATCATTTACCTAATCATATTTTTTTCAAAATAGACTTCAAATTTTAGAAAAGTCCTTCAACACTTTATAGTTTATAAAAGCTTAGATGAGGAACAGTCTGTTAATATGTGAACTGTGAACCGATTCCACAGTAGATCAGTCAATCTGCCTAGCCCTTTCCCAACTATGTTAGGGCGCGTTCCCACTATGTCGTGACGATTAATTTATCGTTGGACGACTGTCGTCTCTAGCTGTTCCCATTATATCGACTGTTTATCGTCACTGTGTCGTCGAAATATTTTATCGTTGAACGACTGTCGTATCTAGCTGTTCCCATCGTTACGACATTTTTACTGTTCACAGCAGTCGCCTTGTCGTTCTACGTTCTTTTGAAGATCAGTAGTGGTATGAACATGTGTCTGTATGTGTGATACGAGTGTGTGTTATACGTGGCTACGATAGACAGTCGCAATAACGACACATGATTTGTCGTCACGATAAATCGTGACTTTTTTATCATTTTACGACTATCGTGCTAGCCATTCTCATTGACTTGACGATTGTCAACAGATTTGTCGTCACTGCAAAAAAAAAGTCGTGGATGACGTGATAGTTAATCGTGTAGTCTGTGTATTTAAATACACAAGCCACGACGCTTTAAACGACACGATAATCTGTCGTCACGACACAGCGGGAACGGGGCCTTTTTTTTTTTTTTTTTGTGGATGGTTGGAGCGGAAGGGAGTGTCAGACTCTTACTGACTAAAACCCACCCGTGTTCCTTCCTTAGCCCTTTATGTTCCGGGCCAGCGGTAACCCTTTCGGACAATCCCGCTGACCCGGCAGGCTTCGGCCCTATGGGGCCCCTCCTCGATGCTGACATCTCTTTGAGGCGCGCGTGGAACACGTACGCGCCGTCCGGCACGGGCCTGGTCCTGATCGGACGGTGAGCTACCCATTACTCTCCGCCCGCAGGCCCGCGCCTACGGTGGCCGGGAGTCGTCACGCGGCTCCCGACGCCCGGAGCGTCTCCCGCGGCGGCTGGGACGGGAGGCTCTCTCCCTGAGCCGTCCCGCCACCTCCTTCGCTAGCATGACTGCTTCGCAGAAGGAGGCGACTGCCTCCCACTTCCTCTCGCCCCGGACCATGGCTTGCACCAGGGCCGGACGCGAGAGGTCGCCGTCGCTGCCGATCGCCTCTACGAGGACACGGCGGTGCTCCGCCCAAGCGGGGCAGACCTCCACCGTGTGCTCCACCGTGTCCTCTGGGCGATCCTGGCAATGGTGACACCCGGGCGTTTCCTCCCGCCTGATAATGTGCAGGAACCTCCCGAAACTTCCGTGTCCGGTGAGGACCTGCGTCAGGCGGTAGGTGAGGGCGCCGTGGTGCCTCTCTAGCCACTCCTCAAAGAGGGGTCTTACCGCCGCTATTGCGGCGGTAAGACCCCTCGCGATAGCGGGAAACGGGGCCTTAGGGTCAGCTTCACAGTAGATCCATATGGTCAAAAAACCGCCTTAAAAGTTATCAGTACCTATCAGTAAATTATAAAAGAAAGAGCCATAAATTATTAGTTACAAGTACTTACTTGTTGGAGAGCCAGGGTAGGTATCAGAAATGTATGGTCTAATTTAGGGTATGGACCATCAAACAAATAGAGTATCTTTTCACGTGTAAAACTTACAAGTTCCTCTCCGCGCATAATCCAAACGGATCACACTGAACACAATCACTCCATAAAGATTACCTTCATCACACCATCACTTAGCCGGTAGCGAAATAAAAATCGTTTACTGTTATCATTATGCTCTTATGTTAATTCAATTATGTTCATAACGGTACTGTAGTTCCACTAAACTGTCATGTGTACATGTTACTGTACAAGCATGAAAGTGAACAACCCGAGGGTTGCCCACTTTTCAGGCTTATACTGATGAAAAATTAATATAAGGCTTTTTTATCATTTAAGTCGGTACACGCAACAAATAAAGAACATATTTAGAAAAGAATTTATTTCATCAAGTAAACAGAATTTTTGGGCTTGCACTACAAGAGTTTTAATTGGTAAAAAATGATTACGAAAACAGAACAAGGTTACCTACTTCTAACATCAAGTCAAAATGTTAATCACATCACATCCACGCAAATCCACGTCAAAGCGCGTATTTTGCGCCCGGTACTAAATGTTACATTAATACCAAAATAAACGACTGCACAAAAAAATAATTCTAACTAGAAACTCCTAGAACGCAGCCCAACCTTTTACCGCAGCATACATATTTATTGTCCACCACACATTGTCTGTGTGATGTAAAAATTGATTTTCAATGTAAAGTTTATAGCTGTCTCTGCGTAGGAGTCATTGTGTTTAGGGTCAAATATGGCAATAAATTGTCATATAGGAATTTGGTGTTAAAGAGCTTACGTAGTTTTATGATGGAACTGTTAACAGATACTGTCGCGATCTACGGGAGTATGGGAGACTGGGCCTGATACTTGTGAAGCTCTTAAGTTGTGAACCTGTCAAGTTGGTCTCTTAAAACTTGAGTGAAAAGGTTGGTAATGGAATTAAAGTTTTAAGTTGTTTGTAAAAGCAGTGGGTGCTAATGCTCGTGGGAAAATTAAGATAATCAAACACTACTTTTTCACTCTACTGTTTAAAACGTCTATAGATTTGGACCATCAACACATTCGACAGAAACAGTTAAACAAAATATGCATCGAACAATTTTTTTTCTAATCCTTTTTAAAAACAACCAGGTTCTTAATAATTAATAACAATCTAGATTATAAGACTAACAAGCAATTTTAATCTAACTTAATTTTTAACGTAATAATTATTTTAAAACTTGTTGATTGAACAAACTATTGTTGATTGTACTTTACACAAGTCCGTTGCCCTTTCTTAGAGTCTGTTATGATGATATAAACACTTTGCTCATGTGTTATTATGTGTGTCATTTGCACTATTATTTCTATACTTTCTACACTACACTAACTCCAAAGGTTTAACGAACAATTCGTAGCACACAGAACAGCTGTTTTTTCTGTTCTGTGACGTAGCATTACTTAGTCATAACGTAAGCTACACAACTACGACAAAAATTAAAATTGTGCATTTTAAGCTTTATAGTCCATAACCCATGGTACAGACGCTAGCACATCAAGCTACTACAATCTGTCAAATTTCTTTAAAAGATTTTCATCTTTATCGCTAAAGCATAAGGTTTAAAGCTGATTGCGGAAATTTACACATAACATCACGCCTGTATTTTCCCAAAGGGTAAGGCAGACATGTACCTATAGTATACCCACATTTCGCCAGTTAAGGCCTAACCAATAACCTCTAGTCCTACAAACAAATACTAATCCACAAAATCCGTAATCGAAATCTAAAATTATAAATTCGAAAGTAACTCTGTCTGTATGTTACCTCTTCACGCCTAAACCACTGAACGGATTTCGATAACATTCGGCAGAGAGATAGATTGTATCCCGGTGAAGGACATAGGATAGATTTTTATCCCGATATTCCCACGGGAGCGACATTTATGTAGGTGAAACCGCGAGGCGTTGCTAGTGACAATATAATTAATCAAGTCATAGCGAGCACTAAGTAGGATTTTTCTTTCCATTTCGAAAGCTTTATTTTTTCTGTCTCTCTGATTAATACACAAGTAGGATTGGTAGTAATTACCGCTGTCAGTTCACATTATACTGCATTTGTCTTATTAATGCGTTAATAAGATATCTTGTTAAAGAATTAATAAAACCAGGATCTCGTCTTGCGATCTTTGTATATCTGTATTATTAGTTCAAAAAATAAAATTAAACTGTACTTATTTTATAAAAAGAAGTAAAAGATTCTGTGCTTAAATGAACATTAATTAATTAACCTTATCGTTTTTAAATGTCCTGTTTGTGAACGTGAACATCCTGTATCGAAATAATTGCATAAATCTTTTTTTTTTATTTAATTACAGTTGCCGCTTTCACATTGTGAACTAATAAGTTACTGAGGAATTAATATAATTTAAGGGGCTTTCAGGACCTAAACGCAAAGAACGCAAGTTTTAGAAACAATAAAAGTCTATGACCGACTACAGTAAACAAAATCAGAAAAATATATTATATTCTTCAGGATATATGCTAGGTAGATAGTGTGTTGAAAACATAATACAACTAATTTGATACAATATAAAAAAATCTGAAGATACCTCTTAAAACTTTCTTTTTACAATAAAAACCATACTAATATACATACAATCATTCTGATTTTTTGTCAGATTATTCTAGAAGCAACATACTAAAACACTAGTGTTTTAATTTTTTAGTCCAAACAATAGGTTTTTTGTAATTAAATAATTGCCTCATATTTTGCAATAAATTACCAGGGTTGTGTCATCGCGCTTCCCTTTCTTTTCTATGCAGTCCGACAGTGACCGCGCTTTAGGTCATGTAAGCCCCTTAAAAATAATAATATTGGCACAGAATAATTAATAGTACCTAATATTGGGTAGCTTCATCTAGATAAGGTATCTATAATTCTTATACCATCTCCTCAAAGGTTACATAGCAAAATCAACCTATAATATTTCCACTGCTGCGAACAGGCCTCCTTCCTGTGAGAGTGGGCCGTAATCCACCACGCGGGCCCATTGCGGATTGGTAGATGTCACATGTCTTGGAATTTTTGGTTCTAGGACTTGCCGGTGTTTTCCTTCACCGTTTTGGGAGCTCCGTTTTCAAAGGTGCTCTCAAAACGGTGGGATACTTAAACTTTCTTATTCAGATTGTCTTCCAATGTTATAGTTAGAACCAATAAATTCTTAAAAGATTTACGCGCCGAACAGCAAGCAATCAATGACTGCGGTCGATCAAAGAAAACAATGACACATTGACACATTTAAATTCGCCGTCAAATTATAATTTTACACCCGTGCGTACACGCAATAAAGGCGACAACACACTTTTCCTTAACAATCGAAATTTCTCAACAATAACATGGCGTTAAGCCATAAAATAGTAAAAAAAACTCGCGAGTATCGACCTAATCCGCGACTACAGTCATTAGCACACAGATAGATTTACAATAGCCATAATCCTTTCTGAAACTTACTTCCATACACCATGATAAATATACAGTTAGATCAACTACATATCAAAGAAAATCCACCCTTGCTTACAAGGTTCTAAGTGTTGTCAGTCTTTTCAGGGGCGGTAAAGTTTTCGTTGGTATAAGCTCGCCACCCAGGGCGCGCACAGCCTCTATAAATGC
This sequence comes from Mesoligia furuncula, assembly GCA_916614155.1. Classification (NCBI taxonomy): domain Eukaryota; kingdom Metazoa; phylum Arthropoda; class Insecta; order Lepidoptera; family Noctuidae; genus Mesoligia; species Mesoligia furuncula. The sequence continues at coordinate 1,595,769 of OU744808.1, read as the reverse complement.
GTACAATTTACAACGTTCTTAACTTGAAGTTGAAAAGTTGGTCTTGTTACGTGAACCTGTGAAGATAATGGGATATATAGGAAAAAATATTAAGCGGATATATAAACTGAACTAAGAAGGTTTTATCTTTGTGGCGGATGATATTCGCGACTATGTGTGTGGGGTATTTTATCGGTTGCAAGCCTGAGTAATATGGTGACGTCGTCTTTAATAGCACCTTGTGTAGCGTTGTTTAACTTATCTGTACAGTTAATTAACGTGAGCTAATCTTTCGCGTAAATCGGGGCAAAATCTAGGGTGATATTTTAGTGAGCTGTAAAGTTACAGGAGAAAGTATGAACACCTGGGTTTAGTACCTACCTATGTATGTAAGGCATCATTCATCAAAGGTTGAATGAGAGACACCCCTGAATTTTTGCGTTGCTTCTGATCCATGGAGGTAATAGTTGTTCTATATAGCAAAATATAAAAACTCACGAGGTTGTTTGACATACTAAAATGTCCTATCGTCCCTTGAACTTCGGTATATGTCAGGCAAATGCGAAGAATTTCATGGATGAAGGACTCAATCAAATAAAGGAACATTCATTAGCATCCTCAAATAAGGGGCAATATAGCTCTAAAATAAAGGCAAAGTTCAGTATTAACAACAAAGTATCCGCAACAATGTGCTCGGAAATTTATTATTTTGTTTTGTGTCTATTAAGAATTTAAGATAGGTTCGTAAGCCGCTCGTAAATCTCTAGTGTTATCAAAATGCCGGCGCTGCAAGAAAATGATAGATAGGACTCAGTTTATAGAGCAGCTTCGTATCGGGCGAGATAATAAAAGACAGGTTGCGACCTGCGAAATAGTGCAAGTCAAGAGCGATAGCGACGTGACAAGCGAAAAGCGAAACACAAGCGTAGCGACAAGCGAAGTGACAAGCGAAGCACAAGCGAAGTTACAAGCGAAGTATAAGCGAAGTGACAAGCGAAGCACAAGCGAAGTGACAAACGAACCGATGCGCGAAGCGATGCGCGAAGCGATAAGCGAAACGATAAGCAAAGCTATAAGCGACAAGCGATGCAACAAGCGAAGCCACAAGCAAAGCAAACAGCGAAGCGTCCTGCGAAGCGACAAGCGAAGCGACAAGCGAAGCAACAAGCGAAGCGACAAGCGAAGCGACAAGCGAAGCGACAAGCGAAGTGACAAGCAAAGCGAAAAGCAAAGCGAAAAGCATTAACGTATAAGTCATACATGATAAAATAATAATATAATAGTAAACATTTATGTCTCTTCAACAAAGGCGCCTTAAAAAATATGAAGACACTACATCTGATAAATCCTTTGTGCGAGACTGGTATCTGTACTAAGAAAAACCTGTCACACAGATAACCAGACCCCCCCAAAACAATTGATTGAGTATTAAATTGAGTATTAAACAAATTATTTTAACCTACCTATAATAGGAGAACAGAGTAAACCAAAATAATGGGGAAAAAAAATATACAAATTAGAGGAAAAAGACTTGTTGCGCCGACCAGGGGGCCTAAAAAGGACACTTTGGCAGAATCATAAAAAGATAACATTATGAATCATGATGGACAGTTTACTGTTAAGTTAATCGTATCAAATCCCATTGGTGAAGGATTTTTCAGTTATTTTTTTTGTCTGTGCTAAAATACCAATCAATCCAATCCCAATCTCTTTGATTATACCTACGTAGTGCAGCGTAAAAAAGAAAAACACGGACTTGCTTCCCCATATTATGATCCCATAATGCTATCCTGCTATGATTCTGCCAAAGTGGCCTTTTTAAACCCCCAGAAATAAATTGGGAGAACGACGTAACTTACACTAGTTACGTAAGGCCGCGTCCTAATCACAAGCGGTCGTCGCGCTCTTTTACATGAATATGACATAGTTGCGCGATCAATCAAGTCGCGTATGTACGTAATATTTCAGGTAAACTATCGCGTAATCGCATATTCACGCGACGATCTCTTTCTGCTGGTTCGCACGATAACTTACATATTTTCAAGGAAAATCTTTCTTTTACATAATCTACCTGCGATTAGGTACTTAGCTCGAACAATATACGTACTTTTCTCAACGTCATAATGAAAACAACTTAATTTAAAGTTAACAACCAACGTTTTGTACCTAAATCAACTTTAAAATGAATAAAAACAAGTTGTTTTGTTTGCAATATTCATTAACATTTCAAAAGTTGGATTTGTGTCATAAATTAATTAACGTATTGATATAAAATGTCTAAAAAAAGATATTCTATTTAAAACAAAACGCCATACCTGTAGAACGTAGGTAATGTATGTACTATGGGATTATGTATTACCATACATTACCTACATACGAAAAATATTCAGATTACGTTACTGGATTGACTGAAGTAATTCTGATGAGTTTTTCATCATCATCATCCACATCCCGACTTCACCCACTGCTGGACATATGCCTCTCTTGTCTTGTGCCAATCCCCACGCTCCTGTTCCAGGTTTTGCCCGCGATGGCAACAATGTCGTCTGCCCATCTCGCCAACACGACCGACATCGACATCTCATCTTCCAGTCCTTGGACGCCACTCTGTCACAGCCTTACTCATCCTGTCATCACGGATATGTAAACATAGATACGTGTTCTAGTCAAATAGAATCTTCTAAAAAAGTGTTTCAGGATGATTTCAAATGTACTGAAAACATCCCAATTAGTATTAAGTTTTTGACAGATCGTCAATATCTGTTGCAGAACTTGCATCGATTGAGATTTCTTTTAATCCGACCGTAATTATTATATATTTATTTTCCCGATTCGTAATAAAACTTACAAATTGACAGTTATTGCTATTGCAGAATTAGTCTGCCGTTTAAAACACGCGGAATTAATTCCTCAATAGTTCATATACCTAACTATAATATGGAATCACGAAGTTATAAATTAAAATTACATTAATTACAGTATAATCAATTACCGCTAAGTCTTAACTATAAATTAATTCTAAAGATATTGAATCGTGGAATTGATTTATTGAACTCATTTGCTACAAATTATCTTAGATTTAGATGCTCTTATAAAGCTAAATTTAATACATGTCTTGACATTTTTATTTGCTTTTAGTTTACAAGTTTTGTCAAATTGCGGTCATCTGTGTCAATGTCGGTATTTTGATAAATATAGATTTTACAAAGAAAAATTTTAATTAAATTCTTCGTTAAAATCAGTCCATAAGGTTCCCTCGGCTGATGAAAGGCCTTCTCTTTAAAGAGAGGGCGAAACCTCAGACCAAGGGGCGAAATTTACATGACGTTCCTATTTTCGCTTATTTTTTGGCTACAACTTGAACACACATGTGAACTATTTTTTTGTGTGTGAACTTTTTTTTTAATAGCGGACGAAATACATGCCTTTGGAAACCCCGTTGAAATTCTTCGTCGATTATTTTTTTAAATCTGCGAGATCCTACTAGAGTGGAATACCTAAGCGGCCAAAATATAGGTATCTAAGAGCGATTTTTTTTTAATAACCGACGAAAAATTTCAAAGCTGGGGAATCCAGAACCATGTACTGAATCCGATGTCCGTCGGTATTCCTGCCAGCCTGTATGGTTGATTTACTTTTTATTTACTTGTCAATCTTTTTTCCTAATTATATTTTTTTTTTTCAATTTAATTGTACAAGAATACAATTGACGATGACCCCCAAACTAGGTATTTGTCTGTATCCTGGGAGTTTGGTTTGACTGATTACTAAATTTCATAATGAGTCACATAAGCGTATACATTTTTGAGTCTAATTCACCAATTTATATTTAAGACCTTATGTAGGTAGGTGTGATTACCATTTTAGGTAGGTGTAGAAAGATTTCTAGGCGATATGTCAAAAATGAAGAAAAGAAATGTCACTTTGTTTAGAAAGCAATGTGTCTATTCTTCGTAGAGATAGAAGTGTTCATGCTACGCGTGCCTCAAACTATCTTTGTACCAAATTTCATCCTAATCGGTTCAGCGGTTTAAGAGTGAAGAGGTAACAGACAGACACACTTTCGCGTTTATAATATTAGTATGGTTAATAATATGGATTCTATTTCAAGGTAGGTATGTTTTTTTAAACCAGCGCAGTCACTGTCATTCTTTTTTTTTTGTTAAGCATAAAGAAATCCTATGCTAATTCCATATTGTACATTCAAAATATAAATCAGAATCTGTCGTATAAGTGCTAACCAATTTATTGCCGTGTTTACTCCATCCGTGCATCCGTTCTGTTGCAAAACATACCTTTATTTTATTTTAGTTCTCTATTGAAGTGTTAAAATATACAGACGACACAAATGTAAGCCGTGTCTATGTTTCGGATTTGGGATTTATGCTGCACTAGCTTCTGCTCGCAGCTTCGCCCGCGTGGACAGAAATTAACCCACGGGAACGTGCTAACGGGACAAAAAGTAGCCTATGTCCTTCCTCAGGATGCCATCTATCTCCTCGCCAATTGTTATCTAAATCCGTTTAGTAGTTTAGGCGTGAAAAGGTAACATACAGACAGAGTTACTTTCGAATTTATAATATTAGTATGGATGTAAAGAATACTAGCTGCGCCCCGAGGTTTCACCCGCATAAGTGTCGATCCCGTGGGAATATCGGGATAAAAACAATTTTATGTTCTTGTTCGGGACTCAAACTATCTCTATACCAAATTTCATCTGAATCGGTTCAGCGGTTTAAGCGTGAAGAGGTAACATACAGTCAGACAGACACACTTTCGCATTTATAATATTATAGTATGGATAGTAGATACAAATTATTCAAATATAACACCTAGCACTATCTCTTTCCAGGAAAATGATATCAAAATAAAACCTACAATTTACGACACAGATAATTGAAACACAAAGAATAAAAAAACAAGAACTCCGTTGTCCGAACCGTTCAAACACACATTACACACAAATTGAATTAATATTTTATGGCATCAATATCGAGTGATGTCACCGCCTGCTGTAAAACTAATTAGAGCTCGCATGTCACAGCTGGACGGTTTATGGGGGCCATTACTGTAAAATGTCACCTATACGTCGCGGATAAAGGTGCACCCAGATGGCGGGCGATCGACGTCGATCGTTCAGATCGATCCAGTTTGATCGACGTTCACTCCGGACACACTATTCTCAGCTGCTGTAATACCTGGAAGCCAGAATCAACAGAATTGCCGAGGTAGTAAAGCTTATCGAGTCCCAGAGAATTTTGATTCAACTGTTTTAAAACACGCACGGTTGGAAAGGGGGTGACTACCGAGATGACGACTAATAGTGAAGTATGGAAGTAAAAGCCATGTTGCGTTGACACCAAGTAAATTGGGATAAGGGCATGAGAATGATGATGTCTTGAAGCACGCAAGGAAATTTATCACACTAATATTATAAAGGCGAAAGTTTGTGAGCGTGTGTGTGTGTGTGTGTTTATATGTTTGTTACTTCTTCACGCTCATACGGCTAGACCAATTTTGATAAAATTTTGTATGAAGGTAGCTGACACCCTGGATTAACATATAGGCTACTTTTTATCCCGATATTCCCACGGGATCGACCTTTACGCGGCGGACCCGCGGGCCGCAGCTAGTCAGAAATAAACAGCGGATGATAAAGAAAACTTGGACTGGTCTGTCTGTCTGACTTAAAGAATAGCACCACCCCATACTTCCCGTGGGTGTCGTAAAAGGCGACTAAGGGGCGTACCGGAGAATGGGCAGCAGCGTTCTCTATGCATTCCACCACCATACCATACTGCGATCGCCAACCCGCCTGCCAAGCGTGGCGATTATGGCAAACCCGGGGGGGGTTTGCCATAATCGCCACGCTTTGGGAAGCCTACGTCCAGCAGTGGACGTCTTTTGGCTGAAATGATGGTAAAGATAAACAGACACGTCTGGCGAAGAACGACGAGAGAGAGCCGACCTCAAATAGAAGAGATAAAACTAGGCAGAGTGAGAATTCCAACTGCCTGGAATGCTGCTAGTCTTCTGGGCACATTTCCTATTGACAGCGCTGCGGACGAATTTTTTTATGCCCTTTGATTGTTTTCCCTCTTTTTTATATACTTGTACATATTATTACCTATTTTAAGACTGTTAACTTCTAAATTATGTAAATATAACGTAGTTTACTATCTATTCATTACAAAAAATAAAATATTTATGCCAGAACCAGAACAGCCAGAACCAGAACCCAGAACCAGAACCAGAACTTAACTAACTAGAAAACGATCGTACATTTTATATCGATCGAAGTTCGGTCGATCGAATATATTTTGAGGCGATCTACTCGTCGACGTCAATGGACTGTAGTCTAGTCTCACCTTTACGTCACCTATGTATACGTCGCATCTAATAAAGTTTTATCTGTTTGCACATCGAACTAAACAAATATTGTGAAGTTCATGATCTGAGATTGACCTTACTGTGCTTCCGTGGTCTGGCGGTATTTCCAGGTATCGGTCCAAACAGTTCTTTTAGCAGTTATGTCAAGTGAGACTTGGGTAATTTTTACTACTGTAATATATTTTATTAGAAAATCTCTATATTCGCCTTATGACGAATGGGATGAACAGGAAAACTTATCGCTTATAAACCTTTTGTATGGACATCTAGAAAGAAAGAAAGAAAATACATTTATTTAGCACAGACTACACACAGTACACCAGAGATAATAGTCGTACATCAGATAAAAACAAAAATAAAGGTAAAAAATAAAAAGTGCAAAGTCCGATGTAAGAAATTAGCAGGAAGTGCGCCAAAAAGGCCCAGTTCAGCATAAATGCCAGACAACTAGTGCCTGACGCTGGTTTTCAACTGGACCTGGCACACCTAAGACTAAACACGGAAAGTTTTCTTATTTGGGGGAAAGTAACAGTAAATCAGAGGGGCAGTTCGCAGTTCTCGTAATTTTAAGAACATTCACAGTCTGATCTGTGTCAATCTGTTAAAAATACCTTTAATTTCCAAACATTTTTTTACAAGTTTTTGACATTAATTGTCGTTGTTCGATTCCCAACAGTAATTAAAAGGTTTTAAAAATCCATTACTTTGACTTAGAGCATATTCTTATGTTACAGACTAGCTTCTGCCCGCGACTTCACCCGCATGTAATTTCTTGTTTTCCCGACTCGCCCCGTAGCATCGCATCGCTTACCCGCGCTTCTTTGTTTTCGCTCAGCGTTCTTTCTGACTATTTTGGTTTTTTCTCGGCACCCAACGACCCTAGCGAAATGTCAAGTAGCCTGTCTCAAGAATAAGGCTGCGTTTCCACCAGAAATGCGTAGCGAAGGATGTGTGTGAAACAAACCAATAACATCGCTGCATTTTCAGAGCTTGAACTAAGTTAGCGTTGTTATTGGTTAGTTTTACACACATTCCTCGCTACGCATCCTCGCTCATCTCTGGTAGAAACGCAGCCTTAGGCTATCAAATGCAAAAAACATTTTTGGCAGTTCCAGAAATTAGCGTGTGGGTCCATTCAAGTATTACGTAAGCACTACAGAAGGGCGGGGGGTCTTTGCTTTGCTTATTTTTGATGCCATGGGGGATGGGGGGGTTAATCACGATCCAGCGTGATTACGTCAGCAGTATTTTTTTTTTACCTTTTCGGATTTTCTACACTATTTTGTTGATTTTGGTTTGAACAGATAATTATGGCAACCCTGCTTGTCTATGGTTGAAAACGAAACACATATATGCTGCTCTTAAATCAATAAAGAAACCAGAACACATTGAAAAATGCATGTATGTACCAACAATGTTTACGTAAGCATGGGAGGGGAGTAAGTGCTTTGCTTACTTTTGCTGACAAGGGGGAGCAGGAGGTTAATAATTGCAAAAAATCTGCTTACGTAATACAAAAATAAACAAACTCTTCAGCTTTATTAATAGTATAGATGTACTTAGATACAGCAACATTGATATCACACCACTTAATTACAATTACTTGCCGATCCAGAAATAGTCAAAGCACACACATTTAAAAAATGCTGATAAAGATCTATAGAAGACTCATATATCCGCTGATTAACGAAGTTATTAGCTACAAAAGTTATCTAATCCCAAAGTATCAAATCCCTTATTAATTCGCATCGAGCGCGAGGTGCTGGCCGGCAGGGCGACCACCCAATATGTCAAATTATTGAGACTATTAACCCTCGACTACAGTGCTGGTAATTGCGCACACCACTTGTTAAACTTCCAACACATTTGTCTGGGGGACACCCTGTGCGGATACTAGGGATGTACTGACCACTAAATAAGAAGATTTTACAAACTTTTTATTAGGTTCAGTTTTTTTTTTTTTTGATGAAGAAATGATCGACCGATCGGCGATGATAGTAGCAAGTGACGTTCTTTAGGTTCTCAATGGGAAGTGAGGTTATGTAAGTATGACCGTAAAGACAATCTTTTACCAACTACGCATACTTCTGACTGACTTAAGTACTTTTAATACTGCATGAGCTATTCCGGTACAGTTCTTACGGAAAAGAGAGAAGATATTCTAAATTAAATCCTCAGATTTGCCGTCATCGTAGAACTGGGTTTGACTTTTCAAATCATTATTTACACTGACTTATTTGAAGGCTGAAACTGAAAACATAAAATGGTTTGAAGCCATATACGATATAGTACAGGATAGATACTCAGGATCACAAGTCCAAATGGTTGCACTTCGAAGTCATGGCCCTTATAGCTAGACAAGAACCCTAAATCTGTCCAACAAACACTAATTTCTTCTCGACATTATATGTCACAGAAATGACAGAAGTCATTATAAAGAATCAAAAGCCCAGAAAAGTACAGCACATACCATTAAAGCTTAAATATATCATCTTCGCAATAACTGCTTAAGTAAATCACCTTACCAATAAGCTCCCATCCCTACACGTTGTCGAAGACACTGAGCAATAACATCCTCCTACGAACGCGTATATTTAACACTATAAAACAATCTACTGACCTTAAACAAGCTGAACCAAGCTTTAAGTACAAATAAATAAGAGTTATAAGCAACGCAGGAGTTATGTAGCTGGTAACACTCCAGATTTCATCGCTGGATTTTTTGTAATGAGACCTTATTACATTGTGTTAAAGGTTGATACGGTTGCATTTGTTATGCGGTTTCACGTGCCGGTCAAAACAACCTGCCGCGCACTGCTCAACGTTTGATTTATTCGTACAAAAGCGAGTTGGTATTAATTCACTCGCTATTTGTCATTGGACGTGAGAAAGTGCTTTATTGTGGGCACACAACGGGACATATTACTCAGCGCTTGTGACGTGGCTGCTCGGTTGTTTATTGTTATTGTTGGCCGATATTTAGTGTGGAAGCTTCGATACGTCGATGCCTGTTTGGAGGATGTTATATTTCAGAGCTTCTGGATGTATAGTTCCTGATAAAGTTACCAACTATCTTTAGGCAGAGGGACACGTACCAATTACTGTTATTAAAGAGAAGTAAACTTCTAAAAATATTTAGAAAGAAAGAAATACCTTTATTTATTTGGGGTAAATATGAAGCAGAGAAAGAATATAAACACAAAAAACAAGCAGTAGGTATTAGCAAGTATTTTGGTAAGGAAATCCTAAATCGTAAGCAAACCGTCGGCGTCGAGACGAGACGTGCAGAGAGATCTAGGCAAAAGAGGTTATTAATAATATTGTCTTTTCTCCGTATCAACTTGACCAACAAAATGTCGAGTCAGTGTCGATTTGATTGTACAGTATTATAAGGTTCGTTTAAGACAAAGACAAACACAAACAAAACAAACGGGCAAACAACAGACAAAGACTTATCATCTCCTTGACCGAATAACGTAAATACTTCAGACAGCTTTGTCAGATTAGATATCGGATCCTACCCCGCCCACGCCCCAAGCTAACCGCTACTTAAAATTAAAAAGGCATCCACTTTCGATTCGCCAACAAATGACCTAACACGCACACCGAGCGAGTCTCTATTTTCGAACACCCACGCGTGAAAGTGTACATTTTTATAAAACAATTGTTATCATATTTATTTTGTGAGTATTCATTAGATATTCGTTGTGGAGGGCACTCGAGATGGAAAGTTGGACGAGTGGCTGATTCGACATCGGCCTGTGTTTCGAGATCCACAAGTGTCGGTTGAAGATCGGGTGCGAGTAATAAGTGCGATTCCCAGGCGCGATGACTGGACTCGACTGAGCTTTGTAGAGTGACTGTGCTTTTTGGCTTTATAGGATGTCTATGGCCACTCCGCCTTGACCACGTTGTACGAGACGAAGCTTTTGCTCTCCAGTGGGACAAGCTGGTATTATAGTATTGCAGAATGTTACACACTGTTGTTATGGATACCGCAGACCGAGGACCTTAAAAACGTTGCTGGGACAGACTGGATGCGTAGGGCAAGGTGTTGTGGTGTTGTTATAGATGTCCAGTAGTGAACTGTTGAATTGATTGAGAATGTTACTCATTCATTGAACCGACAAGATGAAAACTTTTCACACAGTAATATTTGACAGTCAGTGCTGTATACAGAGAACTGACGGAACAATGTATTTACATGATTATTATGAAAAGAAAGAACAATCTTATATCAAACTTCAATACGAAAATTCCATGTGCTCATTTGACATGTCTACATAAAAAGGTTGTTACCCTATCACTCAAGTTATGAGCCATTGTTGTTTTTGTCTCTACTCTAGCTTGTCTCTGCATTGTGAGATAATTTGTGATGTTACAATAATATTCAGACAGAGGCCTCGAGTGCCCACGAGTACGTACGGTAGGAACCTATACGAATATATTACAGCTTAAGTTTATAAACTCAAGTTATAGCGAGAATTGATTAATTCATGATTTCGGAACCAAAGTGAAACTAAACTACCTACTTACATAGCTACAAGTTTTTACATAAATTATACCCACTGAAGATCAAATTACAATAACAAACGAAACTACGTAAACTAAGGATATCAAGCTAGAAAAATCTGCCAAGGAGCCTTGTCATTATTATTGTTGGTAATTAAATTACTGACACTGTGTGAAACGCCAATTTTAGCGTTTCATGTAGTCTGGATAACTGTAGGACGCATATAGCTCATACATCAAGTGATGTACTAAATATTAGTCCGGCGCACCCTGGGGAGTTACCCGCCCTACCAACCTTACTAACAGGATATAATTCATAGAGTTTATACTGACGAGAGCAGAAAAATAAGGCGAGCATAACTCAATCAGCGACAATCATTGCCAAAATCTTGTCAAAAATGTAGGGAAATTAGAGGTATCTTTAACAGATCCACGGATATCGAAGGATATGGCATGGAGGCGTGGCGCTTGTCGTCTCGTTAAGAGTAAGTTAATGATACGCGCGACGGAGCCGCGGTAAGCACCGTAATCATATGTTTATATTGAAACGTGTAGTATCATTTCGTATTTTTACAAAATACCGAATTGTTCCGTCCTTAATTGCAAAAATAGAGGCAGTGATATCTCTCGGATATCTATGCTGTGTGAACGATCTTAAAATTACGAGAATTGCCCCTCTAATCATTAGATATATTATTATATAGGTATGTACAGCAAAAACTAAAAACAAGACACTTCGACACCGACTAAGTGTGTAAACACAATAATGTAGGTACATAAGTGTGAACATTATACGGTCACTAGCGTCAAGTCACAAGTGCTTTTAACAAACCACTGATGCTTGCAAAGGTCAGATGATATTCGCTAAACGATAAACTGTTGAACTAGTATCTTAGGTAAGTCGAACCACACAGGAACATCAATTCGAAATATATGTATTGTTCATAGTATTTAATTTAGGTCGTTAAAATAATACAAGTGTCAAAAGCTCCATGTGAGCACCATTTGCAGTATTAACTGTGCTTCGATTTGAGGAAAAATGAAAAGCCTGAAGCTTGAAAAGTCAGAATGACGGCCTGTCTCTTAAACTACTTAGCATAATGAGCCTATAATGTTCCCAATGCTGGGACACTGGCCTTCTTTGTGTGAGAAAGAGTGGGCCGCAATCCACCACGCGGGCCCATTGTGAATTAGCGGAAATTTGTGGTTTGAGGACATGCCGGTTTCCTCACGATGTTTTCCTTCACCTTAACTATTTATTACATGGGAAATATGCTAAAACAAGCCGCAGGTATGTCTGATGGGATTTCCCACATCGGCCAAAATGAGGAACATTCATACAAACTTTCATCCTCTATGTCCCTTTAGGCAATTAATTTTCAAAAATCTTTCCTCAGTGTTCAATTCCGTTGTATCTATATATGTAAATACTCATATTAAAAAATTAATCTGTTTTCTAACATTTAAGTTCTATTGTACTAACACTACCATTTAAGTTCTTTTTCTACTAACACTAACTACCATTTAAGTTCTTTTGTACTAACACTATGGATTTTTAAAAAAGTCTGAAATATTTTTTTTTTATAATGGTGCGTTCACACTAAGTATCATGTTGTAAAACTATTGTTATATAACACGGCCCAGCGGTTTTGGCTGTGCGTTCTCTGTCTCTGACTTGAGTTGAGCTGCATGATTTCTGACAAATGCGCGCACTGACTGGACAGGTCCTCTCAATCTGTGTGGTTCTTTCCTCAAAAAACCATCTCAGACATCGATCTACAGACATGTTCTTCGTATAACCTGACCAAGATTATGTTTGGACTTTAAAAGAGACTATGACCTCAGAGTTGATTTCGGCCTTTCTTCTCAGAGTAGTCAGATAGGAAACGCCGACCTCATCTAGTTTTAAAAAAAATATGATTGATGTGTAAAAGTGTTTGTGCAAACCTACTTACAGTCAACAAAAGAGATAATTATGCAGGATCATATGATGGTACGGAACCCTCGGTGCGCGAGTCCGACTCGCTCTTGCTCGGTTTTTTCTTCTGGCTTTAATTATTGGGTACGAAATGAATGATGTCCTTTGTTTGCTGAAACAACTTAAATAAAGCAATGAATGTTATGAACTGTCAAAATGAAACGCATTCCTACTGTCAGTGTAAGCAATGGAGTTACCCCGCAGGGCAAGCCTGTTTGAAGTGTTAAATCGCAACCATTGACACCTCACACCCGTTTGGGCGCATTATGTCCAATTAGCAAAATGTCCAACTGTCCAATTCTCAATTGGTCCAATTCGCAATTGGTCCAGTTTGTAATTGGTCCACTTCGCAATTGGTCTAGTTCGCAATTGGTCCAGTTCGCAATTAGGGGGTGAGAGGCAGTTTTTGACACGACCCCCACGTGAGATTCCACAGAAAGGTTAACTGTGTTCAAAGCTCAAAAGAGATGTGTGCGTTCTGTATTTAAACTTAAACCCACTGACAGCTGTATGCCATATTAAAAAAAAAATTAAACTCCTAACATTTCCTTGTATGTACATACATTTTTGAAACAGTAGTATTTGTCAAATCCAACTTTCATTATTACTAAAACACTGAAATCTAAACGTCGCAACAGAGAGATATGTACCATTCCACACAAAACTGCATTATTTTCGAAAACTCTTCTTGGAATGGCACCTAAAATCTATCGCTACCTGATACATCGACGGGTCACAATCAGCTACTATTTAATTACGCCGCCTACTCAGTACTCTTCACTTTATCACATGATGTAGGGATTGTAGGGTGTTAGCTCTAATGAAGATGTAGAGACTTAACCCTTGGCTAGACGACGACACATTTGTTTCGACGAAGCTCGAATTTAGTTAACTGTAGACTGTACATTTTACGTAGTCCGGGGGGCAGATCAGGCGGTTAGACAACAACTCTATAAAGATTTCTGAAAGACTATTCTGCAGTGCGATTCTGTAACCATCTAACCGTGAAAACTTAGGTGAAGTGAGCGTGGAGTGAGCTGTCAGTGTCATCCCACCTGATACTAGGGATTGACCAAGCATACATTTACAATCATAATCGAGATTTTAATAATATTATTTATGCTAATTCTATTGATCATTTATGTTTTTTTGTGACGGACCATAGAATTTAATCCCACGTTGCCTGTGTGGCGTGATCACTGCACAGTCTAGAAAAAAACAACAACATTGAGATTCTAAGTTTCTGTTTTGCTATTTCACGCAATTTTTCATGGTGAGATTTTTACAGAATCGACCGGCTAATGTTGGTTCTTCAATTTACTATGGCATAAAACTGAAGCAGTGGCGTTGGAATAGGACAAGTTAAGATATGATCCAGTTCTGATTATAATATAATTATCTATTACTAGTTGAACCGACAGACGTCCTGTCATACAAAAATCCCATAAAAACGGACATAAGTAGGTACAGTTTTTCCCGAATTGAAAATTATTCGGGGAACTATTCCAATTTACCTTTCTGTAAAAACCTAATTCGAACTTTTACGAACAAGAAAAAGCCGAGTCGTTCTCAAGTGACGCGCTTACCAACGAACACCATTTCATCATATTTATATAGATATACTATGTCCCTGTTTACTTTTTATAAAAAGGAATAGGTACCGAATTACAACACAATACAAATTTCACGACGAAAAAATTCACGGGAAAATTTTCTAAGAGCAGCAAACGTTATTGTGCATTAAAACATCAGTCGTAAAATTTCTTTTTTTCTATAACCTCACAGGACATTCTCACACTCCCATCCCCACTTAATTATTTCGCCCACATTCAAGTAATCATGATATAGGTGTTACCTCTAATGAAGATAAAGACAAGACAGTGACGCATTTATAAGCCTAATGTTTTTCAATTAACGCGTAACTTACCGTTGTTTCTGCGACGTGGCAGGAATGCAATGATCGTATGTAAACGCGTTCAATGGCGCACTATCTATCGTGGATATACTAATGATAACGTTGAGACAGGTAGTCGGAATGGGAGTTGCAGTAGCTGAGCAGTTAAGTGTGTATTTAGTTTGTTTATTGTGATTAAAAATGCGATGTAATGTGCTGGATTATGCGTCGTAATAGTCTTGCTCTTGCAGCTTGCATATATGCATTCTGCGTTAGTGCAACGGCTACTATTAACTAACTCACTAGCTGTTATTTGGCTCAGTTGTAATCCAAAATTATTCCCGATACTGCATCTCTGCGGCCTGAGCGACATAAAGATTCGCTTGATAGCCTTCAATGACTCAGTTGTCCGATGTCGTATCGAGATATACGCAGATTTGTCGAAGAGTCTTGATCTAATACCTCTTTGCCGTATGGTGGGTTTCAATATAATGTTTGTACATAGATAAATTGACGGGCATAATTGCACTTAGGTACTTAAGTACGTATACTACCTACACACGTAATTTTAAGCAATATTTTACACAAAAAATGCAAATGCAAGTAGGAGCTTGTGTACCAGCCAGTTCGATATGACATTTAATAGTAGCAGGTCACAGGTTGCGGTTGCGGTTAAAGATAGCAAATTAAGGTCCAATAATAATTACCTACCTGGTTACATGTTGCTAATATGCAGTCTTTAATACTAGAACATCGTGTTTTCTAGTCTTGATCAAGATGTTAAGTTAGCATCCTGTAACCAACGGACCACTATAACGTATTCGATAGCAAAATGCGCATTATGTATACGAGTCTGAACGAGTGTGCGAGTAGGTACCTACCTATACGAGTGCGAAAAACGTCGGCAGCTAGGAGGTGCTTTGGTTTCCGCAACAATCGACTAATAGATAATATAGATAATAATAAATATAATAAGTAATAAATCCGCAGGGCAGCATGTGGCGAGCTGTTGGGCACTAGCAACCCCACGGACCCTATCTTCAGGGAGAAGTCTTGTTCCTCACCTCTGGCTTGCCTTCATTGGCCGGCTGGAGTGAACAATGACGAGGAACAGAGCTCCCACCTCATTCTTGCCTTTATTGGCCGGCTTGAGTGGAGATTCGCAAGAGCAAACGTGCTCGGAGGAAGGAAGTATTCCAGTAAGATGCTGGTAGGGATCTTGACCGTACTTCCTTCCGGGATTGTCCTGATAGCCGTGGAATACCTCTCCACTTCTCATAAGCACTTCAGGACATGTTGCCCCCTTGTTGCTACGTCACTATGTGCTAGCGACCGTTTCCGGGGGCCCATTATTGAGTGTACAAGTCACCCCCTGCCATTTTATCCGTGTGTATATAAAACATTGATCAGGATGGGGTCATAGTTATTCCATAGTTCTTAGTAACCAGTCCACTTTAGCCACCCAAACCCATAGTCCAACTTTTTATATTTGCATATCCTGCAATGTCCTACACCAACCGGGGGTTATCCTTGGGTGCACTTGCATAGCGCATACAGGGATAATCGTCGGTTGGTGCCGCATTTAATTAAAATTTCCTAGGGGGCCTCTGCGAGTTGGCTTCGGCCCCTCGTACGCCTTCCAAAGGACCGGGACCCCAAGGTTCCGAGATATATAAATTCAAATATAAATAATAATAAATATAATATAGATAATAATAATAGATAATAGGCGGTAATAGATTCTGTCTAGGCGGTTTTCAAACACGGCAATTTAGAAAAAAGTCCTTACCGCTTTCCTAGTTACCTAAACACATGAACTAATTCAGCACCCAAATTGCGTAACCCACTATCGATCTCAATCTGAAGGAAGCTAATCCATCCATACTAATATTATAAATTCGAAAGTAACTCTGTCTGTCTGTATGTTACCTTTTCACGCCTAAACCACTAAACGGATTTCGATAAAATTTGGCAGAGAGATAGACTGCATCCCGGGGAAGGTCATGGGCTGTGACATATGGTAGTTTTTATCGACATACCTCGTGGGCGAAGCCGCGAGCGGAAGCTAGTTGCTCCATATGTTCGAAAAATTTGTTCGCTCAACAACGTACATAAATAACGCAATGAATGTTGTTGAACTGTCAAAATGAAAGTCATTGCTACTGATAGTGTGTACCGCAATGACCCTGCTGTAGACATGGGTAGCTCTAGCGAGTGAGCGAGTGATAGAAGAGCTAGCTCTTTTCGATAGACGTCGCTAATCATCGTCGTAATCTCGTCGTCGTAGTAATTCGCGCGTGACACGAGTCAAATGAGTCATTTGAACGCACCTTAGAATAAGAAAGATATAGAGCATCGGGTAGCGTGGCCACACATGAGACAAAAAACTAACTTAACTAACATAGGCTACATGAGTAGCTGCCTTGAAAAAACTGGCACGCACTGAGAGACGGAAATAGTATAGCTTTATCCTTTTCTGTTACTTATAATAACTCAATACTTTATCCCTTTCTTGTGGAAATGAAATGGAGATACCCGCCGTCTATACTTATCTTTGTCTAAGGAACGCACGAATTACTATTCAGCGAGCCAGTGAGTGATCGAGAGCGACGTCAATCGAAAAAAGCTAGCTCTTTTCTATCACTCGCTCACGAGCTAGAGCTACCCATGTCTACCCTGCTGCTATATGTGATAGTTTTCTTATTTCCAATACCTAATGAATCTTTTTTTTATCTGTGTAATTTCAACAACACAGTCGATCAAAGATTTGTAAAGTGAACAAGCTCTCCTTACATAGGAGGACGGAAACTTTGGAACCAGGCAAGTTCCCAAGCTCTTACCGACATTTTTCTATCGCTACTCATATATTATGAATGGACAGTAAAAAGTACTTTATCTTGGTTGTAGAGGAGTAGATCCGAAGAGGTCGCATCTTCGAGTCATAGGTTAGCCGCCCACGCATGCGCCGTGGCTATAAAGCGTAGCTTGCTGAACGAAACGCATGAAAATGTTTGTCGAATTTTTTATTTGTGTTGAATATTTATTACGTCAAATAAAGTAAAATGAAAGAACGTAATGTTGAGAAAGTGGCCAGTAGCCTATTATCTGTCTTATGAGCTAATGCCCATATTGGGTTAAGATACGATTGGAAGTTTTCCTGCTTTTTTTTTATTTTGCACTAAAATTGCTTTCATCGTCACGGTTCGCTGGTTATATTCTCAAACTGATCATTTGATCAGTTTGAGAATATAACCAACGAACCGAAAAATTAAAATATTTATTTCGCTGACCCTAACGGAAAAACTGGCCAAGTGCGAGACGGACTCGCACACGAAGGGTGTATCCCATACAAAAAGCGTGTTTTTTCGGCGTTTCCCCCCTTAATATTTATTTTAATATGTTATTAGTATTTTTTGTTATAGCGGCAACAGAAATACATCATCTGTGAAAATTTCAACTGTCTAGCTACCACGATTCATGAGATACAGCCTGGTGACAGACAGACAGACAGACAGTGGAGTCTTAGTAATAGGGTCCCGTTTTTAGGGTTCCGTAGTTCCTACAAGGAACCCTTATAGTTTCGTCAAGTCCGTCTGTCTGTCTGTCTGTCTGTCCGAGGTTTTGCTAAGAGACTTTTAGTACTAGAAAGGTGTGATTTTGTAGGAGTGCGTATATTAATTACGCCGACAAGTGGTAAAATAAAAATTTTGAAAATATTTTTTTTTAGGGTAGCTCGCCTACATGTGAAGTGGGGATGAATATTTTTTTCGTCGTCTACCCCATCGTGTGGGGTATCGTTGAATAGGTCTTCTAAAATGACTTGAGGGTTGCGAAAATAATATTTCAATTAATGCACTAAGTATTTACGAAATATTAAACATTTGTGCAATTTTTTGTTCCAGTAGGGCGTCCCACCCCCTCTAAAAGCTAAACTGCTAGCTTGAAAAATCTGGAAAAATTCACGATGATAGTGCAGTTCATGATCTTTAAAGGAAAAGTATAGCAATTAAGATAACTTTATTAGTTTAGCAGTAATAGTCGTTGAACTTGGGTGTTGGATAATTTTGTACCAAATACAAAATCCTTAGCATTAATATTTTAAAGTGACTAAGATGAAGTAGTTGCTTGTTTATAACGGGTAAAGACTTGCATTGAAAAAGAAAATATTTTTTTTTTTATATTTAGAATAAAGAACAACAGAATCGTACTACATTGTGATAACGGGCTACTACGGAACCCTACACTGTGCGTGGCCCGACACGCACAGGGCCGGTTTTACCCTTTGGGTACGGAACCCTAAAAATCAGGTACCTAAATTGTATTGTATTCTGTATAAACAGGGTAGTAACGGCAACTCTACGTCTGAGCGAATTAAAAATATAATAATTATTTAACAAGTTCGTAGGATTCATTCACGACGTGTTACCTAATTCCCAGTCGCCCCCGCGGGGATTGCCACCGGAGGCAAATGGGAATAAAAATTCCCAGTCGCCACCGGTAAAAGGATGAGGCAACTTATCCTAAACCTGCCTTTTATCTTTAGGATAAGTTGCCTTATCCTTTTATTCTCTACGATCGAGAAAGCAATGTACAGCGAAACTGAAGTGGGGGCAATGTCTTCCCAGTCACCACCGGTGGCGACTGGGAATTTTTATTCCCATTTGCCTCCGGTGGCAATCCCCGCGGGGGCGACTGGGAATAAACGCATTCTATTTACCTACCAATAGGTAGGTATTAACAATACACATAGACATTGATGAATTTTAATTAAACAATGACATGAGTATTTACGTTTAATTGTTGTGAATGTGAGGATTATGTGGGCATCGCTTTTTTGTTTTTTTTTCTCATTTAGTTTTAATCATGAACTGTCAGTTTGAGTACCTAGGTAATTTATGCGGCCTACCGGCCTACCCTAATTTCCTTTCTTTGGTACGATTGTTCGTCGAGTTCTGAATTGAGCTGCACGATTACTGACAAATGCGTGAACTGACTGGACGGGTCCACTCATTCTGCGTGGTTCTTTCCTTCAAAACATCATTTCAGACCCCAGTGTACCTCTACCTACATGGTCTTCATATAATCTGAGTGATCTAACCAATATTATATCTGGACTTTAAAAGAGACTGAGACATCTCTGAGTTTGTTTCGGCCTTTCTTCTCAGAGTAGTCAGATAGGAATTAACGCCGACCTCATCTAGTTTTAAAAATATTATTGACTTGTAAAAGTGTTTGTACAAACCTACATAGTTACTTACCTAAATAAAACCATTTATAATTTATTATACCTGATCTGGTAAGCAAGGTGGATTAAATGACGATACCTACCTACCCTATTATTTTCTCGACCAATCGTTAGGCGCGGTGACTTCGATCCTCATTTTAAAGACCACAGGACGCTAAAAATTGTTTTTTAGGTTCCTACCTACCTAAGTGAATGATAATGGTGTGGTGTCGCGACTGGAGTTCTTGTGATCGAAAAAGGGAGAACAAATTGCTACCTAGGCAGGCAAAGCTATATCAAAATATGGTCTTTATTCTTCGCTTAGCCACTCCATAAATGAAGGGTTTAATAATCGCTGCCTACCTCAATTATATTGGTGAGCTGTGACTGCCTGTAAGGACCAAGCCAGTCAACTAATTCCTTGGACTGGGTGACACTGCCTATGGTTTTATTAGGCTAAGAGCGCACTGCAATGCGATTTTTTTAATTGCATCTTCATGCAAAATAGAATCGCAAATGCAAATAAATTTTCATGCGATTTTTTACCGCAGTGCGCGGACTCTAGTAGATAAGTACATTGGTATTGTTCACAGATTGACGATTATTTTCCGCAACGATTCAGTTTCGTGGTACGCGCTTAGCCTTAGAGAAGCCTAACATCTCACAAGTCACAATAATGTCTTGATCTTTATCTAAACCTGCAATTTTCTAAACACATTAGCTGCTAGTGAAATAGCTATAAATGCCAGGCCTATAATTTATATTTAGACATCTATACTCGCCTGACCTAACGCAATATCTTCAGAACTGTATAATTAGTAAGTTAATAAACTACGAGTTAATTCCCCTACACACCATCGCTTATTAAAACTTAACAATGAGAAGAAACGTTAAGAAATCCGTGTTTAAACAAACATATGATCGAAGTACCGTATTAGCTACAACTTCCTCAATTAACAAGTATTCGAAGGTACACTAGAATATAATTACAACAGCAGTAAACGTGTTCTGTAAACAGCTAACACTCGTTTGGTTTGACGCACCAAACGTTTATAATAACATCTTCTAAGAAACCTTTAGGTGGTCGCAAACATTAGCTTTGTTTGAGCGCCAATTTGGACTGGCCGAGCTTTCATACTTACAAACTTAACTTCATCAACAAAACACGGTAAAATCACCTTTATTTCTCCCTTATAGAAGTTCCAGACTCCGCAGACGAAAGCAACAAAAATGCTCTTAAATTTTAATTGCGAAACACTGCGGACGCACACGTCTTGTGTATTCGCGAATGTGTTAATTCAAAGCAATGCAGTATGCTTTTAATATGCACTTATATGGCGTGCACATTCCGCAGCACTTAGTTTGCTGATAAAAGCGCACTTTTGTTCGAGATACAAAGACATCCGTGAGTCATTGCAAGCAGTGGATCTGGAAAATATTGCTATTATTTGTGGTAAGGCGCTTGAAGGCGAGGGCTGGCGACGACGGTACATATTTTTACAAGTTTTTGGATTTTAAATTTTAAATAACTTTATAAACGAAAATTAAAACGTTTCTTCAAGGCGGTCAACTAATTGGATGAGACCTAGGACCTTTTTCAAAACACAAGGGACCTTTTTAATTTTTTTTTTTTTTTTTCTCTAGGTATTTTCAGCATGCGTATCTACGGTTGGTAATATCGTCTCTTGCACAGCATAGCCGCTTAACAAGAACAAGTTTTACGGGAGCAGCCTATCGACGGCCTATTCCGACATCCTTGCATAGCCCTTAGCTGCATGTGACACTGACATGTGACACTGGAGGGCTAATATTATTTTCGATTCTTATGTTCATAAAGACGATAAAATAATGAAAGCCTTGTAAGGTCATGAAACAAACTTTTTATGAAACTTAATTACCTTTTATTAATCACTTACAACTAAAATTTATCCTAATTGAACTGTAAGGTTCATTCACAAAGATCTTGTCACCCGGCCGTCTGTTCATGGCTTTAAATTCAGTACTTCATTGAACAAAATTGCTATTTACATAACGGTCAACATTCCTAGACAATACCTATTCAGGTTTTTTTTACAGGATAGGTATATACTTAGATAAAGCGTTCTACGCGAATATTCTTCATTAGTACCTTTCGACGTACTTTTGTGTATTATGTTTTCGTATTTATTTTAATTATAAGGCAATATAATCGTCTTGGAAACAGCGATGTGTACCGATTCGCGCGTAGAACACTTTATTCGAACAAGCGCAAAATAACAAATACTAAGCTTATCATGCAAACCATTCTCAATTTAAGTATACCTACTACCAAAAATTCTTATTGTAATAAGGAATAATTATTGGGGCAATTGGAATCCAATGGACAAGAGGAAAAATTCGCAATCTTGAAAAATCATTCGTTGAAATCGTCAGTCAAAGTTCAGGAGTCCAATTTCACCTGTATATTAAGCTACACACACTTTGAAAACAGCCACTTAATAACAGACTCGCCGGGCATAATCCACTTCTCATTTAGGCTTTGTTTCTTGGTCTGTCACATATCTTATGTAGATGGTATCTTCTGGTTTCGGGTCTTCTATTTGTGTTTCATCCAGTTGAGAGCAGGCAATAGCTAGAGCTGACCCATCATGGGAGAAGCTTAGAGACGAGACCGCTGTGTTGTATCTATGGAACTGACATAACCTCTTCTTGTTAAAACCGTCCCAAATGTTGACGTAGCCATCAGAGCCGCCTGTTGCGAAGGTGTTGTAAACAGAGTGGAAGCTTATTGCATTCACTGGGTAGATTTTTTCGAGACCTGGAATGAGAGTTTTAATGGTGATTGTATTAGAAGTCTGGCTTCTCAGTCAGGCTAGGAATCTTATAGGGAATGATTAGGTTTGTAGCGGGAAGGCTAAACATTGTGATTATTTTATTTACTAAGAACATGAGAAAAAGGCTAGGCAGATGATGATGGTTAAAATATTTTCAATATCTTCTATTTTATATCTGCCATACATAGAGTTTCAGACACCAGCCATATAAATAGCTTTTGACTGATGGCTCTTTCCAAACATAATCATAAATGCCTGGTCTAACAAAAACCAAGTGAAATGATGAAGCCACCATGTTCATGCTTACCACCATCCTTAATCCGGTGACACTTAAAGGCATACTTCTTTTTCTGAACCTCTGGATTACTATCAAGGTACTCCACAGCTACCCGGCCTTCAATGGAACTGAGGACATATCCCTGTTTGTTAGGGAACACTCGGATGCATCGAGTCTGGTACTTGAGGGAAGATTCACGTCTCTGATTCACGTGTCCCATGTTTCTGACATCCCATACGAAGATCTTGCGACCTGATGTGCCGACTACAAACTTCTCACCAACTATACTCATTGTGTATACCTAGAAGATTAAAAATATGACTTTATTCCAAAAACTAAATTATTATTCACAATTTTCATAGTTTTCTGGTTTGAATTGAAAAATCTAACTTCAAAACATGCTAAATACACTAGTAGCTAATTAGCTGATGCATATCATATAGCTTGGAGATATTTAGTCTGTCCAGTCAATTCTTGAAGCAGTTCAGTGTCAGAGTGTCACAACATTTTGAAGGAGCTTATTCCATGCTGTTACAACTCAGTTAGACAAGAATTGCTTCAAGGGCACATGGCCCAAAATAAAAAGCATCAACACAATGTGTGTTGTGATTATATCTTACCCTCTCATTTCCTTGATTGTAAGTTCCAACACAATTGGGCACACGGCTGTCCCACATTTTGACGGTACCATCCCAACTGCCAGTGAGCACCGCATTCACTTCAGAAGCAAACTCCACACATCGGATAGCTCCTTTATGTTCACCCAACGTTGTTTCCATACTTGCATTTAGGTCATACATCTTCAGGATCTGGTCCAACCCACCACTATAGGTGTGAACAGCATCCTGGAAAGAAAATCAAGTGGCAATGTAATTTTCCAATGAACTGTGGAATAACAGGTAACTCATAGAGGCTTTTGAACCCACAATTTATTACTATGCACCATGCAGTAGAAGTAAACTGAGTCTGGCTATTTTGGTAGTTCATTGTAACACAGTATGGAGGTTTTGAAACTCTTTGACCATGAGTTACGAAAATCTGGAAAAGTTGGATGGTAGCCAAGACGTCATGCTTTACTGTATATAACTGGTCATCTACCCATCTGCATCTAAATAACTGATGCCTGTTTCATTGATATGAGAAGTTTTTAAACTGTATGCTTTTGTTGGTGTCCTCAAACAATCCAAAATATCTTTTTTTTTTTCAAACATTGTTCACATGATAAAATAATGTTTTTACTGTTGTAAAGTACGACCTTAAAGGCATGCCCAAATAATTAAAGCTATTCAGATAAGGAGAAGTATGCGCGTGCAGTTCACAGTCTGTATTCAAGCGAACAAGCATGTAAAACCAACTGAATTCATACCCGAAAGCAAACGTCCAAGACGGGCAGCTCGTGGATGTACTTATGGCGCTCCGTGTTGGACGTGACATCGTACAGCCTCACAGAGCAGTCCCACGACGACACCAGCAAGAACTGGTTGGATTTCGGTGCGAATTTAACGCTCGATATAGCATCGTCAGGTAAGCTCTTCAATTTGAACTCGGTGCGGGACTCCGCGACCCGCGTTACTGTCATTGTGGAAGCAATTTTGTTGGCTAATTCAAAATATCACAAAAAATAAAAAATAGCTCTTCTTTTACGAAGAATTTCACGATTTTTAACGTAAATAGCGGGTTAACCGCAAGCGAGTTCGTCCGTCAGCGACACAACAGATAAAAAATGACAATTGACTGAATTCATTGTCTTGAACTCTTGACTTGACGGAAAAACCAAACGCAAAATTTGCAGTAAACTAAAAGTTAGTCCTATTTATTTAGAAAATGATTCACCGCAATTTTTATTCCTATGTTTGCGCTATTTTATACTTGAATTCAATGAAAAAGGCACAAAAAGTCTTAAAATTGTTTCTCAGGTTTTCAATTAGGTGACGTAATATTAAACAACAGTTCCACGAAAACAAATAAATGTGAACGCATCAAAACAAAATCATTAAAATTCCTTTGTTGCGTATTTAAAACCAATTAAAAAATAACAAATAAGCATTTCCTTATTTATTTCTATGTAGTAGTACAGAGAGTTATCTAGAAAAAACTAATAATTTTAAAAATAACTTCCGACAGGATTGTGTAATCTGGTGACATTTACGAACGCATCTTTATAATTGACATGTTTGTGATGAGGTGTGAATCGTAGAAAGAAATCTCCGTCTCGCAGAAATGATTTCACAAAAATCTATAGTTCCCTAAAGTTTTGTGATGTTCCATTTGTGCTATCTCGATACGAGTATACAGTAATACGATAACAATATAACAGTGCCTCAATAAATAATATAAATGAATATAAAACCACCGCGCAAC
This sequence comes from Mesoligia furuncula, assembly GCA_916614155.1. Lineage (NCBI taxonomy): Eukaryota > Metazoa > Arthropoda > Insecta > Lepidoptera > Noctuidae > Mesoligia > Mesoligia furuncula. The sequence goes on along the minus strand of OU744808.1, from coordinate 1,570,341 downwards.
TAAGTCGGTTCCGATAGGAACGAATGGAGTGATCAACTTATGAAGTAACCATGCAAACCAACTTGAAAACTAAAGAAATGTTTATAGTCAGAGCGCTAGAAAAGATTTTGGCTGATAAGGACATAAAAAGGTCCTACCACAGCCAACTGAAGAAGTCCTGCGAAGTCGCTTTAGGTAAGACCTACTGACATTTTACAGTATTCAATAACGTAATATGTTATATATTTTGTGCAGTACATGTATTTATCACCCGTCACTAATTAAGTTAAAATCTACAATGCGATAGTTTTGCTGTTATTGATAACTTATTAGATAGTGAATGTATTGACCTTGGTTTTAAAAGTCGAAACATACTTTTCGTTATCATAGAGTCTTGTGAAGTGTTTTCGACATAGTGGCGAGCGAGGCAGGCAGTGGATCAAATGTCTGTGGTGTGTGTGGAACCAATAATGTGTTTAATTTCTATGTGACCTAGTATGATTGTATGTAGTAACAATGTTCACTGGTAAATACCTCTTACTGCTGTTGGGTGAGCATACATGTTGATATGTCACAGTAACATGCAAAATTTTGCATACATACATTACATCACACCTAGGTTGCTATTATGCCTAAAACAACCTAAGTTTTAATTAGTACCAAAGCACTAATAAAAACTATACTAAACATAATGTGGTATGAAAACTTCTGTATTTCTACTGTTGACTCTACAGCTGAGACTCGATTTACTAAGCCTGGTAATTAAAATTTTATTTCTTCATAACATATGTATAAGCCCACATAGTCATCAAACTATGGCTGTCCACTGCTGGTTACAAGCCTCTCGACTGGCCTAAGTCAACTCGCTGTATTGGCTCTAACAGTTTCAATAAAAACTCAAGGACTTCCTACGAACCATAAACATAATACCAAATGAATCATAATAAATTGAATCATTGATAACAAATTCCTTTTGTACTTCACAAAATGAGATTATAAAATAATAGACAGCTCTATGCAATGCCCATTGGTTGAATAACAGTATAACATACAACAACTATCTTAGTATGCAAACATACTTCCTGTATACTTATGGCAGGATTGAGTAGAAGTACTTTATTATGTAAATGGTCTCCATATAAGCAATGCATTGACAGTTAATTTGTAATTTTGGCAGTCAATGCAGCAGGAGACTACACATTAATATTTATGCTCAATAAAACTTACATATTGTAACTGTAATCTCTGATTGAGTAGGAATAGTTTTAAGGAGTATTTCATTTAATTTATTGATTAAATCAAAGTGGCCATAATCAATTAAGGTGGTGCTTCGCAAAAGGTTGGCCTCCTTGTGGTCTTGGGTAAAGGGTAGCACCAACACGCTTCTGAGTGTGATGTAGGACAGATATAGAAATACTCGAGCAACATTGTTTAGATATTCTTTTTCTGAATGGGCCCACTCTTGTCCTTGATCATGCCTGATGGAAAGCGATGGATGAGGTCTATGATGTAACATGCATAGCCAGAAGACTTTAGTGTTTCTTCCGCAACTGTATGACATTTTATTAAATGAATGCTAATTCATTGATTGCCAGTCAGTCACTCCTTTGTAGATAGTTTGTAATGAGAATCAGTTCTTCCTTTTCTTTTGTAAAAAGTGTACTGTATTTTTATTACATTAAATTGTCTGGGCCCAGGAGACAACCATGTTAATAGTTCAACACAAAGTTAAAAGTTATAAAAAATTACATATAACTTTGACATTCATCTAAACCTTTTCCCAACTATGTTTGGGTCAGCTTCCAGTCTAACCGGATAAAGCAAAATACCAGTATTCTACATGGAGAATACAAAACGCCTTGGTAAGACTGGTTTGATTTGTAATGCACTTTACCATTTTCACACTCAGTCTGCACGGTGGATTATGGCCTACTCCCTCTCTCTGAGAGGAGGCCTGTGTCCCAGCAGCGAGAACATAATGGGCTGATAATGGATACCATTTTCCACCATCTATTTAATTTAATAAATAATGAAATCTGTGTGTAGATTTGAAAAGTTTCTAAATAATCTGGAAGGTACCTGTCGAAAAGGAGAAAGTTGTAGGCAGACAGACTTACTTTAACTGTAATAATATGGAGTGAAGACTGAGTTTTGATACAATTGGTTACTAGCCATAGCGGAAATTCAATTGCCATTTTAAGGAAAATGCAGTGAAACTTGTTATTGATTCAGAAAGAATTGCTGAGATTGTTAAGTGTTTTCCTGTATCATCGTCCACCTACAGTCTTCAAGACACTTGTTGTAGAATGTTCTTTTTGTGATTCAATATGTGTTTATTTGTCATTTAATATTACAATGATGCAACTTGTATACGTTTTATTAATGCCTTTAAAATGTTAAGACTCATTAGTAATTACACACTACTTAAGTTACGTACAATATTTAAGTTTTGTCATTATAAAATCAAAAAACCGGCAATCGAATCTATTTAAAAAAACTTTGACTCAATTAATTGTTTTTTTCGCAAGCTACAATGTTTTCAGGTTTCACACTTGAATGACTGGATTTAAAAAAAAATATTTTTATGGTTTTTTCGCTTCTACTGCATTAATTAAATTTTTGTAAAGTACAGAATTAATCTCCATTAAATTATCTATACAATGGTATATAAATTAAGTAGCTTCTGTGTACTAGCAGGACGCAGGAGTATAACAATAGAAAGAGTTGCAGACAGGAGGCAAAAAAAAAATTTCGATCGTAAAGCGCTCTCTAATGCATCGCATTATGAGTCATGCAAAAAATTGCATCATAGTAGGTACATATACTATACTTATAGGGTTTTTTTTTTAAAACCAAGGTCAAGTTCATTCGAAATATGCTGAATATGTACTTTAACTTTTTCATACTTTTTCAGTTAGGTCAAGTCTACTACTTACTACGTAAATTTTTCACTAAAAAAAAAGATTTTAATTCTGCATAATTTCTGTTTCTGTTGTTTCAATTTTCCCTTGAAACTACACAATTAAGACATTTTCAGTTGTTATTACTACTACAAGGGCGGAAGGAAAAGAAAAAAAAATTATAATGGAATTTTTAACCCTTGGTAAAATTCCATTTAAACTATTTTTCTTTTCCTTCCGCCCTTGAGTTATCCTGTTATACATCTAAATTTATCAAAACAACAATTAGGACATTGAATGTTAATAACAGATTATTGAGAAACCTATTAATTTTTATCTGAGTACATTATTTATAATCACTATCCTCAAAGATATAGTTAATTCGAACGTATATTACATTTCAAATAGAAACTATTTGTAGGCATTCCATTAGCATTATTTTAAAAACATAATTTTTCTTTGCAGAGGAAATTAAAACAGAATTGAAAAATGGAGGTCAACCTGAGTCATCAGAGAGTCCTACATCGGGGACTCTGCCTCTACCCAAGAATGACGCTTCGAACATTATTACAGCAGAAAAGTACTTCTTACCATTCGAACTGGCATGCCAGAGCAAGGCATCCAGGATAGTGGTTACAGCTCTAGACTGCCTACAAAAACTTATTGCGTATGGCCATCTCACCGGAAACATTCCTGACTCAACTACACCACGAAAACTTCTGATAGACCGAATTGTTGAAACGATATGCAGCTGTTTCACAGGACCACAGACTGATGAAGGCGTGCAGCTACAAATAATTAAAGCTCTACTAACAGTAATCACAAGTCAACATGTCGAGGTTCACGAGGGCACGGTACTCCTTGCTGTCAGAACATGTTACAACATCTACCTTGCAAGCAAAAACCTTATCAACCAGACCACAGCGAGAGCAACCCTGACACAGATGCTGAATGTTATTTTCACGAAAATGGAGAATCAAGCCATTGAATCAGAAGCAAATGGCAACAGTAATACAGTAACAGAAATTCCACACAAAATGCCGAATGGTAATGTTGTGTCAGAAGAAACGCCTAACAATACAACAGAAGAAGTTAAAGAAGCCGAACAAACGCAAGGTGAAGAGGTGGACGAAGTATTAGAAGCAAAAATGATTGCTAAACAAATAGTAGATTCAGTCATAGATAACGCCATAAGTATTGCAATTAAGAAAACATCTGAAGAAGATGTAACAAATAGTCCTGATAACAATGAAAATCCATCAGATTCTCATGACAGTGGGAGTGTTTCCCAGGAGAGTAATGGTCAAGTGCCGACTGAAGCTACGATACAAAGAATACCATCACAAGAAAGTGTTGATGTCATTTCAGAAAATGATAACTCAGTCACAGCTAAGTTCACTCATGTCTTACAGAAAGATGCTTTCCTGGTATTCAGAGCTCTCTGCAAGCTTTCAATGAAGCCCCTACCTGAAGGTACTCCAGACCCTAAGTCACATGAGCTAAGGTCGAAAATTCTTTCTCTTCATCTTCTCTTGTCTATCTTACAAAATGCTGGTCCAGTATTCAGAAACAATGAGATGTTCATCACAGCTATCAAGCAGTATCTTTGTGTGGCGTTATCGAAGAATGGCGTCAGTTCTGTACCAGAAGTATTCGAACTATCTTTAGCTATTTTCTTAGCTCTTCTGCAAAACTTCAAGGTGCACCTAAAGAAGCAAATTGAAGTATTCTTCAAAGAAATCTTTATGAACATTTTGGAGACTTCGAGCTCGTCTTTCGAGCACAAATGGATGGTCATCCAAGCATTGACCAGGATCTGTGGAGATGCGCAGAGCGTCGTAGACATATACGTGAACTACGACTGTGATTTATCAGCAGCCAATCTGTTCCAGCGATTGGTTAATGATGTTTCGAAGATTGCCCAAGGAAGGCAAGCTTTGGAACTGGGCGCTACGCCTAACCAAGAAAAGTCCATGCGCATTCGTGGACTCGAATGTCTAGTCTCGATATTGAAATGTATGGTTGAATGGAGCAAAGAGCTTTATATCAATCCAAACCTGCAAACAACTTTAGGTGAGAGAGTAGCGAAGGAAGACCATGACCATCACAGCATCAAATCTCATGGAGGATCTAGTCTAAGTTTAGTTTCCACAGGATCCAGTAATATTGGCAATAGAGAGACATTAGATTCTCCAGAACAATTTGAAGTATTGAAACAGCAGAAGGAGGTTTGGGAAACAGGCATTGACCTATTCAACAGGAAACCAAAACGAGGAGTATCTTTCTTACAAGAACAAGGTCTCTTGGGAACATCGACAAAAGAAATCGCTGAATGGTTGCTAACTGACGAGAGACTCGACAAAACGTTCGTTGGTGAATATTTAGGTGAGAACGAGGATCATTCCAAGGAAGTTATGTACTCTTATGTAGACTCTATGAATTTCGCGAGCATGGATATTGTGGCTGCGTTACGTTATTTCTTAGAAGGATTCCGACTCCCCGGTGAGGCCCAGAAGATCGACAGGCTTATGGAAAAGTTCGCATCTCGCTACTGTGAGTGCAATCCTAACAACACGCTATTCATGAGTGCGGACACCGTTTACGTTTTAGCGTTTTCCATAATAATGCTGACAACAGATTTACATTCGCCTCAAGTCAAGAATAAAATGACAAAAGAACAATACATTAAGTTGAATAGTGGCATTAGTGACAACAACGACCTGCCGCGTGAATACTTGTCACAGATCTACGACGAAATAGCCGGTCACGAGATTAAGATGAAGAGCTCTTCGAAACCCGGGAAACACATGATCGCTAACGAGAAGAAGAGAAAACTGATCTGGAACATGGAGATGGACGTGATATCTACCGCTGCGAAAAACTTGATGGAGTCAGTGTCCCATGTGCAAACTCCGTTTACGACGGCGAAACACGTAGAACATGTGCGTCCTATGTTTAAGATGGCGTGGACTCCCTTCCTGGCAGCCTTTTCAGTGGGGCTGCAGGATTGTGACGACCCTGAAATCGCTTCGCTGTGCTTAGACGGCATTAGGTGCGCTATCCGCATCGCCTGCATTTTCCACATGTCGCTCGAAAGGGACGCGTACGTGCAAGCTCTCGCGCGCTTCACTCTTCTTACAGCTAACTCTCCTATCACGGAAATGAAGGCAAAGAACATCGACACTATCAAGACGTTGATCACCGTGGCACATACAGACGGCAACTATTTAGGGACGAGTTGGTTGGACGTTGTTAAATGCATTTCTCAGTTGGAACTAGCGCAGCTCATAGGAACGGGAGTGCGGCCACAGTTCCTGTCAGGGTCGGGCATCAAGCCTCAGCCAGACTCCTTGAAGTTTAGTCTAATGTCGCTGGATCCGAGCGTCAAAGAACACATCGGGGAGACCAGCTCGCAAAGCGTCGTTGTAGCAGTAGATAGAATATTCACAGGATCCACGAAACTAGACGGTGACGCCATCGTAGACTTCGTCAAAGCGTTATGTCAAGTGTCCCTAGATGAATTGAGCCATCCCACAAACCCTCGAATGTTCTCTCTGCAGAAGATCGTCGAAATATCTTACTACAATATGGGGCGAATTAGGCTGCAGTGGTCTCGAATATGGCAAGTGCTTGGTGATCACTTCAATAAAGTAGGTTGCAGCAGTAATGAAGATATAGCATTCTTCGCAGTGGACTCATTGAGACAACTGTCCATGAAGTTTATCGAAAAAGGCGAGTTCTCTAATTTCAAATTCCAAAAAGATTTCTTGAGGCCATTTGAACACATTATGAAGAAAAACAGCTCTCCAACAATCAGAGACATGGTGGTTCGTTGTATCGCCCAGATGGTAAACTCTCAAGCGCCCAACATCAAGTCAGGTTGGAAAAATATATTCTCTGTATTCCACTTAGCTGCGAGCGATCAAGATGAAGCGATCGTCGACTTAGCATTCCAGACTACCGGCAAAATTATAAATGAATTGTATGAGAGACAGTTCCCTGCTATGATAGACTCATTCCAAGATGCAGTGAAATGCTTATCAGAGTTTGCTTGCAACGCGAAGTTCCCGGACACTTCGATGGAAGCTATAAGACTAGTGAGGTCTTGTGCGACGGCTGTGGGCGCGTCGCCGCAGCTGTTCGTGGAGCACGCGGGGCTGGAGGGCGAGCCGGGCGCGCCCGAAGTAGACCGAGTGTGGCTGAGAGGGTGGTTCCCTCTACTCTTCTCTCTGTCCTGCGTCGTCAGCCGCTGCAAGCTAGACGTACGCACCCGAGGACTCACAGTCCTCTTCGAGATTATAAAAACTCACGGTGAATCATTCCGTCCACATTGGTGGAGAGACCTATTCAATATTCTGTTCAGAATCTTCGACAACATGAAGTTACCTGAGCATCAGTTGGAGAAGAACGAGTGGATGACTACGACATGCAATCACGCATTGTACGCTATCGTTGACGTCTTCACGCAATACTTTGACATTCTCGGATCTCTCCTGTTGGAGCAGCTGTACGCGCAGCTCCACTGGTGCGTACAGCAGGACAACGAGCAGCTGGCGCGCTCCGGCACCAACTGCCTGGAGAACCTCGTCATCTCCAACGGCACCAAGTTCAGCGCCGACACGTGGAGTAACACATGCCAGATCATGCTGGACATCTTCAACAGTACGCTGCCCACAACCCTACTCACTTGGAAACCCGATGAGAACGAGGACAATGACACGCCTCAAGTCCGACACGGGATCCTGAAGAAACCCCAGGGAGGAGACGAGATCAAGTCTTCTAGCCGGGTGTTCAACAGTCTCCTGATCAAGTGCGTGGTTCAGTTGGAGCTGATACAAACGATCGACAACATCGTGTTCTACCCCGCCACGTCGCGGAAGGAAGACGCCGAGACACTCGCCCTCGCAGCCGCGGAGCTGACCGGCGGCACGCCCGGAACGGAGCAGGAATGTCAGCGTGAAGAACAAGGAATGTATCGACTGCTTAGCTCGCCACATCTGCTGCGACTCGTCGAATGCCTGATGTGCAGTCACCGCTTCGCTAAAACATTTAACACTAACAATGCGCAGAGGAATGTGTTGTGGAAAGCTAATTTCAAGGGCTCTGTGAAGCCGAATATGTTGAAACAAGAGACGCAGTCGTTGGCGTGCGTACTTCGGATACTGTTCAAGATGTACAGCGATGAGACGCGACGGGACCACTGGCCTGCAGTCCAGAAGAGTCTCATCAGCATTTGTTGTGAAGCTTTGGAGTACTTTGCCGGAGTAACGAGCGAAGCGCACCGGGACGCGTGGACGTCCATCCTGCTTTTGATCCTCACAAGAATACTGAAGATGCCAGACGAAAGAGTAAGTACATTTTGTTTAATAACCTCGTGCTTATATACTTATCGTTATCGAAACAATATAATGGAATTAGATTGTAGATGCTATCGGTTATGATATGATAGTGTCCGATATAAGAGTCGAGTCGGCTTGAATTACGAACACATTCACGTTTCTTTGGACAGACTAGTTCAGAAATCAACAATATGTTTTGTAGAAAGTATGTTGATATATTCTTTGCAGATAGAAAACACGTTTCGCGATAATATGTAAGAACTGTTGATTGAAAGTAAAGTATTTTTATTTAGCATAATGTATCGCTACCGTCACGCTTTTGTTACTTTATTTGATAAGCATAACTTATGGTTAAACCAAGATGTGCAAAACAAAGTTTTGCATCCATAACATACTGAGTAGCTATTACACGATTACAAATCTCTTGACGGGAATCGAACCTGACGAGGTCGCTTTGCCACGTTTATGTAATGAAGTCATTGTAATAGATTTTAGACTTGTCTTACCTAAAGATCACCTTGACGGTTTCTTTCTTTAGCTTTTGTAAAATCTAAACATAGACAGGTACTTATAAATACGCCTGTATCTAATCGATAACAATAGTATCTGAATTTATGATTCGGTTCGCATTAAAATTTCTCAAGACATAGAATTTGGTTATCTGCATAAAAGAACCTTGTAATGTATGTAGTTCGGATTACGATGATCATTACAATAACCCAATTACGTATTAACTTACGCTAAATGAGATCATCATTCATACCTTGTCCATGTTATCAATATGCAAACAGTAATGAGTGATGCGTTGTTTCAGTTTGCGGCTCACGTATCAAGCTACTACCCGCTGCTGTGTGAGATCACCTGCTTCGACCTCAAGCCCGAGCTCCGCTCCGTGCTGCGACGCGTCTTCATCCGCATCGGGCCAGTTTTCAACATCGTCACCAACGCCCAATAACAACACAACACTAACAAACAATATGGCCTTATAGTTCTCTAGGATAAAGTATGACTTTGATGTTAATGTTAAAAATAATACTTCGGTTGATTCCTTAAAATTTAATGTAATATTGACAGCAATCAGTACTTCAGTAGTATTAAAAGTGATCTATCATATTTTATAGGGTGTAGTAGTCTTATTTCTAATTTATGTTATAAATTATTGATTTGAGTATCAAGTTAAATTTTTAAATTGTATATTAAAAAAGCATAGAAGTTGTATCTATAAATTATAATAGTTTATTCTGTATATTTGAAAGTTTTTACTGTCTGGGGAGCTGAATTCACTCACTGCTACTATTGCTTCGTAATTCTTCTAGCTGGACTGATCAGACTGTGATTGTGAAGTTTTATTTTCTCACGGCTTTCCATGTTTATCGTTTTCTTTTGGAGTGACTTCAGAACTCGCACGCAAACTGATTATTATATTATTATTCCTTAAAAATAAAAATCATAAATTTAAAGGAAGTCTGATTTAAACTATCTTCAGTCCCTCAATAGACCTCTCCAACGAGTCCAAGTCCCAGATGACAAGTTGTCCATCCAGTCCAGTGGTGCTGAACTTGCGGGTGTTAGCCTTAGTGCCTTCGTACAGGCGGATGGAAGTGATAGCATTCTGGTGAATGGAATCCAGGAAAGTGTCGTTAGTTTCGATACGCGCCTGGCGATCCAGAGACTGGAACTTCTTCATGGCTGATAATCCTCCAGACTCCTTCCTCTGAGTATTATCCAATTTGGCAACGAACTTAACCTGATTACCTTCATGGCAGTACATTAAAGGAATGCAGCTATGTCCTGCCACAATCAGGGAGTTGTTGGTCACCCAACTGCACCCCAAGAAGGGCAGGTACTCAGTCTTCATTTTTATGATACCTCTCCCTTGAGTAGCATCAGCTACATTTATGGAGCTATCATGTCCCACCCATGCGACTTTGTTCCCGTCTGCTGAGAAAGACACACTGTGCACCCATCCACCGCCATTTGGTGAATTGGGGAATTCAGCCAACATTTGTCCCAAGGGCAACTTTGTACCCCAAACATTTGGGCCAGGTTGGTCTTCAATATCCTTGATATAAGCTGAGTACACTCTCACTTTAAAATCAGCTGATCCAGCAACCAACAGGATATTGTTAGGGTGCCAGTCAATGCTAGTCACAGTTGACCGAATGGGCTTCTTGATATGCTTGGACACCCACCAGTTATTCTCCTTCTCAAAGTAGCAGATGGAGATCAACCTGGCTCCAGAGCCAACAGCAAACTTGTTCTCCATAGGTGACCACTTGACACAAGTCGCAGCACGGTTGATGCGTAGAAGTACAAGAGTTGTTGACCACTTGCCATCAACTCCCTGAGTCCAGACGTAAGCATTGCGGTCTACGGAGCAGGTCACAATGCGGTTGGTGTTTGGAGCCCAGTCAATGCCCATCACCTTCAGGTCATGTTCCACTAGGTTATTGGTCTGCTTCCAATCATTCCCCTCTTTCTCGTAGATGTGGACTTCGTTATTGTTTGGTGAAAATGCAATTTCTGTAATAATAAGAATGCAATTATTGTTATTATTATTACCTGTTGTGTAGAATTTTATTTCAGGGATAAGGATATGGATTTATTTAAAATTTTAAAGCCTTGGTGATTTTGCAGTTTAAATTATAGGTAAATAGAAATAGTATCTTATTCTTCTTTGTGTCACTGGCACAACTGTATTTTAGATCTTGTTAGACCCAAACTTTACCACATCCACTACGTCGCCGGTGGTAGGGCAGAGGTCACTTTGGCTGCATGTTTTGGGACACAGAGGGCCTAATAGGAGGTGGAACAAGGTTTTACTACATAGCTCACACACCTTACGGCCGTTTCGTCTAGGTGGCCCTACTTCTCCAGGTTGGAGTTCCATCTGCCCACTTGTATCCGAATATTAATATAAATAACTAGAAATAATATCTAGTATGTTCATTGCTTATATTTTTGAAGCACTGCATGGGGTCTAATGATAAATAATGCTTGGTGGAACAAATAGAACACTGGCCACAAATAAGTACTAGAAACATGAACTTTATGGAAGTTTTTTCGGGGAAACGCAATCTAAGAAAGTAAAGTACTTACGGGTTCTGTTCTTATTCCATGCATGACAAGTCACCGGTGCCACTGAGTCACCAAACGTAAGAGTTTGCGACATTTTTAAGTATCTGAAATATTAGAGGTGATAATTTTAATAACGCAAATATTGGAAACGCCCAATAAATAGCAACTTTTTTTAAATATTTACCTCAAGTTTCTAAGCAAACGGGAAGTCGGTCACACCCAACAATAATATCAAATTGATAAGCAGAAATTCGCGGACTCTGGGCAGTCGACACGAATTCCTGAAAGCAAACACATTATAATTCACATCATGAACATTACAATCTCAAAAAGGCTTCATTTACAATGATTTTCAGCATTTATTTACCTATTTATTTTAGAAAAAGTAACCCAACGTAACCACAAGTGCACAAGTCCACAGAACACTATACTCCTAGCGGAGAAGAACGTCATGTTCATACAAAAATGTTGGTCTAAAAGTAAGACAACTAGCGTCGCTTGTGGGCCCCTTTGGCAACTTAGACATGGCGCGAAATTTGAAAGTGTGCATGTGTGTATGCATGTGTGTGTATGCATGCGTGTGTATGGTTGTTGTGTTTGTGTGAGTGTTCTTTGGTGATTTGAATTTGTAGTTTATCAGGAAGAGCTCGCTCTAAAACAAATTACTAATTCATATTATTAACGAGTTTTTGATAATAATAGGAATCAGTAATTTATTTAGAACGTGCTCATCATGTTACTTGAAGTTCTAAAACAGAATTAAATAAAAGCACAGTTTAACGTATACAACTTTATTTATGAAGGAAACCATAATGAATAAGACACAATCATACATTACACGCCAATTGTTTGTAAATGGTACACAAGGCTACATAATTATGAAGCTATAATTTCCAGTATAAGGTGATCTCGAATTGTATAGAATTTTCGTACAATGAGGTGTCAGTTTATACTGGAAATGTTTATCAGTGTATGTGCAGTACCTAAGAGTAAATTAAACGATCTCTACATCCTGTGATTCTTCCTGTTTTTGGTCTTTTAAAATTAAATTAAGATTATTATTTAGAACTATAGAGAACTTTTCTGACCGATTGATTATTTTCTAGTAAAATATGTATGAATGAGAATAAACATTTATTATAAATTAAGTATTCAGTATTAATATTTCATCGTAGGAATAACTTAATTTTAAGGTTCAAGAATTATAATTGTTTTTTTAGACAGAAATAGTTAGGCTAACATAGTTTATAGATGAAGTACCAATTAACGTACGAGAACATTTTGTATAATTTTGAGTTATATTATAACATTGGAATTCAGAATTCTCCGCTGTATCGAATGGTATTATTAAAAACTTTCTATAGTTAAAAAAATGTCCCATAAAGTACAAATTTTTGGACTGCGACAAACGATTTATGACAAAAAAAAATTATTTAACATTTATCTTCTCAGAAAAATAAAGTAAGTCATCGTATTAAATTATTTAGTCCATTAACTTAAACCTCAAATCAGACAATTAATTAAATAACATGTTCCTTACTTTAATTTATGATAACTTTTTTAAGAATTATTCTCTTACATTAATATCTCACAAAACTATCTTTATTTACGCTCCTTACTGTAATATGCATAAAACGTAACAAGTAGAAATCAAATTCGTATTTGCTTTATTTTATTTTGTTTTTTAAAAAGTTCGTTGCTAAAATACTGAATATTTACATTAATTTGATTCTCATTTGATACCAGAAGTATCAATTAATATAAGGGACAAACCACGGTTTTTCAGGAGAACCAAAAAACGATTATATTTGAGTGGATTAAAATATAGCATGTCCCTTACATTAAAAAAACATGTTTAGTTGTGGTTTACGTTACTAATATTTTATGTGTAAACCGTCGAGCGTAGTGTAAGCAGCAAGAGAAATAGAAAGTTATACGTAATTCTATTGTAAAGGACTTTTAGTGTTGTAATTATGTAACTATAAGATTATCTACTAAAATTTATGGCATTTTAACACCATGGAAATAAGTTCTTATCATGACTAATGTTGGTATGAACCAATATTAATCATTCAAAGCAAATATATACGTTAGTTTCAGGTTTTACAGCTTAGCCATCACAGATTTAAATGAAATTTAGGAACACAAAAATAAAGCAATTGTTAATATTACTAAGTTTTAACTAAGAGTTTAAAACTTCTGAAAAGTAATAGTATTCTAATAAACAGTCTTACAAAATCTATACTTAGTAATTGAATGAATGTACTGGAAACGAACCATCCCATTTCAACTTTCACTGCCATCATGCTAGTCATCTTTCACACAATTCATGCACCTCTTATTCGATCTTCTTCCCTGACATCCGTCCGTCCCTTCTATTCGTCATTTTAACTTTCACTGCCATCTTCTAATCATCTTTCACAAAATTCATGCACCTCTTATTCGATCTTCTTCCCTTACATCCGTCCGTCCCTTCTATTCGTCATTTCAACTTTCATTGCCATCGTACTAATCATCTTTCACAATCGATCTTTCGTTTCTAGTACATTCATTCAATTACTAAGTACAGAGTTTGTAAGACTGTTTATTTAGAAGTTTTAAACTTAAGTTTTATAGACTGTTAATGTGTTGAATTTATCATAATTACGCAGACATAAAAGTCGAAAATATAAAAATAATATTAACAATTGTTTTATTTTTGTATTTTATAAATTACATTTAAATCTGTGATAGCTAAGCTGTAAAACCTGAAACTAACGTATAGATTTCCTTTGAATGATTAATGTCAAAATGTGAACGTGTCCCTTACATTAATTGATACTTCTGTGGCCTTAGTGTGAGTTTTTTTCACTCACGTTCGATTGCGAGCGCGTTAGAATTTTATATGGAAAAAGTTATAGCGCCGCCTGGTGGTCACTAATTTCCCATACAAAATTCTAACGCGCTCGCAATCGAACGTGAGTCGAAAAAACTCACACTAAAGCCACTGGTATCGATATGTCAAAAAAATATTATTTGTGTTTTAATATATTTATTTTCTTTTGTAGGCTCGCCTACAAAAGAAAATAAATTACAGAATCTGTTAATGCTTATGTAAAATATAGAATCAATTTTAATTGTTACATTTTGCCCTATAAGTTCACTACATGTATCTAGAAAATCAAAATTAATATTTTTTTGCAACTATTCTTTAATGCAATCTTTAACATCCCTCATGTCTGCATTTTTATTTAAATAATCACACATGATTGATGCACTTTTGTTTACACATTCAATCATATTCTTTAAATATAGTAAACAAATGGCACACAGTATCCGTAGAGGATGTTAAAGATTGGACACGATTCACAATTTGATTCCATTCTCCTAACTATGTAACCACAAACATAGGCACATGCTTGCATCTCCCCAGTATTTTCATCCATTTGATCCATGGACAAACTGAGGGCTCCAGTCTGAAATATTTCTCAAATCATTTTTGCCTTTTTTTAAATTGGAGAGTCCGCATTTAGGCTATCAAACAATCGGTCGATTTTGTTTAGCAGGTTGACTGTAGCAAGTGCTTCTGTTGGCAGCTCTCCTGTAAAAATAAATACTATTTTAGTTATTTAAAAATAACGTAAAACAGTTTTTAAGAACAATGAACATTTTAATTGCAATAAAAGATTGACTTTTGAAAAAAGAAAAAGGGTCCAGATGGTAGTACAGTACCGACCCAAAGGTCAT
Organism: Mesoligia furuncula; assembly: GCA_916614155.1. NCBI lineage: Eukaryota > Metazoa > Arthropoda > Insecta > Lepidoptera > Noctuidae > Mesoligia > Mesoligia furuncula. The sequence continues at coordinate 1,555,319 of OU744808.1, read as the reverse complement.
AGGCTTGACGTTTACCTAGGCTTGACCTACGACCTTCTTTCAATGAGTAATTAGACACATACTCGCATAATCACGCTGATTCTTAAGTTCATGGATGTTTTTTTAACATCATTATTATGATATCAACACACCTTCGATAATTTTTGCATACATTCCAGCAGACACTGGAATGGCTCAAAACTTGCGCGGGTAATATTGTACTTTCATTTCTTGTCTATTATTCGGATTTAAGTGGCTCTTCGTTAGGGGCAGGCAAACACGAAAAATGGGTTGTTGTTATCCAATTCAAAAAAATCTGCAATGTGATTCCACGTCGCGATATCTGAAAAAGACGTATATATTGATCATCATAATACAGCAGATACGATAATTAGCAGTGGGTCAAAATCGATTTACAATTTTTCTTTTACATTGTTACAAGTCAAAATAATGCCATTACAACCATAACTTGTAAAAAAAAACAAATCTCGCAACTCAGTTCTTCTACCGTAAAAAGTTGTGAGACCCATGCCCATGTAATACCAAGTCGTTTAATTTATTCAGTCCCTACTTAAGGGTCCATCTGTCTTAAGTTATTACGTAATTAGCTATCCTAACAACATCTTATAGTGACTATCAAGATTAAAAATATTTTATGTTTTAAATAAATAGATTGCTTGGCCATCGCATGAAAACACAATGTATCTCACAAGTAATACATATTATATTAAATTAGGTTTTTTAGTGCGATTGTCAAGTCAATAAATAATTATATCTAGGTACCTATCTACACCTATTATTCCATTATATTATACATATACAGGTACACTGATTCATTCACTGCAAATGTAACTTTGTAATCCTATATATTTATATGGGATTACAAAGTCATTTATAAAGTTGGTGTATCTAGAAAAGTGGACCGAAATTGCAAAATATTTTAGTTTTTCCTTGATTTATACACTAAACACTAATCTACACAAATAAATAAAATTGGAGTGTCTGTTTGTAATATTAAAATAACCGCTTTTTACTCAATGTATAAATGCTACGGCTAATCTCTGAAACGGCTGGACCGATTTTGACGGGACTTTCACTGGCAGATAGCTGATGTAATAAGGAGTAACTTAGGCTACTCTTATTTTAGAAAAAATATGAGATATGATATATATGAGAAATTACTGCTGGTACTACTCCCCGTAAAAGTATAAAATTGAAAGATATTATTACCTGCAATTTGTTTTTCATTGCACTCAACATTAGTGTTGCATTTTAAGTTGTATTTTAGAAATAAAGTTTCTAAAACATTTGAGAAGATGGGACGTATCGTGTAGAGCAACAATTTCATGTTCCTGAAATCTAAAATGTGGTTGTTCAACAGATGCCCCTAGTTGTGAAAGCGTTCTTCTATTTACCCCATCCATATCGCAAATAGTTGCAGCAATTATGATACATGCCTCAAAACAAGCATGGAGAACCTGTAATTAGAAAATTAAGTTAATTAATAATGTTTAGTAAGAAAATAAAATAAAAATAATACTATAGGGTCACAAATAGAAAATGATTTTCAGTTAACTAAACAGTAAATAAGTGTAAATAATTCCAATACAATAATGTACCTTTTTGATCAAAATCATTAATCTGTCTGCAGTGACATGATCTCCTGACAAATAATATGCCACAGGCTGTTTAATTCTTTTCCATACATAAAATCATGAACACTAGAGCATAACTTGCTATTTGTGGATCTCGTCCATACTCTCCTCCATGGTCTGAAATCCGTCTATCTGATCAGATTTTGAATTGTAATTCAAATTTTTTCTTCAAATTACCAGCATTGTGTCATCGCGCTTCTCTTTCTTTTCTATGAAGTTCGACAGTGACCGCACTTTAGTTCAAGTAAGCCCCTTAATTAGTCGCTTTCCTTTATCAGTTTTTTCAGTGGATTTAGCCTAAAACCAAAAATAGAGGAATGTAAATTAAGTGTGAACATAAATTTATTATTCACAATTTTAGGAACAGTAGAACCTGCCACTCATTTCACAATTTCATTGGTCTATTTTCAGTCGGTATACCTATGTATAAAACATGTTTGTTGTATGGGAGCCCCCCTTAAATATTTATTTTATTTTGTTTTATTATTTATTATTAAAGTTAAAATACAACTGAGTATTTTCTGAATATTTCAAGTGCCTACCTGTTGCCATTTTTGATATCGAGCAAAAAGGGCAAAAAAATCGCGTTTGTTGTATGGGAGCTCCCATTAAATATTTATTTTATTTTTAGTATTTGATGTTATAGCGGCAACAGAAATACATAATTTGTGAAAATTTCAACTGTCTAGCTATCGCGGTTCTTGAGATACAGCCTGGTGACAGACAGAGGGATGGACAGACGGACAGACAGCGAAGTCTTAGTAATAGGGTTCCGTTTTTACCCTTTGGGTACGGAACCCAAAAAAACCAACTGTGACGACAGACAGATGCAAGAGTGATAAAGTACACGTAAGTAGTAGTAGTCCAGCGGGATTGTTCGAAAGGGTTACCGCTGGCCCGGAACATAAAGGGCTAAGGTAGGAACACGGGTGGGTTTTAGTCAGTAAGAGTCTGACACTCCCTTCCGCTCCACTCAGAGCGGAAGGAGTCATTTGATGATTTTCCATCCAAAAAAAAAAAAAAAGTAGTAGTAGTATAAAGTAAGTGTGAGTGGTATAAAGTGAAGGTTGGCGATTTTAGTATGGAACATTTAAAAAAACCATGAATAAAAAACATTTTACTTACACCAGATGAGTTTGGAGTCTGCATAATATCAGTAGTTGAAATTGTTGCTTTTGAAGTTCCAGGCTGTTCCAAATGTGAAGACTAAAACAGATACAAAATACCATTATTTAAAAAATTAAAAATTTTACCACTCCCAGCACTATATTTTTTTGAAATTTGTATTTTTGTGTGCCCAAATAAGCATGAATTTAATCTGCATAATGATCTTGTATCTAGACCTAGCCGCAAAGTCCACATGCTTCGTGAACGTAGACGAAATACTAAACTATTTTCTAATAATGTATTTTGTATGGCGACCAAAGTTTATAATAAACTACCAGACTGTTTTAAAACTCTTAACTTTAGGACATTTAAATCTAAATTATTCAATTATCTCATGTAAATGCTATTACTCAACTAATGATTTTATGAATGAAATGAAATTTGACTTAAATATTAGAATAATTATATTCTATTCTTATTATCTCTTTGACTTAATTTTAATCTTTTTGACATTTCCATTCCTAATATTTGACTAATTTGCAATTTGAATGTTATTCTAATTTATTTAATTCAATGTTATATCTAACAAGATAACCAAAACCCTGAAAATGTATTTTTACGCCGGAAACAGCAGAATTGTATGAACTTTTAAAAGTATGTAACAACTTTGTAACAATTTTCTGACAAATAAATAGTACAGAAATAGATTAAACCTTAGAGAAGGACATAGGATAGGAATTTTATCATCATACCATGCGGGCGAAGCCAGTTCCAGGCTGTTGATTGGATCCAATGTCAGCAATGGACATCTCAACTTGAGAGCTGTGATGTGGTGGAGAGTTCAGATGGAATGGAATATCTATGCAGCTTTTTCCTTTGCAAACGGTCTTGGACAATTGTACTTTCGGGAAAATGGTCAGTGGGTCGTCTTAGGACTCCTCTGGGTAACAAAACTTTGCCCATGCTACCGACCTGAAAACATGATTTTAGGGTTGAATTTTTTTATCAACAACAGAATGTTATTACTGATTGGGGAAATTGAAATTGGTACTAGACTTTGGATTATTTAATATACATACCGCTGTAAGTTGGAAGGTCCTGGTTTCGGAAAACGATGTAAGATCAGTTCCGAATCTTAAGTTGTGGATGCATTGTATTTTGCACATTTTCGGTTATTGTCCCTCATAATTTTTCACCGATTCACTGACCAAAGAATACAAATAAACACAAAATAAGAGTCACTAAGCTAAAAAGTCACTAGGCTTCTAAAACAACAAAATGCTGCGGTATGGTATCCCGTATTCGGAGTCTCGAGCAGAATACTCAACTCGACAATTTGAACGGAAAATCACACGAAATACAGGAAAAACGACAACAAAAACCAATCACACACGCAATTAATTAACGATTATTTGTTTTGAACCGTTTGAAAAACCATTTTGATTTTTTTAAACTTTGACGTTTGACTGAAAACCACAGAACACATCCCCGCGTTCCGAATTGCGTCAATAGCGATTAAATCGTGAATCCGACCAAATTTAATAGTCACAAAATATAAGGACTATTGGGTACTATTTGTGACGTTGCACGTTGGTCGGATTCGCGAAATAATCGCTTTTGACGCAATTCGGAACCGACGTACTCCTTGCTGAAAACGTTGATGTTGCCATTTAACATCGAATTTTTAACATTTGTTTTTTGGTACTGGAATCCCTATATCAAACCCACATACTGAGCCATCCAATCCTAACAGAGTTGACTCCCCCTGCACAAGTCACAAACAAAACGTCGACTTGACGTCGTCGATTAACGAACGAATGAAAAAATGAGTCACTCCACTCACTCCACTCTTGCGATTCGATTTCGAACGAATTTGTTCTATCGATCACATGACAAAATGAAGACATTTGATTTTTTTCTGTTCAGCATTTTGGCGCTGATAGCAACGTGAGATTCCGTGGAACTAATATTAGAGATGGAACAAATCCTTCGATAAAAAAATACTTTTATGAACTTTATCGATCGTTATAACTACTGAGAGTAATTTATTAGAGAAAAATATCGAATCACTCCCAGTTATTTTTATGCTTAATTTTTAAGAAATATAATAATTGCTCTTCAGGTCGCAAGCTATAAACTAGTGGATAGTGTCCTAGTAAAGTTATAGCGTATGACGGTCGGATCAGTGAGCTTTAAATATTTGAAGATAGGCTTAAAACTTAGCCTAAAAACTACTATGGTTGAGCTAATAACTCCTGGCTCAACTTCACTAGTTTTACAAGCTGAGCTGGCATTGACATTAGTTCGCAATGTGAACTAAAAACTATTGAGCAAATAAGTTGCTATTTCGCTCTAACCTAGTAAATCATATGGCATTCGTATTCTTCGTGACTTATATTACATTACATTTATATAATAGCCATTACTTAAATAATAGTCACTTTTGGTGTTCGATTTGGAAGAATTGAACCATGTAAACAAAAAAGTTAACCATCAACAAACAGCGTCCATATCAATTCAATTGAGTTCACTCAAATTGAATGCCAAAAGTGAACCGTGTAACATAACCTTACCAAGTAGTCATTGCTAGCGGAAAGGAGAGGGATTCATTTTCATTAATGGGTATTTAATTACGGTGCATACTAATGGTGCAAAAAAACACAAAACATAACAAAGTCAAAGTCAAATCATTTTATTTCAAATAAATAACTTTTGAGCGTCAATATTTCCATTTTCATGTTTTTAGCCATATTTGCTTAGTTGTGTTGGTGGGAATACTGGGAAATGTGAAATTAAGTAAGGTCAATGGGGCGAAGACCGGCATACTTTATTAAAAATTTACTTCATTAGCCAAATTTGGCCATCTCTATAACGTTTTAGAAAAATTTGATTATATTGGGTGATCAAACATTTAGTTGACTGTTAATAGAAACTGTCGGATTTACTTATACGTTATCAGTTTATAAGCTAGACACTAGTTTTGAAAAAATGGTAAAATAGACGGATTTCACTGCCATGTCGGATAAAACCGTCTAATGTGAAAAAAACGTAGAAATCGACGGTTTACACGAATATAGAAATTGGGTACGCGTGTGTCTTTCAACAGCAGTTCAATGTGTGCTGTCGATATTTTTATTAAAGGCTCCAATCGGCATACATTGCAAAAAGAAGCGTTTGTCGGGTAAGTTCGGCATACTTCGCGATTCAGGGGTAAAAAACAATTTCATCACTTAAAAAAAATGCATTTGTTGGTAAATCAACTTTTATTTAGGTACCTACCTAATATAATAAATAATATTTTCAGGTAGAAATTTAGAAAATAGAAATCACGAAAGTTTATTTAATTAACGAAAGTACGAAAAAATGAGACGCAACTCGTATTTAAAAATACTGACAAAGATAAACAATTATTGAAAAAAAAATTGAGGTAGCCTAATTATGCTTCAAAAGTAGTAGTAGTAGTAGTCAAAAGTATAATTGCTTCTAGTATAGCTCTTCTTGTATAGCTTCTCTCAATTTCTACTTAGAGTATGATCCTCTATTGGATTTTCTTTGGTACTTAAATTGCCCTATAGAATTACCTGAAAAAAGCAATAAAACGTAATATTGAAGAATAAACTAACAAGGGGTCATCGAAAAGGAATTTTTAAGTGTAGTCGGGCCTAGACAAATGGTTCGCACAGGAAGCTCAAAAATATTTTTTGTTTAAGAGCGCTTACTACGTACGGCATTTCATACAAACTTTCAAGCCCTTGTTTTTCGAAATGAATGAATCGATTTTAATGAAACTTCATACGCCTAAGCAGGATACAAAGGTCTGAAAAATTACTTAAGAACATTTTCAAAAAATAGTGTTACAGCCTAATTAGACCAATTTTAAATTTTCCATAGAAACAGAGATTTCCAGTTATCTTTTTATAAATAAGATATTTCGAAAATGTTCTTAAGGAACTTTTTAGACCTTTGTATCCTGCTTGCTGCGTATCAAGTTTAATTAAAATCGGTTCATTCATTTCGAAAAACAAGGGCTTGTAAGTTAGTATGATATGCCGTACCTGGTATACGCTCATATTAATATTTCTTCTATATTCAACTGTAACACATGTCAAGTTACTAGTTAATTGTCAAATATGGTAGAAAGCAGTAGTTTTAGGCAATACGAATCAGTTACCTATTAGATAATTTAATTTTGAAAATGTGTTTAGTGTTAAAAGGTTTATGATATCTGGAATCGGCGAAGACCGGCGTATGCCGATCTTCGCCTCCAAGAAGTAGACGGACTTCTCCACTATTGAAATTTGAACTTACGTTTTTTTCATCAGATGTAATTTCGTGAAAAACGTGTTTTATTCAATTCTAATAGAATAGTTAGGTGAAGATATTAATCATTAATGAACTTACCTACACAAATACTTAGAAAACTCTTAAAATACCACTTAAAAAAATTTTTTTCGACGGCGTGTACTGGTCGTAATTGAAGTTGGTAACCCGACTAAATTTGAAATGTCATTTTTTCTTTATGAGTCTTATAGAGCGCCACCGGTGTCAAAAAATAGAAACTAAAACAGTTTGACGTTTATGTATCTTGGGTTGCCATCTTTGTAAGTATTCAGAATTCCTCGTATTTCTTACTGGACGGTCTTGCCCTACAGACGGTCTTCGCCCCATTGACCTTAGGTATTTAATTAAAGTATGTAGGTACATACATTGTACATGGCAAGTTTTATTTCGATGTTAGGTCTTTACCTCGGAAACAAGTACACATTGCATAATTTAAAATTTATTTATCTTTTGAAATTAGAAACTAGTATTTGCTAATTTGTTTTATTAGCTAATCAAAATCACAGTAAATTTCTATTTGAAAGACGCTTTAAACTTATTTACTGTCTAAAGAAAATTCGACACATTACCAATGATATTATAAGACACTTAATATAATATCATTGCACATTATCGACATAGAACATTTACAACCCTATTAAAACAATTGTATTCAATATGTTATGTGAAAACTGAGCTCTAATTACACTCGAATATGATGAGATACCTATTAATAAAAACATTTATTAAAACCGTATTAAAAATGCTCACAATCGACACATTTCATCATCATCACCATTTCAGCCGAAAGACGTCCACTGCTGGACATAGGCCTCCCCCAAAAGGGGGGGTTTGCCATAATCGCCACGCGTGGCAGGCGGGTTGGCGATCGCAGTATGGTATGGAGGTGGAATGCATAGAGAACGCTGCTGCCCATTCTCCGGTACGCCCCTTAGTCGCCTTTTACGACACCCACGGGAATTATGGGGTGGTGCTATTCTTTAAGTCCGGCACCACACATACAATCGACACATTTATGGTCATGAAATTCACTTACATAAGCAAGGTTATTCCGCTGCCTTTTTGATAGCTAGTTTTACAAAATGCGCATGCTTTCATAATAAAAATGTTGTAAGTAAATATCACGTAGTAAACACGAAATACACAACAAAAAGTCATATTCTACGATTTAGACCTAAATCATCAGACGAACCGAACAACTCAACGTACATTTGAAAGAACGTGCCAATTTTAGTTCCTGAGAACCTCGAACGGGGCGCTTTGAATTGGCACAAAAAACAACTGGCATTTCGTTCAACGTTTGGCCGCATTCCGAATTAGCTATAATCGCTTACATGGCTCTCATGCGTTCCGATTTAGATATTGCGATTATGATAGCTGAGAGCTGTCAACAATTCGGAACACTCGTGAACGCGGTCACAGTGCTGACTCAATATAAAAACTATTTATTACAGTATTTGTTTGGATAAACACCACATTTCTTCTTCAGTTCTTCTTCTTTGGTTAGGTGGCGACTGTCAGCCAGAAGCACAATTTAGAAAATGCCACGTTAGTTTAACTTAAAGATATGGTGCAACTCAAAACAAAACACACATTCTCACCCACACACTGTCATTTTTGACAGCACTGACGGTGATAATATTCTAGGGCATGGTCGGCGTTATCGCAAGATGGCGCATGTCATGACGTCATCTATGACGATTCACGGGACATCGTATCGTTATCGCGCTCACGCTAATTCGGTGCGGGTTTAAGCACGCTCAAATCGGTTATTTCCCAACTCGGAACGCAAGGAAGGTATTCACGTCAAAAAAAACATGTCAAAGTGTCAAACTGTCAATGTTGAACTTGAAACTGACAGTAGCAAATAAATAAATAAACCTATTTATTGTACTCGAGTAAATAGTACTCTGTGAAATAAACGTGCTAGCGGAATTTTTAATTCAGCAGAAAGTTCATTACATGATAATTAATCAATATCATTATTAATTAACGATAATAATATAAAGCAACTTCTTTTCTAAAGAAACAGTTGAGATTTTGTAACTATATCATTATTAACTATGCCTGGTCCAGGTAAGTTTCTTTATTTTATCAATTTTTTTTCGCATGAAAGGTGGTACCGTATTGTTTTTATACAAGAAGCTTTACGTTTTCTGCAATATTGAGTAAAATGGTTGTTTATTGCTAATTGTGTAATTTAGCAATCACTTTTACTCAATGTTTTCAGTCTTGGAGTTTTGTACATACGTAATAAAAATACCTAAGCCCTAATAATTTTTCAGGAAAACACTACCGCGGTAATCGCAGAGGTCCGAACACCTCTGACCACACGCTGGCTTCCGTTGCCAGAGAGACTGCGATGTCCTTTCCAGCAGACAGCCCCGTGCTTGCTATATTCAAACAGGCTGCCAACAAGCTGAATGAGCGCCAGGACAGGCATGAGCGACTCGTCAAATTTTCGCGTGATATCACCATTGAGAGCAAGAGAATCATATTCTTGCTACATTCGCCTATAACGTGAGTATAAAATTAAATAGTATGTGTAGAACTTCCGGTCACTCTGCAACCTAGGGTTATGTACTCGTAAGTTTAGCCTGTTGAGCCTTACTTAGCCTCTAAGTTTTAAAACATTATGAATTATTTATGGGGTTATTGTTGCCTCTGTCAGTTTTTTTTTTGTTATGATAAGAGTAACTATTATGCTACGTATGCACTAACACGTGGCTTGCTTGGCGCCAAAAGCCTAGCAAATCACCTTGCGAGTAGCAAAATGAAACAAACACTAGAATTTTCGCAACCAATGCACTGCACGCTTAGCGCCTTCACTAGCTGCCTAGTGTGTATCGAAGGATCTTAAGTCACTAGATGCGTACGTGGCCTTATACTTTCCTATCATTATAGATAAAATAAGCCACTCACTACAGCATTAGATGAAGACCCTACTTACAAAATACATTGAAATAGCAAAGTGGCTTAGTTGTATGACTTCTAAATTAACATATTAATACATTTTCAGAAAGGATTCATCAGAGAATACTCTGACTGAAGCCAAAGAACGAATTCAGAAGCTAATCAATGGACCAATCAGAAGCATTGGTTTAGAGCTGGAAAACAGTCCAGCACACCTGCATTCCAGGGCAGTCACAGCTGGATTCCAGGAGTACATTGAAGCCAGGACCCTTCTGTCCCTTATGACTGACAAAAGGATCATTACTTACCCAGAAGTTCAGAAGGAATTAGAGTATACCATCACAGATGATGATCATCAACGGTCTCTGATTACTATGTTGCCAGAATCTGACTACATGCTGGGTCTAGCTGATCTGACAGGAGAACTGATGAGGAAGGCCATCAACAGTATATCTAGTGGGGACAGTGAGGAGTGCTTCCAGGCCTGTGATGTTGTCAGGCACTTGTATACTGGGTATTTGGGTAAGACTTGACATAAAATACATTCATTGTTCAACACTTTTGCCAAACAGACAGACTGACAAGAAATACTTAAATATGTGCAACTTTTTTTTATTACTAAATGGGCCCGCTCTTGACCCTGATCATGCCTGATGGAAAGCGATAGATAAGGTCTGCCCAGAAGATGCCTGTTTACTCTTGCTTTGAAGGCAGACGGGTTAAATGTTAAGGGAGGAAACAAAGATGCCGGCCGGCAGAAAGTTTCACACTTTGGCTGTGCGCATAATAAAAGTGAACTTTACAGAGTGTGATGATGACTCTAGTTTTGCATATCAAACTATCTATATCTCTATCATGCCTAGCATTTCAATCATTTAACCCTTAGTCTGCCGGAACGTAGATCTATGCGTGACGCAATGGCTTTTTAATTGTGTCTGTAATTATGGCACACAAGCGGTTAATCCATGTCCACTGTAGGTGCCGTTGTAAGACAAACTTTTTCTGAATTTGATCACACTACACTAGTCAGCCTTCTTTCGTCTACATCTAGTACACAAACGGCAAACGGCTGACTGGTAGAAAATACAGTTTAAATCAATAATGGCCCCATCTGAAAGCCACCAACCTGACCAAAGAATTAAAACAGCTCTCCACTCTTCTTCCAGGCATAACAGGAAGCCGTCTCCTAAGCCGCAAGCTCCCAACAACTCGCGCCAACGTGAACAAGGTTGAGATGGCAGTGTACGCGCTGCGCGTGCGCGGCGGGGAGACGCCGGCCAAGCTACTGCTGGCTGCGCCGCCCGCGGAGCTGGAGGCGCCGCACCATCAGTCAGACGATGAGGGATATTATTGAGGACTGTAGGTACTACATGGCGTGAAGAGATTGGCTGAATTGGCATATTGTGATGTAGGAAGTAATTGAAATTATTTGGGGTTTATGTATGTCTAATTATAGATAACCCTTAAATTTTCAACAAGTACTCATTAAGATCTTTGGCATGGGATATCAAACACGATTTGTCAACCTTTAATTTCTTTTTCTTGATTTTATGGACGTCCTAAAGCAATTATATTAAAAAGTAGCTATTTCAATAAGTATTATTACACAAATCCTGTGCCAGCCAAACTATCCTATCGCCCGATCTGACTTCTTAGTTTTTTTAGGATAAGCTGCAATATACAAATACGTTGTTTTGTATTTTTGTGTTTCATTTAATTTCTGACAATAAAGCCTCGTATTCACTAAAGGACAAACGTCCCGTGACACGTGTCGCCCGACATCCGTTATCCTAGTGGTTACATTTACTACGTTTAAAAGCAGCATCAGCTGTCCAATGTCAATTCTCTTTAAATGTTATACAACACCTATTTAACCTTCGGGTGATGCAGACAAACTGGTAGGTGCAATAATGAAAATTGAGGAATAAATATTATAAATATAAAGATACGCATAAAACCATAAACGTAATATTTAGATACCGAATTACATAGAAATACTAATATTATAAATTCGAAAGTAACTCATGTCTGTCTGTCTGTATGTTACCTTTTCACGCCTAAACCACTGAACGGATTTCGATAAAATTTGGCAGAGATAGATTGCATCCCAGGGAAGGACATAGGATAGTTTTTATCGACATACCTCGCGGGCGAAGCCGCGGGCGGAAGCTAGTATAAATATAATAAGCTCAAATCAATTAATATACTTGAGAAAATATTACCGTCGTTGTGATGATACTGCCAGCTTCTGTTACATGCTGTGTTTCTTGCGAATGTGTTCGCGAGATAAATTCATAGATCCAATACTCAAAAAGTTGTAAAGGTTTAACCAGGTTGCCATCCTGATTTCCTGGGGATGCACAGACAGACTGAACGAAGAAGGAAGACTTAATGAAGTCTAATTATCATAAATAAATCATCTGCCACTAAAAACTGACCCAGGCTTAGTATCATCCTGTTCATCATTACGAAAATCAAATAGTACATAGGGATTAGTTAAGTATAATGCTGAATAAACAAAAACGCCAGTTCTTTGAAAAAATAACGTATATTAAGGTATTCCCTAGCACTCATAAATCTTGCGAGAAATCCTGGCTCGTCGTGACGTCACTGGGTGGTTGCCATTCGTCTGATTCATCTGTCCCATATGGATCCTTCTCTTCGTCCGACTCCGCGCCGCTCCAATCTTGTCTATTCACAGTTTTCCGGGCTCTCTTTCCCGTAACTATGAGATTACGGACAGGAGAATCTTCGACATCATCATCATCATCGCTTACAGATTCATTTCTTGGCCTCCTTTTCCTTCTCTGACCTGGTTAAATTAATCTCACTTTAAAAACAGAACACTTATAATAACTCCTCTTTTCACAAACATGATTCAATATCGATTAATTCAGTAATCGATTTAAAACTCGTAATCGAAGTCAACACTATCGCCATCTGAGTCTTCTATTTGGAAATGGTCGTCGTAAAAGTTAACGGAATGTGCGTTTATGTAGTAGACGTTGCCGTGGCGCTGGACTACTTGCATACCTGTTGGACATAAGAAAATAACGTTAGTAATCACATCTAGACACATAAGCATAAGCAAAGAATCATAGAATGGACCTTGAGATGTAGGAATAGCTACTACACCCCGATTCACACTTTATGGCGACTCGGAACATAAGGCGAGTCGCTGCACAGTAACAAATTCATGTGTCAGCAGGGGTGAGGGGTACTTCGAACTTCAGAGCCGCTAGAAAGATTAACGTGAACTATACAAGCCACGATTATAAAAGTACAGACGAGGATTTCTCGATTACAAGCTGATGATAGTGGTAACTTGTACCCGCACTGGGCCCGCGTGGTGGATTACGGCCCACTCCCTCTCACTGAGAGAAGGCTTGTGTCCCAGCAGTGGGAACGTTATAGGCTGATTATGTTATGTATGTACTCAAGGGTCTTGGTGTGGAAGCATGAAATATTGCACAAGAGTTCGTTCTACTATGTGGAGATGACAATACAACAACAAATGAAAACACTAACAATGCTAATGCATAGGAGTATTTAGGAACTATCAAATAAATCCTAACATTGAAATTAAAAAAGTGATTTTTTCCTAACAATAAATAGCATAAAAGTGTAAACAAAAATGAACATCATTTAAATATTGCGGCAACAGCGCGGTATCATTTACCCAACGAACATATGGCCGAAACCTGAAAAAAATGATATAGGTCAGGGTGCCGGGCACACCATTTTTTTAGGTTTGTAAAAAATGTAACATTTGTAGTAGATAAGTAATAACTTCCACATAAGGTAAGGTATGTTGGGGTAAGATCGTTGCTGGGGTAAGACCGTAAGAATAAAATTCTTTGCCCTGCAAAATTAAATTTTGCTCTGATCTTTGTCGTAGTAGAATAAAAATAATTATGGAGAACACATAACACACATAACTGCATTAATAAAAAAAGTAATTTAAAAAATAAAAAACCCGACTGCGAAACTGAAAAGCTACAAACAAGCCCATTTTAAATTAAATAAAAGTTGGAAGCAGGTGGGACCCATTTGAATTTGAAAATATAATAAAAATGGTATGGGTCCCGCCTGCTTCCAACTTTTATTTAATTTAAAATGGGCTTGTTTGTAGCTTTTCAGTTTCGCAGTCGGGTTTTTTTATTTTTTAAATTACTTTTTTTATTTCCAGCTTTTTAGTTTACAAATGTGAAAGATTTCGCAAACGATTTAGTTCTTGGTATGTGTTTTTTACGATTTGTCACTTCGAATTACTTTTAACCATATAAGGTATATATATTTTTGTAATCACCTTTTAAAACCCTTTATTTTGATACCCCACTCGATAGGTCTCGAGAAAAAAATTTTTTTTTTTTGAAGACATATTGCGCCAAAAATCGGCCATTTTAATTTTTTTTTTTCAATTTTGATATACCCAGTGTCACTCTCACAAATAAGACGAATCTAATGGCACCTCTCAAGCTGAAATCGATCAAGCCGTTTAGGCTACAGAGCGTGCCAAAGAAATATACATACATACATACACTCGAAAAACATAACCCTCCTTCTGACGCAGTCGGGTAAAAACATTGCCACATTAGGTGGGAATTTGATTCATATGGTCTATACCAGTGCCGATCTTACCCCAACACACTTTATAAATTAGTTCGCATCGGGAAATAAAATTTAAGAACAAATTTGGCGAAGGTTATTATACTAGCGAGCTGGCAACATGTGTTTAACTGCAGATGTCTTTAACCTGTCGGTACTGGCCTGATAACATATATATCATGTAGAAAATGTTAAAAGTGAAATATAATGTCGAGTGACTAAACTATTGGATATTTTATATTTGATTGAATTTTTGTATGCAGACTGGGAACGTCATTACGTATACGAAGTTTAATTTATTGTTGTATTGTCATCTCCACATTGTATAAAGAAAGTGAACACTACGGAAGGATTTTTCAAAAGTCATTGCCCATGGGAACACCCATCAGGCACATGGCTTGTCATAAAGATATCTCAATGTTTTGACATGTCGCCAAATTAGTGGATTGCACCCGTGCCGCTATAATTATAAAAATTCATTCCATTCTGCTGCCATTCCACCTGATGCTAGGTAATACTAGGGTTTGTCACTATTGACAGCTCAATTCAAGCAACTTTACCTAAATCTTGGCGGTGAGATTTTTTCAGAATACATCGGCGTATACATATAAGTAGCATTCACCTGGTCTAGGCCCGTGGTCTGTGGGCGGCTGCGTGCCGGGCGGGTGCGCGTGCGCGAGCCAGTGGCGCGGGTCGCGCCGCCGGCACGCGCCGCCGTACGGGCACTCGCCGCGCTCGCCGCCGCCCCAGTCGGAGTCGCTAGGGTGACTGAACTGCGCCTTGTGTTGAGGGTTACGTCTGCAATTAATGAAAGCTGCTAAGAACATGTTGACATGGCAACACTAGCGCTGTTTACATAGCCCGCATATTTAAATTACGTTAATAAATAAAATAACAACAGAAGTATTATAAACAGTTGTGCGATGGACTGTAGTGACTCTGATTTACAAATAATATTGATTGTGACTATTTGTGTTATGTGTGATAATAATTACGACGAGCTTTCTCACAAATATCTAAATCTGTGCTAAAACTATTTTATAAACAACAAATCAGTGCGCGTAATAGCATTTGCAATGTTCTGCTACAAAACTACAGCATAACAACAATCTCCTGTACAGTTCCCATCAAGGTTAGTGAATTATTTTGAAGAAATCACTTCCACAAATACCGTTTGGAAAAATTAATATTCAAAATATGACCATATGACCTTTGGACTACGCATATTGTACTACAACTAGCGCTAGCAGGACTACGAGTGGTCAATAGACTAACTAAAAATAGTGCTACTCGACACCAGAGGGCGCAAATAGTGTTACCATTGGAAAAAAAAAAATTGTATTTGGTAGAAAATTATTAATTTTAGAGACTATAAAGTAAAATAAACATGGATGAAAACATAACATACCGTAAAAATAACTTACTCAGAGCAAGCTCTTTGCCTGATATTACTGCAGACAATTCAGATCTTTTTGATCAAAGCATTGCGAGTTTACCGAATACTTCATTAAATATGAGTCAAACAATATTAGATTTACAAGAAAAAGTTAAACAATTGACCAGTGACCTACAAAGCGCTCATCTAGAAATTGAAAACTTAAATTCTGAAAACTTTAGACTGAAAACTGACATCCAAAAATATATTAAAATGATAAGTGTATACAAGAGGCTAAATGATATTGACATAAATAGTTTGACTCCGTGCTCAGAACGTAAACACAAATCAAACCAAAACAACAAGATAACGCCCATAAGAAAAAAAAAGCAATCAACCGCACCGATACAAAATGAAAAATATGATGAACCAACTGACGTCATCGTTAGGACCACACCCACAAAATTGACCAAACATACAAATATACTGGAATGTAACCCGACACCAAGCACAGGTTTGAACTCAACGCCTACCCATAACGTCATTCGGATTGACTTACCAACTGAGGCTTCAGACAAGACAAAGACACCAATAATGTCGCCCATTAAAAAAAAGAAATCAAAACAAACACAGACAACTCCAACAATAGAAAAAGATCAATCTTCATCTACTAACAAAAATGAAACTAGAAGCAAAGGCAGCCATGTCGACTCATCCAGCACTACTCAATATACACAAGGCACAATAGCTGTAGGACAACCGTCCACAAAACACAAAATATGCCTAATAAGCAGTGAAACTTCAAATAGATTATATACTATTGCTGAAAGGACTAATTTATGCAATTATGAAATCTGTCATTATCGTAAACCAACATGTGGATTACGGCAAACTCTTGACAAAATTGAAACGAAAGTGCTAAACTTTACGCACTCAGACTATTGTGTTATTTATATTGGCGAGGAAGATTTTCGGACAACACATAATTATATCGAACTTGTTATGTTTATTAGAGAAAAGTTGCAAAAATTGAATCACACTAACTTTATAATCTGTCTACCAACTTTTAAATACATGACAAATGCTAACATACTGTATAACAGTCGCATAGAAAATTTTAATAACCTTCTTTGCTTGGATATAAATACATGTAACTATGCGTATTTACTAGACTCAAATCTTAATCTACCTTATGACTATGATACATATAGTAAACTGCACGGAAGTTTAAATAACTATGGTTTGGAAATTGTTGTATCAGATTTGCAAGAACTAATTTTCAGTCTAAGCAACCTAAATACTACGCACTCAGAAGTTGACTGCCACCCCCAAAATCAAAGCCAAAACGACGTGTCCACCGTTTCGCAACAGACAAATTCTCAGTTTTTTCTTTAACTACCTTCACATCTTACATCAGAATATAGCAGGACTAATGAATAAATCTGATTCACTGACTGTAAAACTAGTGGAATTATTCGAAAAAGGAACAATTATAGATGTTATTTGTGTTACAGAACATTTTATACAAACTGGTTATGAGGATTTATTACACATCACAAATTTTTGTCCAGCGGCTTTCTTTTCTAGAAATGCAAAGAGAGGAGGAACATGCATTTTCGTTAGAATAGGTCTTCAGTTTAGAGAATTATCGGACATAGCAAAACAATCAGTCTCAGGCATCTTTGAATGCTGCGCTGTAGAGATAATAGCTTACAATATTATCATTATTTGTATATATAGGATTCCTAAACATAATTACGAAGTGTTCTATGAAAAATTAGATTATATTTTAACTAAAGTTAGTCTACCTTCAAATAAGAAAATCGTGTTGTGTGGAGATTTTAATATTGACGTTTTAAAAAGAAACAAAACTACATTAGATCTGGAATATTTTCTTATGAATTACAATTTAAAACTAGCGCTTTATACGCCCACTAGGTTAAGTAGTCACACCTGTATTGACAATTTTGCGCACAACTACCGGAAAGATTGCAAAGCTGAAGTTGTAGATCTGGCCCTTTCAGATCATACATCTCAGATACTTAAAGTGCCTATTAACAAAACTTGCAAACTCAAATATTGGAGAACGAAAAAGCCGGATATATGCATGGCAAACTTATTTACTTTTAAAACGCATCTAAGCTGTCTATCTTTTAAGAAAGTACACGATGCCACAGACGCAAACGAAGCTTTTGACAATTTTATGGAAGATTTTTCTCTTTTATATAGATTATGTTTTCCTGAAAAAGTGATAACTATAAAAACAAGCATGAAAACGAAATGGATATCTCATGGAATAAAAATATGTAGTAAGAAGCAAAGACAGTTACTCTGGGTCCATAGGTTAAATCCTAACTTAAAAAATAAATTAGTTTTTAAAAACTACACCAAACTTTTTAGGAAAATTATAAAGCTAACACAAAAAGCTCAAAATAATCACTTTATAAATACCGCCCAAAATAAATCAAAAGCTACATGGCAAATAATAAATACATCTAAGGTGTGTTTACCACAGGAGCCGATTTTGTGCGTAAAAAGAGATGATCGGTCGTTTACACACCCAATGGACATTGCAAACGAATTTAACAAATATTTTATTGATACAATTGAAAATAACGTAAAAACTGACATCACGATGAATAATACTAATTTAAATAATCTGACATTAAATTCACTATTCATGCAACCCGTAACCATTGACGATATAATAAAAATAATTAGCAGCCTAAAAAATACAAGTACTGTTGGATATGATGGCGTTTCTACAAAAGTAATAAAATTTGCCAAAGAAGTAATAGCACCACCATTAGCTCATATATTTAACTTGTGTATTGCTAATGGCATATTTCCTAATAATCTCAAAAAGGTTATAATAAAACCTTTATATAAAAGAGATGACAAAACCGATTTTAAAAACTACAGACCAATTGCAAAAATTCCAATTTTTTCAAAAATTTTTGAGAAAGTCATCTATCAATCTTTATATGCCTATTTCGAAAAGTATGAATTATTTTGTAAAGAACAAAAGGGATTTCGTAAGAATACCACGATTAATATGGCACTATTTGATCTATTAGCCAATGTCATGTCATCTGTAGATAAGAGGAATCCTGTCTGTGCAGTTTATACTGACATGACAAAGGCTTTTGATTTTGTGGACCATAAGATTCTATTACAAAAATTACATAGTTATGGTGTAAGAGGGAACATCCTACAGCTAATAGAATCGTACTTAAGTAATAGGCTTCAATGTACAGAAATTGCCAGAATATGTCCAAAGACTAAATTAGAAACCATTTATATATCAAAACCGAGACACGTAAGATATGGTGTCCCACAGGGTAGCGTACTAGGGCCACCACTTTTTTTAATATATATTAACGATCTCCCGAAAGTAACATCAAACAAAATGGTTCTCTTTGCAGATGACAGTACAGCTGTAATAAAGTGTACAGATAAAAATAACTATGAGAATGACATTAATACCTGTTTACGTGACATTATAAATTGGCTCCATAATAATAATTTAATAATAAATCTAGGAAAGACAAAAGTTATGCACTTTAATCAACGTTGCGAAAACCCAAACGTTCGTGTTACCTACCAAGGCTCTGACATTGAGGAAACAAATAAAGCTAAGTTCTTAGGTATAGTGATCGACAACAAACTGACATGGAAACCTCATGTTGAAGAAGTGTGTAAAAAACTGAGTAAATCCGCTTATGCCCTTTTTCAACTGTCAAAGAAAGTCAACAGTCAGGCTCTTTTAACGGCATACCACGGACTAGTTGCCTCCGTTTTGCGGTATGGTGTTATTTTTTGGGGGCAGTCTACTGATAGGGAGCTTGTATTTAGGATGCAAAAGCGATGCATAAGGTCAATGTGCGGTCTTAAGACCACAGATAGCTGTCTTCCTTATTTTAAATCTTTAAAAATATTAACATTTCCGTCTTTGTACATTCTGGAATCGGCCTTATTTGTGAAAAATAATCCACATCTATTTCAAAAATTGTCGGCAGTCAGAAGCAATCCAACACGAACTCAATATGTACATCAATTGTGTCAAGTTAAATGTAAAACCGCACTAATGCAAAAAAGTTTTTTTGGCATTGCCCCACGCATTTATAACAAAATACCTAATATTATTAAAATTATGACTGTATTCAAATTTAAAAGGGCACTAATCGAAATTTTAATTGAAAAAAGTTATTACACAATTGACGACTTCCTTAATGATGTATCACTGACCGATTGACATGCTTTTATACCGTTTGACATTTTTTATTTTGTTTTTATTGTAACTTTGTTGACATTTAACATTTTTTTTTCATACATTTTTATATAACATTGACATTTGCCATTATTATATTATTGTGACATTTTTAAAGTAATTCAAACGACTTGACATTAATTTGTATTTTGTATTATTTAATTCTCGTAATTGTTATTTAAAATTATGATAACTTTAAATTTGTGTAATTAAATAAAAATACCTATGTTTTGCATGCCCATGTACCGGTAGAGCATGGAGGACTCTTATAATAAAACATCTATGTACTAAATACCCATGTTTGCAAACCAATAAATGATTTGATTTGATTTGATTTGATTTGAAGAACTGCCGTAATTCTCCTAGTCTAAATGGCTATAATGTTCACTCGACAAAAAACACAAAAAATCAAAATGATGGGATTGTTATGTATACAAAGTCTTATTTACATTGCACTGTTCTGGAACCTGAGATAGTAGACTCAAACTGCCTGCTTTGCAAAGTTGACAATAGTGTTGCTATTGTCGCCTTGTATAGATCCCCCTCATATAATTATATTGATAACTTCCTAAACAGTTTGGATACGTTGTTATTACCCTTAGCTAAATTCCATCATGTTGCGTTGGTTGGTGATATCAACATCGACATTAAACTTAACAATAAAGACAGGCACTCACACGAATACCTCACATTTGCGGCCTCTCATGGACTATTACCAGCACACCTGTATCCTACAAGAGTCAATAACTGTTTAGACCACGTCCTCCTAAAAACTAAGCAACCCGGCACTACCATAGTGATAGACTCACCTATAACCGACCACCTCCCTGTGTTTTTGAGCATCAACTTAAATGAGCCTAAGCTGAAACCTTCACACACCACTAAAATTGTCGACATTTCAAGCATTCAAAAAGATATTGAAAACACTGATTTCTCTCAAATCCTTCTTGCTAATGATGCAAATATTGCAGCCGATACCTTGACGTCCTTACTGAGCCATATAATTGGAATTGGCCTACTCCGCTGCATACGAAACATGGATAAAATGCATTTATCTTTAAGAGCACAACCAGAAAATGCCATATAGTAACGTATTCTCGATATCGTAATTCTGCAATTCATTGTTGCGAAAATTGAAGATACTTTATGAGAAGACAGAATTTAAGAAAAGAAAAAACAATTCTAAAGCAACCTGGGATCTGATAAAAACTATAACATATACCAAATCTGTACAATCACCACCAAATGAACTCCTACACATTGATACTGATGAAATCAAATCAGCAAATAGGGTCAACAGCTACCTACTTTGTGAGCCTGGGAAAAAACTGGGCCACAAAAATACAACAGCAAAATCCAAATGTATCAACTCACTCTAGTCTGGACGGAGCATGTAACTCTATTTGTTTATTGGAGACCGATAATTCCGAAGTTGAGAGAATCATCAGCAATCTTAAATCAGGTTCTACTGCAGGAGTTGATGGCATTTCAGGAAACATTTTGAAATTAACACGCCAAGTCTTGGTCCCCTACATCACACACATCTGCAATCTCGCAATATCCACAGGCGTTTTCCCAGATGCTTTCAAAACGGCTTTAGTTCACCCTATTCACAAGGGTGGGGGACAGAGGCAGTGTCGGTAATTATAGACCCATTTCTATACTACCTACTATCTCAAAAATTTTAGAGAAAATTTTGAACAATCGTCCGCTTTCTTACCTCCAAGCAAATATCCTTCTATCCGTAAACCAATACGGCTTCAGAGCTGGCATCGCTACAGAAGATGCGGTTGTTGCGTTCGCTGAAAAGGTGACCAAACTTATGGATAGCAAACGGAGATGTGTTGGTATATTTCTAGATTTATCGAAGGCGTTCGACACTGTCTCTGCGCCCATACTCTTATCAAAACTAGAACGCATGGGGATACGTGGTATTGCACTGGATATCTTCTCAAGTTATCTTGAAAATCGACACCAGCATGTTAAAATAGGTGAGTTAATGAGTGACAAGGCTAGAATTGAATATGGCGTTCCACAAGGAAGCATTCTAGGCCCAACTCTATTCCTCATCTATATAAACGACCTGTGTTCGCTTTCATTAACTAACTGCTCGGTGTTTACCTACGCTGATGATACAGCTCTGCTTATTCACGGTAAATATTGGAGTGAAACAGAGAAATATGCTCAGATAGCACTAGACGCTGTTATGGTTTGGCTAACTAAAAACCTGTTGACCCTAAATGCAGAGAAAACTAAATTAGTCTCGTTCTCTTTAAGAAACCAATCTCAACCCAGTACATCACTTATGATTCAAGCCCACACCAGTCATGGACCCCAAATGCATTCATCTTGTATGTGTCCTCCTTTAACAATCACACCAAACATAAAATACCTAGGAGTACTGATTGACAATCATCTCAATTGGTATAGCCACATTGATAACCTGATAGCCCGTACGCGAAAACTCATAAGTATTTTCAAAAAACTTCGATGTTCAGCAGACACAGATACACTAAAGTTGGTTTATTTTTCACTTTGCCAATCTCTCCTATTATACTGTTTGCCAGCATGGGGTGGTGCTTGCAAATCACACTTTCTAAAATTGGAAAGGGCCCAGAGGGCTGTTCTCAAAGTTATGCTTTGCAAGTCCTTCAGATACCCAACAATGGAACTTTATAGGGATAGCAAAGTATTGTCAGTGAGAGGACTATATGTGTTACAGTGTGTACTAAGAAGACATCGACTGCCATTTCAAATAAGTACCAAACGTCGTGCAGATATTGTTATCCCACCAGTAAGACATAAGACCGCCTTCGCAAAACGTCAATTTACCTACCTCAGTTATAGTTTGTATAACCAAATTAATAAAATACTCCAAGTGCACAAATTGAATTATCATCAATGTAAAGATACGGTAAAGGTGTGGCTGATGAAACAATCTTACGATGAAACAGAAAAATTGCTTCTCACCCAATCCTAACCAACTTGAGGCACATATATAAGCCACATATGCTCGCACACACACGTATACACACTCACAGACACACCCTTATATACACACACACACACGCCCGCACGCACCCTCACATACACACACACACACAAATATTTCTCTTCTCTTATACTACTTTTATTAATGCTTTTGTAAATTAGTAAATAAGTAAACATAACATAAGAAGTCTATTATCTTAGCATAAGTTTTGGAATCACTGACTCCCAAGTCACAGGCTATAAACCTAGTTTGGGAGCCAGGAGATAAATTAGTTCTCACTACTCTGTACCAAATTTCTATACAATTGATTTGTCACCAAGTTATAGTTAATAATTTTTTTTTTTTTCTTTTTTCTCGGAACCATTGGGTCCCGGTCCTTTGGAAGGCGTACGAGGGGCCGAAGCCAACTCGCAGAGGTCCCTTAGGAAATTTTAATGAAATGCGGCACGAACCGACGAATATCCCTGTATGCGCTATGCAAGTGCACCCAAGGATAACCCCCAGTTGGTGTAGGACTATTGCAGGATATGGAAAAATAAAAAGTTGGACTATGGGTTTGGGTGGCTAAAGTGGACTGGTTACCAAGAACTATGGAATAACTGCGACCCCTGCCTGATCAATGTTTTATATATGTATACACGGATAAAATGGCAGGGGGTGACTTGCACACTCAACAATGGGCCCCCGGAAACGGTCGCTAGCACATAGTGACGTAGCAACAAGGGGGCAACATGTCCTGAGGTGCTTATGAGGAGTGGAGAGGTATTCCACGGCTATCAGAACAATCCCGGAAGTACGGTCAAGATCCCTACCAGCATCTTACTGGAATACTTCCTTCCTCCGAGCACGTTTGCTCTTGCGAATCTCTACTCAAGCCGGCCAATAAAGGCAAGAATGAGGTGGGAGCTCTGTTCATCGTCATTGTTCACTCCAGCCGGCCAATAAAGGCAAGCCAGAGGTGAGGAACAAGACTTCTCCCTGAAGATAGGGTCCGTGGGGTCGCTACTGCCCAACAGTTCGCCACATGCTGCCCTGCGGATTTCTGTATCTCTCTTGGTCTGGCTCCTCACCTTAGACCTATTCCAGCAAAGTATATTATTATTATTCCGTTCATTTATTTAGCTAACTTACTTTATTACATTTTTAAATATTTCTTAAAATATAAAAAATAGGTATAAAAAACATTTAAAAATATAAAAAAATAGTTGTCCGCCGGTGTCGGGAGCAGGGTCCAAGCTACCGGTGGTTAGGGCTCCAGAGACAGGAACCTCCTCACAATGCGAGCCGTATCAAGGAGTACTGCCTTCTGAATCAGGCCCTTGATCCAACCGCCTAACGAGAGCCTCGATAGATGTTGATCGAGGCTTTCGGCCATCAGCCCATTGGCTGATACGACAATCGGCACAATGATAGCCGAGCTCACATTCCACATGTCAACAACCTCGTGTGCTAAGTCGAGATATTTGATTTGCTTCTCTTTCTCAGCTTTCACGAGGTTCCCGTCATGTGGAATGGTAACATCGACAATCATTGTGCGGCGCGCTAATCGATCTATCACCACTATATCAGGCTTATTGGCAACAATAGTCCTGTCAGTAATGATAGACCGATCCCAGTACAATGTGACATGGTCATTTTCAAGAACTGGGTCAGGCACATACTTGTAATACGGTACCTCAGAATCCACAAGTTTATATTTCAAAGCAAGTTGCTGGTGAATAATCCTAGCTACTTGGTTATGCCTGTGCAAGTACTCGCCGTTAGCTAGACGAGAACAACCAGAGATAATATGTCTGATAGACTCACCCGGACGGTGGCATGCCCGACACACGTCAACCGTCCCGTCCCTCATAATATGTCTCCGGTAGTTATTCGTTAAGATAACTTCGTCCATAATTGCACAGACAAAACCTTCAGTTTCCCCGAAAAAGTCACCAAAACGTAGCCAGGATATGGACGCTAAGAAGTCTACACCGGGCTCATGAAGAGCCCGATAGAAGCGCCCGTGAAGCTCCTTGCTTTGCCATACCTTCCTGCGGTCATCAGTAGAAAGTACTACAGTTTTGCGCCAGTTCTCTTTAGCCATGGAGAGCGGGGTGAGCCCCTTGTCCACTGCGACCACATCACGGTGCATACCCACTTCGGCTTATTATTATTATGTTTATTTTTGTAAGATCTTTTAAGATTACTTTGTCAAAGCTGTAAAACTAGACGCGGCCGGAAATTCCTGGCTGATTGATCCGTGAGAACTGAGAAGAAATGCGAAAACTCTTGTCTCAAGTCTCTTTTAAAGTCCAAACATCATATTATTAAGGTGTGTCAGTCAAACATTGCGGGGCAGCATACCCCTACAGCCTGCAGGGCAGCATACCCCTACGGCCTACTGGGCCCAAACATTATAGCAACATAGATATACCTACCGTCGATACGTAAAGAAGAAATTATTTATATGGGTTTAAGTTTATGGGCATGTGGTGTTCAGAAAAGAATCTGTAGGTTTTGAAACTGACTTCCAACAAAAATTTCTGGCATTTAGACTTGCTGATTTCGATTTCAACTTGATGAATCTCTGGCTCAGAATATTTCTCGTTTAGCTTCATTATTACTGTAGAAGAGAACAAATAATGACAAGTAATACCAATAATGACAGTTATCAATTTTATCAGCCCTGACTTAGAAAACGTATCGCAAGTAGCATGATAGCATAGGCACATGTAACTTACCTATAACAATTGGCTCCATAAATACATCTTTCTCTTGGGGGTGGTGCCGGTTTAGCCGGCGACGCAGGCGCAACAATGTTGTCTTTCCCGTTGTTGTCCGACAAAGCCTGTAAAATAGTGTTATTCAAATGACATTATTCTCTATAAAAATTAAATAAAATGAGTAGGTATTCAATTGTAAGAAAAAGACATAAATAAAATATAGATAAATAAAAGAACTAGTTTTCTCAACATTTTTCCCTTTTCAGATGATAACAAAATGATGGAAATCAAATATACATAGTTTCATGCACAATCTTACCTGTTGACCATTACTAGGTCCTGCTGCCGCATCCCCACCATCAACTTGCTCAATTTTCACTTTCTTCACATCAACAGGACTGGATTCAGTGGAGCTGTGCTCTCTTTTTGCTGGAGACCTTGGATCATCAGCTCTAGGCACTTGGGCTGGTGGGTCAGGTTCTTGTTTTATGGTGACTGGTTCTGTAGCTACAGTATGATATGGTTCAGTATCCTGGTCAACAGGTTCTTGTTCAGTGGTGACTTGTTCTGCTGTTTCTGGCTCAGCAGTCATTTGTTTTGCAGCATCCTCTTCAGCAGCTGAAATTAAATTACTCTTAACACTACTTATAAGTTGCTACATACTATGATGCAAAATTGTGGAGCAGCTTTTTGTGCTGCTCCACAATTTTAGACTAAGAAGACATAATTTAAGACCAACTATTTGATAGACTTTTATTTATTTAATACAGTATAATATACTCAGTATAAATAAATAAAAGTCTTAGTTGATATTTTATGATTTAAAAAAAAAAACCTTTGATCTGTCCTCCTGCAAGTTTTACAAAATGTTGCTTAGGATGAAAGGCTAATCTTTCAACCGTCGATAGTATACATGTGAAAGTAATAATTAACAAACTTGCCTACCTATACATATAAGTAGGTTAGGTATGCCTGTAAGTTTTCTTTAAAATAAAATGAATAAATATTTACAAAAAAAGAGCAACTAAAGATGAGTAGCATAGATGAGCATACTTACTCAACAATGACGGTGATCCAGAGCTTACTGGATCCACTTCTTCCTCACCATCGTCAAAATTGATTGCTTTTTCCTCTTTATCGGCAACTGCACTGATACCCGGAGTGACATTATCCTGTTCCCTTACTCCTTCTGTCTGATCCATTATATCTTCATCATTATGTACTCCATTCTTTGTAGTTTCTGAGATAGTTGCTCTTTCTTCTGCATTATCCTGATCAGGACAATGTAGGACTTCGTACCAGAAATGGTCAGGTAGAAGACCGAATTTGTCACCGTGACAGAGGCAAACTGTGGTATCCTGATGTAATAAATGCGTTTCTATGCTCTTCTTCACAAAGAAACATGGGTTTTGATGCAACTGAAAAGGGTGAAAATAATATAGAGTGCTTTGGCAAGCCAAAAATCTTTGAAGTTTGAAAAATAATATTGATTTATTTTTTTACTTACCGATTTTAGACTAACAGTATCTGGTGTTACCACAAGCTCTGCATGGTTTCGCGATACCCTTTTATCTGTTTCATCATTCTATAGCAGATAAACAGGACAAAATATTTATTAGGCTTTGATGTCTATTTTACATATTATTAGGCAATGTTCGATGACTCATACAGCTATCTGTTATTACGCCTAATATAATAAATAAGGTAAATGTAACAAAGTTATCAAAACCACTTTACAAGGCTAGGGTTGGCTTTAGTATCGTTTGGCAGGCGGAGGGGGTTAAAAGTGGTTAAATCTGGTAGAGGGTGGGTCCCCGATTATAACGCTACCGTTCTTATTACAAGGTAATGGATATTTTTCGAGAAATTAATAAAAATTGTTTCTAACCTCAAATCAGATAAAAATTGTAACGAAACGTTAAAATAGGCGATTGACAACCAAATCTGTACCAGTATATTGTCTGTGGTGTAAAATGTCTGTAAAAATGGTGAAACGGAACGTAAAAAAGAACTGTACTGTCAGTGTTATTAAGTACTCTGTGGTTCATTCCGTTTCTTCACGAGTGAATGTTTTGTTGTGTGTGAATGTTTTGTTGTTTTATTTGTCTTGTTATGTACCCCACTTTATGGTTGAAATAGGTCGAATCTGTCCCAAAACCGACTCGGGGCACCCCGACTCCACGTAGTCTTTTGGCTGCTACCCCGAGGGTGTATTTAAAAATCCGGAGGCGCGGAGGGAGTGCAGCCCCCGCCCGCTGTAACAAAGCATAGGCACCCGTGCGAGCCGTAGCGGCTGAGGCTGGTCGCCGGAGGCGACCAGTAAGCCGAAGCTGCAGAGGTGAGCATGGGTGCCTATCCTTTGTTACGTAAGGGCGAAGGGGATGCACTTCCCGCAGCGCCGGAGACGTGCAGAAGCAACTTTGTATTGAAAACCAGTGTTTTGAGGTTAGGTTACAATAATTTGTTTTTCTCAAGAATGGTGCGTCCTCGTTTCATGGGAGTGGTACCAGGGGGAACGGGGGAACCCCTTCCCCCCTCCACCCCCCACCACCTCGTTTTCGTGCCCCCGGATACTAAATTTTTACCGATTATAGTGTTTTGAGGTTAGGTTACAAATATCTGTTTTTCTCAAAAGTGGTGCGTTACCTTTGCACGGGAATGGTACCAGGGGAGAGGGGGGACACCCCTCCCTCCCCCCCTCCCCCTCCCACCCCCATCCGCCTGCCAAACGATACTAAAGATTACCCCAAGGCTATTTCCCGATTAGTATTCATTATATTATGAACAACAAACAATATTTTTGCGGATTAAGACAACTTACGTGAAGAAACTTCCCTCTTCCAATAACATGTTTGCCGATCGTCAGCTGTATTTTACAAGGCTCCTGTGTATCAATGCGCACTAATTTGAATACCATTTTATTGTTTTGAGAGAAACATTAGAACAATCAGAATTGTCTAAAGTACTTGAAGAAAGTACTCTGTGAAAACAATAATGAGAAAAAGCGTTTGACAATATTTATTTTGATAATTTGATTTGACAAATTGAAACCACAGACTAAGAAGAGAAGTTTTTTTTTTTTTTTTTTTTTCCCTTTTGGCAACTGAGCCGTTGTCGACTATTCTGCCAGCGTCATGTGGTGACGGTAATACAGCGAGGTAAGCCGTCGAACTTTGCACTCCGTGGTAGTTTACAAGTTATGAGTGTTAGTAGCTGTAAGGACGAGACAATTTTTGTTAGAAAACAGTAAAAAAAATAATAATAATATAAGTATATATATATGTATATACATTTAAAACACCACAAATCTACATAATATATTTACAAAGTTATTATTACTACACACTAAACTACAATTTGATATTATTTAAGTTTAAAAAAGTTGACAGGATTTTGATAAGTTTAGGAGAAAAGTTAGTCAAGAGGGAATGGAAGTTAGTAGGAAGAGGGATTTTAATTTTGGGAAGCTTACGGTATAATTCAAATGATTGGGAATTTAAAGTACAAGAGAAAAAGATATGGTCCAGAGTACCGTCATCAAGACCGCATTCGCACAGGGAACTGTCACGAATACGGATCTTGTTCAGGAATACTGGACTGCAGCAGTGGCCAAGTCTCAGTCTGCACAAGGATGTAACAGTTCTCTTGGACAGTTTGGGGCATTTAAAAAACCAAGGTTTCCGCTGGATGTCAGGTTGGATTTTGGCGTAATACGCCCCCTTAAGTTTCGAACTTACCTGCCATCCTGCTGACCACGAGTTGTACAACTTGAGTTTGGTGTCAGTTCGTAAGTCGTAACTTTGTACCGTGTAGTGCTTCCGATCCACCGGGTTAGATGAAGCAAATTTCGCCAGTGAGTCGGCGCACTCGTTGCCACCTATACCCGAGTGACTGGGAACCCAAGCTATCTCAATGTTTAAACCGTTGTTCGAGCATCTGTACAGTGAATTAAGTATGTCGAAAATGATTTGACTGTGAATTTTGGATTTTAGTTGACATTGACCTAAAGCTTGAATGCTGCTAAGAGAATCGGAAAAAATTACCGAATTTTTTATACTGTGGGCTAAAATGAAATTGACGGCCTCTAGAATACCAATGCATTCCCCTGTAAATACCTACCGAGGCTTCTGGTGGGCATTGGAATAAAAGGGCAATTTTAGAGTTCTGGAAATATGTTGAGAGACCTGTACATCCTGTTGACGATAATTTGGATGCATCCGTATAAAAAAGATTCCAGCCCTCCCAATATCTCTTAATGGCCCGCTCAAAGTCGCCTTTTGCGTCCTGGGAATCTTTGGAGATACCAAGTCCCAAAACGACCTTTGGCTTGAAATGAACCACCTCATATGCGGAAGAAAAGACAGGAAGAGAGGGGTATTGACAAACAGGTGAGGAGAGTTTTTTAAGCTCTCTGTACCTATTCATCAATGGAATAGATTTATTATTCCAGTAGGAAGACGTGTTAAGAGAGAGGTAGATTTTTTCCAAAATGGGAAGTAAAGGATGGGATGAAAGGGAGAACACTTTTGACAAGAAACGATCTGCTAAATATTGTCTTCGGAGGTTAAGGGGAGGTTCTGCACATTCAACCTGGAGAGCATTTATAGGAGTGGATTTCATGGCACCAATTACGATCCTCAGACATTTGGACTGGACAGAATCTAATCTACGTAAAGCTTCCTTGTTGCATGGCTCGATCAGGTAGCTGCAATAATCCAGCACGCTTCTGACCAGTGCATTGTAAACTAGCTTTAAGGTGTATGGGTGAGCTCCCCACCAGACACCTGCCAAAGCCTTGAGGACCGAAACCGAGCGCTCGCATTTTTTGACTGTATTATTAATGTGGTCCACTCCCGACAATCTGTAGTCCAGGGTAACCCCCAGAAACCTGGCCTTCTCCTCAATTGGGATATCTTGACCGTCAATATTTATGTTAGTTAACCTGGGGTATAATGCGTTTACGAGTAAAGACAACTGCGGTACTCTTTGGAGCACTTAAAGACAACCCGTGACCTAAGAGCCATTGGTTTAATGAAGACAAAGAGATATTAATGGAGTGAGCGGCGTCTTCGATAGAACTGCCACAGACCAATAATGCAATATCGTCAGCATATTGAAGTACTTTACAGTTAAAATTTAGGCAAGAAGGGAGATCAGAGGTATAAATATTATATAAAGGGGGACTAAGTACGGATCCCTGAGGTAGACCTCTCCAAACCGATCTCGGTTCAGAGCTTTCCCCGGGAATCCTGAGTTGCACAGTACGATCTGCAAAAATACTGCAAATGATTCGACGAATCCTAGCCGGGATTCTCAGCTCTTGCATTTTCTGCCTGAGAACTGGGAGGAGAACAGAATCATAGGCAGCTGAAATGTCTAAGAAAACGGCTACCACAGACTCATTCCTACTAAGGGCCAGCCGGATCTCTGATGTGAGGGTGCCCACACTATCAGCTGTACCCAGACCTTTCCTAAAGCCGAATTGAGTCGTTGGGAGCAGCTTCCTGCTTTCTACAAACCATTCTAGGCGGTTCTTAATTAAATGTTCTAGAAGTTTAATAAGGATGGACGATAAAGCAATTGGTCTGTAAGAATAATGATCGCTAGGATCTTTACCAGGTTTTAGTATGGGAATGACGACTTGAACCTTCCAGTCAGGAGGAATATAACCGGAAGTAAAACAATAATTGACTAAGTCCAGATAATACTGGTGAGTCTTATTACCAGCTTTAGTGATGAAGGAGTAAGGGAATCCATCCACTCCAGGAGCAGAATCCTTTACATGGGCGAGGACCGACTTAAGTTCACCAAGAGTAAATGGCCCATCCAGAGGATCATCCGACATCAGCTGTGAGTTTGAAGCAGCACATTCCTCCACACCGGGAACATAAACTGGTGCGAGCTTAGAAAAAAACTGGTTACCCAGTTCCGCAGACAGTGTGCTCCCGGAGGGGGGCCTCAAACTACTTCTGTAGGTCTTCAATTTCCGCCACACAGCCGAAGCTGGAGTGGAAGGATTCAGTGAGCCACAATACTTCCTCCAACCTTCTCTCTTCTTATTTTTGAGTAATTTCCTGGACTTAGCCAAGATATGTTGAAAAGCAATGATGTTTTCCAGGTTCATGTCGGAGTTGAAATTCATTTCGGCTTCATTCCTGGCCCTGATCACGGCAGAGCAGTCTTTATCCCACCATGGCGGGGATGGAATTTTGCCCGTTGGCGGTTTTTTAGGAGGGAAGCAATCATCTGCCGTAGAGGACATTGTGTTGGAAAATAAGGAAAAGCATTCCTGGGCTGACTCAGGATTAATGGATGGGAGAGAAGAGACTCGTAAGTCTAAGATTTTTGAGTACAGGTCCCAATCCACTGAGTTCAACTGGTATTTCAGCAACGGAGGGGAAATTTTGTCAGGAATAGTCTTGGAAGGGATTTCAACCATGATGGGATAGTGATCACTCCCATAAGTTATATTCAAGCGACTCCAATTAAAAAGGCTGGCTATACTAGACGAACAGAAATCCTGAAATTACTTTCAGAACGAAGCCATGTCTCAGCAATACCACAGATCAATGGTTTGAATTTATTAATTAGGTAGAGTAGGTCAGGTTTCCTAGGAGTAACACTCCTCACGTTCCATTGAAGGAATGTTAGGGGGTGGGACATTGTGAATATAATTTACAATGGATGTCAATTTGTCGGCAACGTGGTCAGGTATGGATTGTGTCGGATTTGCTAATACAGTCAATAACATACTAGATATAATATTCAGAATGTTTTCTGGTTTGTCAGGGCTGGTTGCACCTTCCCTAGGGTAAGCACAGCCGTTTTGTGAAGGAGAGAAGGAGTAGTTCTGAGTGAGGGCTTGATGAGCCTGCTTGTCATAGCTAGGTGAAAGTGGTGCATGGGATTTTGCTTTAAGGGTGACCGTCTTACGGTAAGATTTTGGATTTTGGGAAAGTGGACTGGAGGAATATGATGGACTGGATGCTGGGTTAGGCTTTTGAGACAGTTTCGACACTTCAGCATATGATCTTGAAACTGGTGGGAGGACCTGACTTGCTTCCTCATATGAGATCGGCTTCTCTGCCATCAGAGCTTTTATGCCCTTCTGTCTACCTAATTCAGGACAAGCCTTATCATTTGCATAGTGATTGCCAGAGCAAGAAATACAAAATGCACAATCAAACGAAGCTTGGCAGCCATCTCCTGGGTGGTCTTGGCTTGGCCACATTTAAAACAGCGGGGTTTTGAGCGACATACTGTACGCGTGTGACCATACCGACAACAATTGAAGCATAGGATAGTTGGGTACATATATTTTTCAACCGAAAGAGCGGAGTAAAAACAAAAAACACGATGGGGTAAAATTTGGCCGTCAAAGGTTAAAACAACCGTTTGAGTGGGTTTCCATTCGGTAATACCCAGAGAAGTTACCTTACGGCTCATTCTCCTAGCCTTGATTACAGGGCCGCATCCAGTGGGAACCTTGATGTTTTCTATGACTTCTTCCTCAGTCCATTCAATGGGAACGTCTCTGACAAGCCCTAAACGAGTGATGTTAAATTGGGGGATTGAGGCAACAAAATTATTTTTAGCTAGGGTTGGACTGATTAAAAAACTGTTAGCATCTTGATGAGACTTGAATTCGACTGAAACCCTGTTTCTTCCTAATCGTTTGACACTGCCTAGTAGTATGTTGCTGAAATTATTTTGTGTCAAGAACATACCAAATTTGACAGGGTGCAGAACAGTACCTGGGGTCTGACCATCTTTTAAAGATGCGTGCACGATAAACGGGGGGTAGTCTCTATTCGTATATACCTGTCTACCAATAGTGTTTTTAGATAGCTTAGGAGGGTTGATTAAAACAGCCGGGGGGGAAGCAGCAGATCTCTTCCTGTTTGTAGATTCGGAGTCCATAGTATTTACATTGTCGTCGGGAAGAGTAACAGTTAACACCGGAGTGTAATCAAAGGGCTCAGGAGGGTCAGGAGGTTTTTTGGTATCCATATTGGATGCCGGTAAAATCTTTAAAAAATAAACTAAAACAATGTTACAACAAACCTTTTCTAAAACACAAACACAAAGAATAATCTCGATTGGAGTTCAGGGTAATAAAAACCACTAGAATCGAGAGAATTCAAGACACAAAAAAAGCACGTATTTAGCCTTCACCACTACCCCCCAGTGTGTCAAAGAAGAGAAGTTACCTACCTACCATTGAAACTTTGACACAACACAACCATGGTCCATGACACAACAGACTACAGGCCCCCATTATGTTCTGTGGGTTGTGTAGATCCACTAACGTAGTCTATCGACAAGAATGTCGATTGCCCAACGAATATATTGCTATTATAGTTAATTTTTCAATTTGTCAACCGTTTTAACCCGCGAGGTAATTGCGTAGCACGCTAACAGTAGCAATGGCTTTGATTTTGACAGTTCAACAACATTCATTGCGTCATTTACATTGTTGAGCCGACAAATTTTTCGAACATATGAAGCAATGGATTAGCAATATCTTTCAAAATGATTCAGATTGAGATTGATAGTGTGTTACGCAATTAGGGTGCCGGTATAAAGAAGATCTGAAAAGATGACGTTTAAATCCGGTTGGTAGACCCTTGAGAAGATGACTATTTTTTTTTATTTACTGCCATTATTTTTTTTAGCTACATTTTATTGATTTATAATATAACTAGCTGCGCCCCGCGGTTTCACCCGCGTAAGTGTCGATCTCGTGGGAATATCGAGATAAAAAGTAACCTATATTATTATGTTAATCTCCACACAAAATTGTATCAAAATTAGTCCAGCCGTTTGAGCGTGAAGAAGTAACAAAAATATAAACACACACACACACTCACAAACTTTCGCCTTTATAATATTAGTGTGATATGTTCGACACATCGTTTTTTATTTATTCTATTTTCATGACCCAATTTTTTTTTAAATACATTTATTAATGGAAGAATCGATAACTTTCCAATATAGTCATTCACTAGCGTATATGTAAAATAAATGGCTTTTGCACAGCACAACGATAGCGATACATGGTAGTACGGTGCATGGTAAATGCATGCTGTGTTCCTCTATAGTTATTACTTTACTCTTTGCTGTGTTTGATGAGTGTAATATAATAGACGTAAAACCAATCAAGAAATGTGGCTTTATTTAACTAAAAGAATTACATTAAATAGAATAATAATGACAAGAATATTGATAGGTAGCGCCATGACAACCGTATGACCAGAGTCGTCACTGTTATCATAAATAGACGAGCTACGTAGATCCTGTGAACGTTGCGGTGGTGATAGCGATGGAGTGACGGTTTCGGGTGGAGCTATAGCGCTGTCTTCCATCTCTTCAGAAGCTGTTTCAAAGCTATCATCTTCACTGTAGTCAACGGTATTTGGGAACGGTGCCAATTGACGGTTCGATACTGTTGATGTTTCCCCACTGTCACGTCGAATAAGAGAATAGTGAGGATTAATTTCAAGGAGTTCAGCTTCTTCGACTAGAGGGTCTGTTTTAGATTGTCGGACATTCTTCTTAATCAATATCGGGCCTGGTGACAGCCAGGACGGCAGTGAGTCTCCATTCGGGGATCTTCTAGGGTATGTGAAAAGTTTTTCATGTGGGGTGGCGTTAGTAGCTGTACATAAAAGAGAACGTACACAATGCAATGCATCTTTCAGTACCACTTCCCAGTTTTCCACTGACAGTCCCTTTGACCGGAGGCTGAGTTGGATAGTTCGCCAGAGAGTCCCGTTTAGACGTTCCACTTGCCCATTACCCTGAGGGTTATAAGGTGTCGTTCTAGATGAGGCTATGTTTGATTTTCTTAGGAATGACTTGAATTCTTCGGACATAAACGATGAGCCTCTATCACTATGAACATAGAGAGGCTGACCAAAAGTAAGGAAGAGATCTTTCAAGCAGTGGATGACAGTGGTAGATGTCATATCTTTACACGGATATGCAAATGGAAATCTGCTGTACTCGTCAATTATCGTTAATATGTATTTGTTAGAGGTGTTAGATGGCAGTGGCCCCTTGAAGTCTATGTTGATACGATCGAGAGGGGCCGTAGCTTTGATCAAGTGACCTTTGACTTTGAGGAACCTTGGTTTTATCTCAGCGCAGGTCGGGCACGAGGCAGTCATTTCCTTAACGTCGTTTGCAGAATAGGGCAAGTTTTTGGACCTCACCCAGTGATACATTCTAGTCACGCCTGGGTGACAGAGTGCGTTATGGAGTTCTTTTAGCTTACTGATATTCATATAGGCACATACGCGGGATAGAGCGTCCGCAGCTGCATTTTCGGAGCCTGGTCTATAAATAATATCATATTTGAAACAAGACAACTCTAATCGCCAACGTAAGATTTTCTCATTCTTGATTTTACTGTTATGATTCTGATTAAACATGAAGGCTACCGATTGTTGATCCGTAATTAAAAGAAAATGTTTACCAATTAAGTAGTGTCTCCATTTCTTTAAACTTTCCACTATAGCGCAAGCTTCTTTTTCGATTGAGGATTGCTTGCATTCAGAGTTTGATAAAGTTCGTGAAAAAAATGCTACTGGACGTCCTCGTTGAGTAAGTGTAGCCGCTAGAGCGAATTCTGAAGCGTCAGTCTCAACTGTGAAAATATCGTCGTCATTAATGGCTACTAGAGCCGCCGCCTTGATATCCTGTTTGAGTTCTTCAAAACATTTGAGAGCATCGTGCGATAACGGAAAGCTGACGCAGGTGAAGGGTTTTATCTTTTCTGAAAAACGCCCAATCCATTTTGCATAGTGCGCGAACATTCCTAGCACTCGTTTCAGTTCACTTGCTTTAGTTGGTTCGGGGAGGTCTAGCAGAGGCTTTAGCCTTTCGGAATCAGGTCGGATAGTATAATTTTCCACAGTAAAGCCAAGCAGATTGATTTTAGTTTGATTGAAAATGCTTTTTTGTTCATTGAGAGTTAAATTAAACTTCTTAGTGGCGTCCATAAATCGTTTTAGATTGCGCTCGTGATCCTTATCATCCTTGCCGCAAATAGTTATATCATCTAAGTATGCGTACGTCCCATCTAATTTTTCTTCTGATATTATAAAGTCTAGAGTCCGCTGGAAGGCAGCTACGCCGTTAGTCACTCCGAACGGGATGCGTGTGAATTGATAAAGTTTGCCGTTCGCTTCAAACGCCGTGTATTTCTTCTCATTTTCCAGGATTGGGACTTGATGATATGCAGATTTCAAGTCTATCTGACTAAAGACTTTAAATTTTGCTACGTTGTTCACAACCTGTTCGATATTTGGCAAGGGGAAGGCATCTAGATTAGTAAATTTATTTATTGTCATTGAATAATCGATCACGAGCCGTTTACGATGGGTTCCTCCTCCCGCTACGAGGACTTGGGCCCTCCAAGGGGAAATGCTTTTTTCAATTACCCCATCTTCGAGCAAATTGGATACTTCTTCTTGTATGAAGTCAACGTCTTCTTTAGTGTAGCGCCTGCTTTTGACAGCAATCGGTTGGATGTTTGGCGACAGATTGGTGAATATGGAGGCAGGCGGAACTGAGGCTTGCAGAACATTGCAGATTTCTAAGGGCTCGCCGGGACCTCCCAGATTGAAGTGGATGCTTGAATGTCGCTTGAGTAAGTCATGACCCACGATAATGTCTGCACAGAGGTTGTCAACGACTAAAAGAGGCGTTTGCTTGTAGGTATGTTGATTCATTTTAATAGTTGCGAAACATACTCCTTCAACGAACGAGACTTGGTTAAGAGAAGCGAGATTGACAGTTTGTTTGCACGGTTTCTTGGGCAACTTCATGATGCGAGCCACTTTACTGTTTATAAAACTGACTGAACTCCCAGTGTCGACGAGAGCATCAGCTTTGTATTCGTTTATCGTGATAGGGATTGTCGCACTCCTAAGACTTGAAGGAGAAGCAGCAGAGATAGCCCCGCTGCAAAACTGGTTATTGATCGAGGTGCCAAGTTCTTCAGTCCACACAGAGTTTATGTTATACCCGGATCTGCAAACGCTAGCAAAATGGCCTTTCTTAGAACACTTTTTACAGGTAGCTTTGTTAGCTGGGCACCTTATTCTAGGATGAACATTTCCACCGCAGAAGAAACAGCGCTTGGCTGATTGTGTGGTGGAGGATGGTGCGACCGAAGCAGTCTGAGGCATTCGAGACGATGAAGCTACCGCCAGATTGTCCGATTCCTTGACTCGGGAGATTTCAGGTACAGCATTTAGATGCGGAGAGTTAGTACTGATCGTCTTTGCATCTTTCTCAGCAGTTTCGAAGGTAATGGCTTGATTAAGAGCATCGGTAAGAGTGAGCGTAGGATTCTCAAGAAGTCGCTCTCGGATTTTTTGTGAGAGTAGACCGGAGATAAGAGCACTACGAATTGCTTGTTCTTCATGTTCCGTTTCGGTGACAGCTTCAAATTTGCAATCTTTAGCAGTCAGTCGAAGAGCTCTAACATATTCGGAGATAGTCTCGTCGGCTCTTTGTTTTCGACTGAATAGGACATGTCGAGCTAGCACCGTGTTTTTTGGTTTGACATAGATGTCTTCTAGAACTTTCATAGATGCTATAAAAGTCGTGCAAGACTTGATATGTTTGTAGATAGAAGCGGATAAATGGTTAACTAACAGCTTACACTTGAGAGAATCCGATATGTCTTCAGTAATCTCTTCAGCGAGAAAGCTTTCGAAGGTCGCTTTCCAATGCAGCCATTTTGCATCGGCATCCGCGACATCAGGTTCGGCGTCAAACTTGTCGGGTCGGAGATACCTTGACAATGATGATTTGTATATCTTTTCATCAGACATTTTTAGTTAAATAAATTGTAATATAATAGACGTAAAACCAATCAAGAAATGTGGCTTTATTTAACTAAAAGAATTACATTAAATAGAATAATAATGACAAGAATATTGATAGGTAGCGCCATGACAACCGTATGACCAGAGTCGTCACTGTTATCATAAATACTACATTCAATGAGGTTGCATATCACCTCAATGAGTTAAGGTTTATAATTGATTGTTTTGTACGTTCTGATTTATGAAATGCAAGTGTGTGCGCGACTTTGTATCTATTGCTTTTACGGAACTACATGTGTAGTAGTGGCGCGGTGGTGGGGCCAAACTAGCTTCATCGGATTTTGAGGTATTTTCAACTAACGGGCATATCTCCTTCTTTCATATATCTATGGTTTGGCCCCTTTAGGGTATTATATGTTCTGTGGGTTTGGCAAAAGCAACGTTTTGTTTACAATAATAAACTTAAAATACTGTTAATAATGTTGTTGCAAAGTACTGTTTATAAAAAAAAATTAACTTAAATTTTGAAAAAGATGCTAGGTATTTTGGGGAGAAAAAACCTTCAGGAAATATTCGAGTAAAATATTTTCAGGAATAATAATTCAGGACTCAACTAAACGTACGTTAGTTACAGTAGGCAGATGTCAAAATTCTGAGAAGAAAATAATCGAACTTTTATTACTCAAGTGTTTATTTCTCTGAATATCTTGTAAATAATAAAATGATTAAAACAGCAGGATCAGGGGCTCATAGGCCACTATCCGGTCAGTTATATAAATACACAAATGTTGTGAAAGGCTGGCAGCAGCGCTGGTTTGCAGTCGACCCCGAAACGGGAGTTCTATCTTACTACCTTTTCGATGGACCTGGAGATACTATTCAGCCTGGACAACCAGCCAGAGGCGAGGTAAAGCGTCGTTGAGTTATCAATTATCAGCTTACACTCAGTACGTACCCTAACTGCAGCATCCCATTCAATGATTTCAATCTTTAGTCAGTGGGTCGTCATAAGGTCTTTGAGTTGTGTGCTGATTTAAAAAATACACACAACTCTATAATGTGTCGTTATTAATCAGCTATAGTTGCCGGCACGTAACTTGGCAAGAGTTTTTGTAGTGGGGGAAGTTTGCGCACGCACAATTTCATACATTTTTATATGCGCGAACTTCCCCCACTACAAAAATCTCTTGCCAAGTTACGTGCCGGTAATTGTAAGATAATGAAATTTAATGATAACAATAAATAAAATCGGAAGCTGCAAAGGCCTTCTTCAAAAAAATATGGGTAAATAATAAAATTGATATGTACACTAAATGAATTTCAGGCACATTTAGCAGCTGCTGTAGTGTGTCCCAGTGACGAAGACTCTCGTACGTTTACTATCAACTGTGCTTCCGGAGACATGCTCAAGCTTAGGGCTACTGATGCCAGGGCCAGGCAGGAGTGGGTCAATGGCTTGAGGGCTATTGCCGAGATACACACTAAGGTATATGATGTAAGATTTTGAACATAGCAGTTTTTTTTTTTGTAAGTCAAGGAATATTAAGGACAATAAGTAAAGAGGATGGGCCAGCCTCTCTTAGGCAGTGCTATGCTGGTCACACCTGACCTGAACACAAGATAATGTGATAAAAAAATTGAAACGAAAAGTAGTATCAACATATTTTTATTGAAAAAAATTGATTTTATTCATTTTTTATTTCTTATCTTTATGCGATGATTCACCTTTTTGATAAGTTTATTTGCTTGTTACAATTTCCAGGCCATGGGTGCCAATCCCCCACTGCAGCCGAGAGAACAGCTAGCAGTGCATGATGCCATGGCATCAGCAAGGAACCAGCTGCAGTCTACAGAGCTGAGGTTATCATCTTATTACTCAAATATAAATAAACATACCAAGTTTTATGAACAAAGCTATGTTTTAATTAGCAATGAAAATACTAACTTAATACAAATGTTTCATCCAAGACAAAGGCACCTATACCTTTGTGACCTAGTTAAAAGCCTTTACTCCCCTTGTCATTGGATATTGTAATGAAATGGCTTTTAGTGAAATAAAAGAATTTGTTATTATTATTTATTATCTATGGGCAAAACAAGATTATGCAAAGGTGGAATTATTAGCCTTAGCAAAATATGGATTCTCTGCCAGCCTAGGTAGCCCATAAAATGCTTCACCATTTTTTAAAACAAATTGCATGATCACTTTTTAACAGTTTTTTTTTTGTAAATACAAGCTCAAGTGTCTTTAGTCTTTTCCTATTTTGTTTTGTTAAAAAACTAATAAAATACACAAAGTCTATTCAAACTAGTTTCTAATTAATATTATTTAAAGTTACAAATATCAACTTTATTTTAATAGTAATTAAATTGATTTCAGAGTAACTAGCACTATTGAAAAAGTTATAGAAAAGTTTGAAGTTGTAGCGTAAACTGAACTTTAGAGTCTACCTTTTATAGCAGAACTTTTTACGTCATAATATTGTTTTGCATAACAACGGATAGCATAAACTTCATTTCGCAGAAAATCATTTCGCATACACTCAGTTGTCATACATTCAAAACTCATAATTTTGTTAGTCAGAATCATCTTTAGGCATAATGTTTATATCCATAATAATTAAAAAGCAGAACCATCATATCGCAGAAAATTCACAGTCAGAATCGTCTTTTGGCATACATTTTATATTGATAGTCATTAAAAACCTACCCTAACCTAAATGCTAATTACAAAAATATTGTCGGCTTGGATGCAAGTAGCATGCAAACAGGCATACAACATGCAAGCAGCATGCATGTAGCATGCAAGCAGGCATGCAACATGCAGCATGCATGCAGCATGCAAGCAGGCATGCAACATGCAGCAGGCATGCAGCATGCAAGCAGGCATGCAACATGCAGCAAGCATTGTTTCTGTCACGGCTCCGGCGCTGCGGGGTTTGGGCGGCGCCACGCGAGCTTATCGTCACAGATGGTTTTAACGCTCACCACCGCAGCTTCGGCTTGCTGGCCGGCTTCGCCGGCCAGCCTCAGCCGCGGTGGCGGGCCTTCAAACCACCTGCTCCTCAGCTCGCGGGCCGCCCTACCCCTCCGCGCCTACGCGGGTTTAAATTACACTCTAGGGGTAGGGCAGACAAGACTGCGTAAAGTCGGTTTCGCAGCGATTCGTTTCTGTCACAAAATTTTGCAGCACAACGTATTGACTTTTTATGACACGTATATATTATAAGTTTTTGATATTTTGAACACTAATTTTTACAAGAAGATACATCTATTTTAATTTTTGATGTTCAAATATGCACCCATACCAAATAATCGTATCTCTAAATAAATGTTATGCTAAACAAAATTATGCATAATATTAATTATGGCAAAGGTAATTATGCGAAACAAAATTCTGCCAAGATAAAAGTATGCCATTGTAAATTCGGACACGTAAATATTCTGCCAAACAAAAGTTATGCTAAATAATTTTTATGCCTTAAAAATATTCGATTAAATAAGATTATGCCATGTGAGTTATGCCAAATAAAAATCGGAGTATCAAGATTCTGCCAAATAGAAGGAACCCGAACTTTATGGTGTAGGATTTAAAGTTATTTTTCCATATTTCTTTACATTTTTGGCAAACAAAACGTGAATGCAGATTACATTAATAAACTCACGCTTTCTACCCATGTGGCTACTCAGAAACTACAGAATGCCACCTGCTCCAATTACCTTAAAACTAATAAAATGTCTCTTAATATTTATTTTCCAGTGATGCTGCTCTAGCAAGATGTATAGAATCAGCTGACTCACCATTCCCACACACAGATCCTGACTTATTACTATTAAAAGTGAGTGTTTCGTTCTTTTACATCTTTAAGCATCACTGCTACCAATATGGCCAGTTTAGAAACTTTTGTATAATCATAAGTTTACCTAACAAACATATGTGTTGATACGGGAGTTTGTTGCACCATTTCTTCCCAGTTTACACATTAGCAGGTTTAGAGTTTTGGAGCTGTCTTTTGTAATTTTGACCCATAAAAAGAGATTCCAAAACTAAAAATAAATGAACATTGAATTTAGTTACTGTTTCTTGAAGCAATAATGGCGTTACTAACAATACCTACAATATCATACCAATATGCCTTCTTTTCTGATCTGCTCTGCATGCTTCATGACCAATGAAACATACTTAATAACTTTTATTCTCCAGGCCACATCAGCTGCCAGCATGCAGTGCCTGCTCCAATGCCTGGGCATACTGCACAGACAGCAGCAGTACTCCACAACAGTCAGCATGTCCAGCAAACATTCGGATCTGGACCACCATTAGCCACCAACAATTGTTCACTTATTAATTATTATGTACTGATAGTATTGTCGAT
Source organism: Mesoligia furuncula (assembly GCA_916614155.1). NCBI lineage: Eukaryota > Metazoa > Arthropoda > Insecta > Lepidoptera > Noctuidae > Mesoligia > Mesoligia furuncula. The sequence continues at coordinate 1,512,159 of OU744808.1, read as the reverse complement.
ACAATGTGGAATAATACAATCTAAATGGATTTGTGGAAAGGATGATGTAACATAAGTTTGATAGTAAAAAATCTTTTAGGATTTTTTGTGTCCAATTTATAAGGGGAATAAAATAGGGTTGAATAATTGAGAGGAAAAATGCATCATTTTCCAATAAGCTGTGTTCAGATGCGCGACATGCGATGCTTGTTTTTACTTACACTAAGCAACATCTAAATGAATGCCTAATTAACCGGATGAATGCCGTAATTACAGAAACAATTAAGAAGCCATTGTGTCTCGCGTGGATCCACGTGATTCCGGCAAGATACAAAGGGTTAAAAGCGAACTCGGCGCTGAGCCGAACGTTGGACATCCAAGTCCGTCAATCCGAATCGTCATTAGCTTTGCAAACATGTACTTAAAAAATGAGTATAGAATAAACGTTGTATAGCGACCCACTTACTAATAAACGTTGTATAGTGTCTGTATAGTTACACAATGCTTTGTCTTCTTTTTTCGAAAGTCAAATTACTGACGACTGAAAGAGAGAAATCGGTGTGTAACTGTTCATCTGTTCATCCTACCTAGGGCTGCCATCCGTCCGGGTTTCCCCGGATTTGTTCTAGTTTGGTGGGCGTCCGGGGAGCGTCCGGGCGGGGTCCTTAAAAAGTGTCCACACTTTCTGTGTTAGGGGAAATCCGACTTTGAATGATTTGCAATAAATTAAAGCATAAATCATAGTTAAATATTAGCTGCGCGGCAAAGGTGTGCGCTCGTGACAATTCATAATTTGCTTGTGTTTTACTTTTTTTTTAATTTTCATTGATTCCAAAAAGAAGTGTTCCTAATTATTTTGTTATCAGAATATCTCTCACATAGAGAAGTGTATAATTGATTAATAAATTAAGTGTTTCATTAGTATTGTTGAGGTTTAAATTGATATTCTATAAATAAGAAAAAAAAAATGATACTTAACGATGTTTTTATGTTGTTGTAACTTTTTTTCTGAGGGAGTCCGGGGTTTTTTTTTTATTTCACCCAAATGTCCGGGGTTTTTGAAGTTTTCATCCGGGGTCACTAATTTAGGTGATGGCAGCCCTAATCCTACCTAACTATAATCCATAGGTACTAATATTATAAATTCGAAAGTAACTCTGTCTGTCTCTATCTTACCTTTTCACGCCTAAACTACTGCACGTATTTCGATAAAATTTGGCAGAGATACTAATGTAGTATGTCCTTCCCCGGGATGTAATCATCCCGGGGAAGGACATAGGATTGTTTTTATCCCGATATTCCCACGGGATCGACACTTATGCGGGTGAAACCGCGGTGCGCTGCTAGTTATATTATAAATGCGAAAGTAAGTTTGCTTGTTACCTTTTCACACCTAAACCACTGAACCGATCATCCTGAAATGTTGCATATCGACGGCGAAGTGCCAATATCTCCTAACTGACATTCCTTGAGAAATTCACTTTTTTTATGGTTTTGAATTTAAAAGCGTTATTCGCGTTTTATTGAAATCGCCTAAGTGTATTTTTAGTTGCATTCAATTAAAATGTTGAAATACGTACCTCCCGACTAAACCAACGCAGTGTCTATTTTTGAGCGTTTTTTTTCAGTTTGTGTAAGTTTTTGACTTTGTCAGTTAGGAGGTATTGGCACTTCGCCGTCGATATACGTTGTCAGGTGTGCAGAAACGGACATAGGGTGCCTTTCATCCCGAAATAAACTGCTGTTCCCGAGGAAAACAACAATAACGTTATTGTGATAATAGATGGTGCCACGAGTCTTTCAAATCATGATTGTACTGAGGCGGTATGAAGTTATGAGTTCGCGGTCCGCTATAATACGTTTATTTGTAAGGGGGATAATGTATTGTTCCACAATGTATGTTTAATTTATAGCTTCAAAAGACAAGCATTGTTAACATATCCTCATGTTTTCCGTATAGCTATACACTGTTGGTGTCGAATAAATTGTAAATATTTTATGTAATTAATTTTAATTATAGACTTATAGTTGGTATCTTTCTACACTGTTGTGATGTTTAATTTACACCTTCATGTAAATTCGGTTTTTATCCGAGCTACATTTTATGATCCTATAGGTACTTATCTATGTTGGTTAATTTGTACCTACTTTTAGATAATAATAGCAGCTAATTAAAGTCTTCTCATTATACAAAAGCTTAGTTTAAATAAGCCTATTCACCTTTTAGCATTAAGACAGGTCAGTAAACTTAACATAATTAGTTAATTTATTCAAACTCAAACTCAAAGCGTTTATTTCAATTAAACCAATTACAGGCACTTTTGAATTGTCAAGGGGTCGGTCGGTCAGTCAGAAAGATGAAGCTAGTTGCCCATTCCAAAGCGTAGGTACCTATGGAGAAGAACGGGCAAGAAACTCCATGGACACTCTTTTAAATCAAAATAATATGGTTACAAAGTCTTGTTTACATCATTCATGTTAAAAATTATACATGTGAGAACGATGCAGAACGTTAAAAGCGTCCGTAATGAAAACACGAAATCTATACTTATAATAAATCTGTAGAAGGGTCAATTCTGTACATTGAAAATATTGAAAAAATAAATAGCGGGGGGTGTTGCTGGATCGATACCAAACCCAAATATGTGATTAAAAATATTTTTGTCTGTCTGTCTGTCTGTCTGTCTGTATATGCAGGCATCACGTGAAAACTAACGGTTCGATTTCGATGAAACTTGGTATAATTATACCTTATTATCCTGGGCATAAAATAGGATACTTTTTATCCTGGAAAAATACGTAGAAAAAAAAATCTTATTTTTCAGTTTTATTCATAGACGTTGTTCTGTAGAACCGCGAACACACGTTGCATTACCCGCAGTGGATAATTTTCCATTTCAATTTAAGAGAATACAGTTTCCTGTAGCTTTGTGTTACACCATGACAATAAATAAGGCTTAAGGTCAGACCCTAGGAGTTGCTGGCGTAGATCTTACCGCGAGTTGTTTTTCACACGGGCAACTTTACGTAGCTCTTTCCCGTGTGAGCAGTCCAAGAAATCTTCATGTTCATATTCCGGACGAGATCACTAACAATGTTGTGTATGCTGAAGCTCTCAATTAACTTTCTGTCGCATTGTCACGATCACTTTTTTATTATTGCAAACTTTTCGTCACTGTCAGTAATTTACTGCTACATGCTACTTATCAAGGTCGGAATTACTATGAAAAAAATACTTACTACAGAACGCGAGCTCAACAGCAGTAGCTCAATAGAGGGATCTCCTTAATTATTATAGGCTTAGCCGTATTTGGGTCCAATAGATATTTATAAGATGTCATTGTCAGAGTTACTCAAAATGGAGAAATAAACCATCCACGCGAAGACCGACATCCGCGCGGACGGAGTCGCGGGCGGAAGCTAGTAAAAAAAATAAAACAATTCAAATAGGTATTAAATTAAAATAAGCCATGGCAGCAAAGAGATGACCAGTCCCTACTGACGGCGCCCGTTCACGAACATGACGCATGTATTAGCACCATTCAGCTCAACCATATTGAAGGGAGCTAAATGATCCAACACACGCGCCACCATCAGCGAGACATTTGAGTGAGCGTGAAATACTCTCAGCTGCCAGGGCACATTCAAGTCAATAAAAGGCGTACCCAGTAAATGGAAGCTTTATAGTATGTAGTACTCACACATGTGCTATGCAATTATAATACTAGGTTTTGCTTGGAGTGTCCTGAAGCGGTTTAATTGTGGAAATCTTCTTAGGTCATCATGGAATGGTTGAAAAGTCTCGAAATTGAAATTACTTAGACGTTCATTCTGAAGCGGATTGCGGAAAAACAGTAAAGGAGCTGAAATTTTGGAAAATTGTAAGGAATAAACACTTTGAGATTTTGGGTTGGGAAAATTGCATGGAGTAAACACCGTGAAACTTTGGATTGGGCCACTCAGCAGGTTTCCCATTTTAGGAGGCTGTTTGTAACTGAACTGAATAATTCAAATTAGGCAAAACCAAAGACATTAAATTATTTACAATAGACGGGACATAGCGAACAAAACCGTGATCCGATACTTGTTACCTAGGAGTAACAAGTCTCTCAGTCTAGTATGGTACGCCTGCGCGTCAAGTCGCATTCGTGTCCACGAGTCTCCACCAAAAGAAAAATATTTTCTAAGGAAATATGGCCGAGTTGCGCATTACGATTTCGCAAATATCGATAAAGTAAAACGACTGGACCTAACTTCGGTTTATTTTCGTATGAATTATTTACATTTACTCAGTAATTAGAATTATATAGTTTTAAGTTTTATATAGTTTTCATAAAATAGATCTAGAAAATTTGATAGTCTTGTAATAAACGCCCTCTATGGTTGAGTAGCTTTACTACTGCCACGCAGAGATGTGATATTGTTTATCGATTTTGTTATCGATAATATTTATTACTAGGTGCCCCGCTGTTTTTCCCGCGTTAATTTGAGGAACAAACCTACCCACTATTCCGTTACTGTAAGAGTATTACTTAAAAATATTACGTATACCCTGATGACCAGCCGCCTTGCGGAGTTATTATAAAACTATGATAATTATTATCTCCTAAGATATTCATCTTTCTCTCTCTTCGATAATCATTCATTGAATATAAAACATTCAGAATGACAATTATTAAACAAATAATTACTTATGTTTTATTTCAAGGACAATAAATATTTTCAATTTACTACTTATCGATTTATTTAACCATTTTACCTTTTATACTAATCGGACTTTGGTCCATTACACGGTAAAAGATTTTAATTATTACATTGTACTTGCAAACATCGACATTAAATTATCGATAACTTGTATATCACATCTCTAGGTGAATAGAAAAATTGATAACAGGTGCATACGAATATGACATCTATTTCAATGATGTTAGCGTGCTAAATAGAGATAATTGGTTACAGCGCCCTCTAGCGTTGAGTAGCTGAACTCGTTTTGGATTGCTCGAATAGGATTCGTGAAGGAAAAATGGTCTTTCTTGATTTTGACATGTAAAATGAAAACAACATTCAAGAGTTGTAATAAGACTTAATTTTGAACAACAATAAACAACTTTTCGCCAAAGTTGCATTTATAATTTGTAGCTAGTATTATATTATCTGTGATTTGTAGATAATTTTCTATTCCGTGATTATGTCGCTCTAATTTTGGTATATTATGCCAGGTGGCGACACTGAGACATGGGATCACAGTTTTTCTATTATTTGTTTTTCTAGTTTTCTATTTTTTTTTTATTTCTTTGCATAGCCCCTCTATTGTACCTATCTTAAATCTCTTTGCATACAGCATTTGTACCGGGGTCAGTTTTATACAGCCAGTGATGATCCGACACGTTTCATTCGAAGCTGTAGGTATCCACTAGCTTTGCATGAGCAGAACAACTCCACACGGGGCACGCGATTTTCCCGCAGAAACAAGATAGCGCCGTCCAGTAGTCCGAATAACGTCAGGAGAAGCACCCCACTTCGATGAGACCATGTCGACGAAGAAGACTGTTGGTTAGTTACACCATTTCTAACTCAAGAACGGCTGGACCGAAATTTAAGATCGTTGAATTGTTGGATTTGTCTCCGCCCCGAATAGCAGAATACCTATTAAAACATGGGAAAAATTTACGAAAAAAAAAATGAAGACAATTCATTTTCTCATACATTTTGTATGGAACGATTTTTTTAACCCCCGACGCAAAAACGACGGGGTGTTATACACCCTTACATTTTGATCGTTTTAATCCTTAAAAGGGTTCATTGTATGTACTCATCATTATTTGCAACTTTTACTATGGGACCAACCCAAAAATCGCGAATAAAAAATCAGCTGTTCCCTACATTTTGACGAGTTATACGAACATAGCTGATTTCTTTCGCGATTTCAGGGTTGGTCCCATAGTAAAAGTTGTTCATAATGATGAGTGTAATGACCCCTTTTAAGGATTAAAACGATTAAAATGTAGGGGTGTATTTTTATTCTGAGTCGGTAGGTACGAAGTTCGCCGGGTCATCTAGTTTATTAAAAAGTATTATGAGCACTAAATCGATTGCGGACCCAAGTCTAGGCCGCTGCAAACACAATTCGGCGTAAATGGGGCATTATCATATTAGGTTCAGAAGTAAGGAGACGAAATAAAGCACGGTATTACTTAGATTACTGGGTTATTATTATTTCAGAATATTATCGAAGTTTCTATGTCTCAAAACAGCCTTTCGCGCCATAGCTTTTTCCATCATGACATAAATTGGCACAGATAAAATATAACAATTTTAAACGTAAAACAGATAAAATATAACAGTCGGCCATTCTGAACTTTGCGAGTCCTCTCGTACCTGTTAATTTAGTTTAATTTAAACAATACAATAATAGATCCTAAGGCATGAATTACGCTAAAGAAAACAATTAGAAACTGGAAACGTACAACCATTCATGTTTTTAGTTTAATCTAAACAATCCAATAATGATTCTTAAGGCATGAATTACACTAAAGAAAACAATTTGAAACTGAAATTGTACACAATCATTCATGTTAATAGTTTAGTTTAAACAATACAATAATGAATCTTAAGGCATGAATTACACTAAAAAAAACAATTTGAAACTGAAATTGTACAATCATTCATGTTTATAGTTTAGTTTAAACAATACAATAATGAATCTTAAGGCATGAATTACACTAAAGAAAACAATTTGAAACTGAAATTGTACAATCATTCATGTTTTTAGTTTAATTTAAACAATACGATAATTAATCTTAAGGCATGAATTACACTAAAGAAAACAATTAGAAACTGAAATTGTACAATCATTCATGAATCTATTTTCATCAAACTTTACTGCTTCGGCCATCTAGTAAAACTAAAATTGTTCCATCAATTTAGAAATGAAGTGTAACTCTTATACAATATGTGCCTGTTGTTTAGTAAAAAAAAATTAAACATTGAATATAGAATAATTAATCATCTATTCAAATAATTTTCATTTTCACTCAACGTATTTGCACACTCCCTTATTGGCTTATCGGCCTCATATGTGTGGAAATACCGTAAGTACTCAAATACAAAATGTGGCTAAAAAAATAAAGAAACAATAAACGTAAATTATAAAATAATTACAATATCTATTCAAAATCATTTTCATTAGGTATTACTCAACGTATTCGCACACTCCCTTATTGGCTTATCGGCCTCATATGTGTGGGATTACTGTTGTCAAAATATCTTACATACTCCTTCGTTTGGCTTATCGGCCTCATGTGTATGCAGATACTCTACTTAGATACACGGATGCTCCCAAAATTGGCTTATTGGCCTCATATGCATCTTGTACCTTCCAAACTTATGTTAATTTTACAAAATACATCAAAGTATTTCCAAATTATTCATACAATCAATTGCATTTGCAAATTAAAAATTATTATGATTAACAAAATATTAATTCCACACCTCAATTATTATTTACATCTTGATTATCGTCATTGTCTACTTCAGATTCATTGTTGGCCTGATCTGAACCCTCATCTGTGTCCTCTAAGTACTTTTGAGTATATGTCAACCAAGGATAAATTTTATCTATTGATATAACTGCCTCATACCTTCTATTTTGTTTTCGCGTTAAAGGAGTGTCCTCCACGACATATCGATCATGATCTAATGCTTTAACTATTCTATAGGGACCTTGTATTTTAGGTAAGAGCTTTTTTGATTTTCCGTTATTATTTGCTATTTCCCTCTCTATCCTAACTAAGTCTCCCGCTTTATAAATTGTGGCCTCTTTTCTGTTTTTGTCAAATCTGTTTTTCTGTTTAATTTGTTCATTCGACACCCTTAAATTTACTTCATTCCTAACTTCACTTAATGTTTTTGATTCATTTCCATCACAATCTAACAATGACGTTATCATCCCATCTCCCTTAGTTCGTACCCTTATACCAAATAATACTTCGGATGGACTTTTACCTGTAGTTTTGTTAACCGTTGTATTTATAGCTAACTGTATCTCCTCTAAGTGTCTATCCCATTCATTTTCGGAGCAATTATGGTTTTTAGTGGCAAGTGAAGCTAAAATTGTTCGATTGAAACGCTCTACTTGACCATTCGCTCGAGGAGTTGCAACCGCGTTTAATACATGACGTATACCTAATTTATTTATGTAATCTTTGAAACCCTTACTAGTAAAAGACGTTCCTCTATCACTTATTATCCTACTTGGAACACCAAACAGACTAACGTAATTGTTTAAAACTTTTAAAGTTGTCCTAGTTTTAGTATTTTTAACGGCGTAAAGATTGATATATTTTGTATAGGCATCGATTAAGGTTAATATGTAGGTATTTTTAGTTTTACTTTTGACAAACGGTCCTAAATGATCTAAATGGATGGTGTGAAAAGGTTTGTCGAGTTTTGGGATAGGATGAAGCATTCCCTGTTTTTTACCGCCGGGTATTTTGTGGTAAGAACACTCCAGACAAGATTGAACATATTTCTTTACAAATTTCCTCATTTTAGGGAACCAATACAGATCTTTTAATTTATCTAGAGTTTTCTCCATACCAAAATGACCTAATTCGTCATGATTTTTTTTTAGTAATTGCCATCTTACCCCTTTTGGCACCACCCATTTAAGTTGATCATTAACTACACGATAAACCTTTCCATTTTTAACCTTGTAATTTTTATAGATATCCATTACATTTTTAGCGTCAGAATCATCCAATATCCGTTTAATTTTTTTAATCTCATCATCAACATTTTGCATAGTGGCCAACCAGTCCTCGGTCTCAATCGCTAGAATATCGAATACAGGTTCTGACTCAACACTTTGTTCGATCGCATTTCTGCTGAGTGCATCTACGTGATTCATTCGAGTTCCTGGCCGGTATTCGATACAGCAGTCATACTCTTGCAATTGTAACCACCACCTAGCTATTCTGGGTATTATATCTCTTTTGGACAAGGTTGTTCGCAATGCGTTACAATCAGTAACTATGGTAAATTTTATACCTAGAATATAAACGCGGAATCGATTTAAAGAGGCAACTACCGCTAGCGTCTCGAGCTCAAAAGAATGATACTTTTGCTCTTCGAAATTTGTCTGGCGACTGTAATAAGCAACAGCTCGCCACCTACCCGATTCGTCTTCTTGCAGAAGTATACCAGCAATGCCCGTCTTACACGCATCGGTATGAACTTGGGTTTTAGCCAGGTGATTATATATTGCCAAAATTGGTCGTTTTATTAGTTCTGACTTTAATAAAAGAAATGCTTGGTCTTGGTCTGGGCCCCACTCCCATTTACTATCTTTTTTTAATAATTTTGTTAAAGGTGAAGCTATTATTGCAAATCCTCTGACAAACCGCCTAAAAAAACTTGCAAGCCCAAGAAATTGTCGTACTTCATGTTGGTTTGTGGGTGCCTTGTATAATCTTACGGCTTCGGTTTTGCCAGAACCAGGTCTAACGCCATCCTCCGAAATTTCAAACCCCAGATAGTCAATTTTAGTATAAAAGAATTTACATTTGGCAACTTTAAGAGTAAGGCCAGCATTCCTCAATAACTGCAGTACAGCTTCCAATCGCTCCATTCCTTGTTGAACATTTTGAGACGGTATTATAATGTCATCCATGAAAGCAAAGGCCTCACTATTTCTAGTGTTTTTTAACATTTTATTGATGGTTTTTTGAAAAACAGACGGCGCATTGGCTAACCCGAATGGCATACGAGTAAACTGATACTGCCCATCAGGTGTTACAAATGCAGTTTTGTCCTGGGAGGAAGGAGCGATTGGTATCTGGTAATATCCAGATGCTAAATCTAATGTAACAAAGTATTTATAACCCCCAAGGCTGTCAATTTGGTCCTCCACTCTTGGTAATGGATAGTGCTCTTTGACAGTTTTGGAATTCAATGCCCTGTAATCTACACATAGGCGCTGGTCGCCGGTTTTCTTTTGTACCAGTAATATTGGACTAGCGTAAGACGAAGTGGATTCCGTGATAATTCCGCTATTTAACATTTCCCGTATCATACCCTTAACTTTCTCTTTTTCAACATGAGCTAACCTGTATGGTCTGTACACAACAGGCGTCGTGTCATTTAAAGTTATGGTCATTTCTGTTAAATTTGTCAATCCTAAGTCACTTAGACCAAATGAAAAACAATCACTGTATTTTTGTAACAAGGTTTTTAAATTTAATATCTCGTCAGGTGTTAATTTATCTCCTAACGAGATTTGATTTATAATAGCATCCGGTTCCTTAACTTCGACTTTATGTATATTTAAAATATTATTATCTTTAATAATCAGAGCTCTTGTCAGTAACATATTTTTAATTAATGTTAAGGGTTCCAAACCCAAATTTACTAAGAGAACACATCCAAAACCATTAGTGATTGTATAAGTGCCGGGCATTATATAATAATTATTTTTGTTCACCGCACGTATAGACCCACGTACATAAACAGCGCAAGTCCTATTATCTTCAACCTTTATTGGTACAGCTGCCATAGAATTAATGCTTGTATCTGATTCAATAATTAATTTTAGCTTTTCTGCTACATTTTCATACATATGCTTTTGTAAAATTAAATGCTCATCAGTCTTAATAATGATTATGCCGGTTTGTTCGGTAAATGTATGACCTAATAATATTGGGTACTTAAGCAGGTCGTTTCTTACGATCAATACTTCTGTTGCAGCAGAAACGCCTTGAACAGTTAAATTAACAATTGATTTACCTATAGGGCTAATCAATGTATCACCAAAACCTTTAAGGGATGGCAAATGTGTATCAGTATATGACACTCCTAATGTTTCAAAATCGCTTTGTCTAATGAGAGTACTCTGACTTCCAAGATCAACATAACAAGTCATTAATTTACCGTTAACATTAATATCTAGTATGTATTTACTGTCTAGGTTGCCTGCTATTTTCACTTCGGACACCGCCTTGTCACCGTTTCTATTACTAGTATTATTATTACTACTAGTAGTACTATCAATGGTATTCCTCAAGAGTCGTCTACACGAAGTTGACTGGTGTCCAAGTTTTTTACAAATATTACAGGTTACAAGTGGTTTCGAGCATTTAAAACTAGGATGACCTAATTCACCGCAATTAAAGCATTTGATCGTACTACTATTATTACTACTCTTATTGTCACTTTGCCCTTCAAACCGCTTCTTTAAGAATGGTCTCCTAATTTCTTTACTATCTTCTAACTTAACCGTTTGTAAATAAGCTAATAACTGTTCAGGCTGGTTATAGTTAGCCGCTTGAGCACCTAAACGCATACCCCTGTCTTCTAACCCATTTATAATACAGTCTATTGCTTTCTTATCATATATTTCACATCTGTTTAATAAATTCATCTTGTGATAAAAGTATGTCTCTAATGTTTCATTAGGTTTAACTTTCCTGTCTAACATTTCTTGCAATAATTGTGCATAATTTTGTACGGAGGGAAATGTTTTAATTAATTTATCTTTCCATTCCGACCAAGTGAAATTGATAGAAGAAAGTCCCTGATACCACACCTTTGCTAACCCCATTAACTTGGGTAGGGAATAATGCAACAATTGGGGTTCACTCCATCCATACAATTTAGAACATTCTTCTAATTTATTTATCCAAATATCAACAGTCTGTTCTTTGTTAGAGGGGTCAAATTCAGGAATTGCATTATTATTTATTGAAAAATGATTCTGTGAAGTAGGCAATGACTTTAACAAATTTAACAACTCACGGGCAGAAACATTATTCACAGATTCCTCAGTTCCTTGTTTAGTGTTACGGGGTAATCTTTAGTATCGTTTGGCAGGCGGATGGGGGTGGGAGGGGGAGGGGGGGAGGGAGGGGTGTCCCCCCTCTCCCCTGGTACCATTCCCGTGAAAAGGTAACGCACCACTTTTGAGAAAAACAGATATTTGTAACCTAACCTCAAAACACTATAATCGGTAAAAATTTAGTATTCGGGGGCACGAAAACGAGGTGGTGGGGGTGGAGGGGGGAGGGGGTTCCCCCGTTCCCCCTGGTACCACTCCCATGAAACGAGGACGCACCATTCTTGAGAAAAACAAATTATTGTAACCTAACCTCAAAACACTAGTTTTCAATACAAAGTTGCTTCTGCACGTCTCCGGCGCTGCGGGAAGTGCAGCCCCTTCGCCCTTACGTAACAAAGGATAGGCACCCATGCTCACCTCCGCAGCTTCGGCTTACTGGTCGCCTCCGGCGACCAGCCTCAGCCGCTACGGCTCGCACGGGGGCCTATGCTTTGTTACAGCGGGCGGGGGCTGCACTCCCTCCACGCCTCCGGATTTTTAAATACACCCTCGGGGTAGCAGCCAAAAGACTACGTGGAGTCGGGGTGCCCCGAGTCGGTTTTGGGACAGATTCGACCTATTTCAACCATAAAGTGGGGTACATAACAAGACAAATAAAACATCAAAACATTCACACACAACAAAACATTCACTCTGAAGAAACGGAATGAACCACAGAGTACTTAATAACACTGACAGTACAGTTCTTTTTTACGTTCCGTTTCACCAATTTTACAGACATTTTACACCACAGACAATATACTGGTACAGATTTGGTTGTCAATCGCCTATTTTAACGTTTCGTTACACTTTTTATCTGATTTGAGGTTAGAAACAATTTTTATTAATTTCTCGAAAAATATCCATTACCTTGTAATAAGAACGGTAGCGTTATAATCGGGGACCCACCCTCTACCAGATTTAACCACTTTTAACCCCCTCCGCCTGCCAAACGATACTAAAGCCAACCCGTGTTACGTTTTTTTGAATGCCTTGCACTAGATTTTGTAGCAGACTTGCTTCTTGAAGAGGCACTATCAGTAGAACAAGACAATGTACTTACAGTCGAAGACCGTCTCTTGTACCGCCGGTGTCGATTGTGATGCTTCCGGTTTCGGTCGTCACACCTGCTGCGACGATCCTTTGGTGTTCCACTTTTGCGTCGCCTACGTCGCCTACGCGGCGAAGATTTAGATTCGCTACCACGATCGCGACGTCTTCGTGAGAAACTCCGCTTTCTCGATCGACGATGATGCACTGGATTAGGGGGGGTCCCCGACTCCTGGATAAATCCTCGTTCCGCTTCCTCCACTTCAAACATCACGACGAGAGTTAGATCTTGTGTTAATAATCAATTAATCAGCTTCAAGTTTTAAGTTTTTATACTGTCACTAGTTGTAGGCGCGGTAGGAATTAAATCCTTTTACAATCCCACTTCTGAACTATTAGGTTCAGAAGTAAGGAGACGAAATAAAGCACGGTATTACTTAGATTACTGGGTTATTATTATTTCAGAATATTATCGAAGTTTCTATGTCTCAAAACAGCCTTTCGCGCCATAGCTTTTTCCATCATGACATAAATTGGCACAGATAAAATATAACAATTTTAAACGTAAAACAGATAAAATATAACAATCAATTCATCCAACAACGTCCACTGCGAGTTCGGTGCTCCCGAACAGAATTATGCCACATAAATATAATATGCTAGAATCCCATATGTCCGTTCACTTGCACCCTTCACTATACTAAGATACTAGTAGTCTTTTAGGGTATATACAGCTCTGTGAGTCTATGCCCTTCACGATCTGAACGCCTCTGCTGCCGCCACTGGACTCAGCATTATATTTTAAGAAACATCGATGTACTGCCGAGACGAAAAATAAAGACCATAATTATGTACCTAAATGTGTATTACCTACCTAGGTAATAACAATGTATTTATTGAATGGTTACTATTCGCTAAACATATAATTCAATTATCATACTGCGACGAACAAACCCAACCGATATTGATTGCATTTATTTTCTGGCGCAGTGCCAAGTGCCAACACGTCGCCATAAATATTACATGTGCACGCTTTAGTTATTATGAGTCCTTTGTAAAACCGAAACACTGCTTGAAGATACGTCCTTCGACAAAGGTTTCATTCAAATGGGTAGCTCGATGGTAACCACATAGAGTAGATACAAAGAAAACGACAAATCTTTTGTTTCGGATTTGTCAATCAGCTGATAAATTTTTGACTGTTTTACATATTTACCAATTTTTTAAGTATTATTGAACCACTGAAATGTGTGACCAAGAGTTTAGGACTCAGCGCATGGACCCGCGCTATCCAAACCAGAATCAGACCAAGTAAGTCTACGGAAACTACTTCTTTTACAGTATGGGAAGGTACAGAGTAATCCGATTTATATCTTTGCACATCGTCTCTGCAGGAATCTATGTAAAATCTATATAAGTCAGTGGATTATTTATCTTCATAATACATTCATTAAGCTCATCAAAAGGTTGTGCCTATTTAAAATGTAATTAACACACCTGAACACAAATTATAGGTAAAAGAAGAGACCCGTACATGAGCACTCTTATTCTTTAAACAGTTATTAAGTTAAGACTTAAGTTATTTATTAACATTTTTCAGAGCATGCTACGACAATTACTGTGACTTCTACAAGTGCCGAAGACTGTTAGGCGAGGTGGATGACTGCAAAATATTCAAACGATACTTCGAGACGATCTGTCCGAACGTTTGGATAAGTCATTGGGACGAACTTAGAGCGAAAGGAGCATTCCCAGGACCAATATGAGACAAAATTGTTGTTGCTCTCTTGAAAATAAAATGTTTTTCAAAAGCATTTTGAGTTTAGCTTGATGGCTTCATTATTTACCGTAAAGTATTTGATAACAAGTAGGTTAGGTAGGATATAACAAGTGTTTTCTCGCTGTGCTCAGGAAATATGGTGACACCTACAGTTTCCTGTATGACTTACTAAATTAATAAAAACATGGAATTAACACATTTATTCCCTAAATCACAAATTCGGCCTAAGTAAAATTAAAACTTGCATAAATTAACAACTCAGCGGCGACATTGGAATACGTTAGATCCTTCCCGCGAAGGTGCCCTCGGCACGTTGGGTGTCCCACTTCTCCACCCACTCGTTGGGGCAGAGGGACTTGAAGCACCGCTGGAAGTAGTAGCATGGCTCGTACTTCTGGCCACGTACCTTCTGGCAGCGGTGGAAATCCAGGTAGCTGGAGTAACAGTACCTGTGAAAAGGATTTAATGTTGAAGTATTTCAGACATTTTATATTAAGGGCTGATTTTTCATCTGATAACTTTATTCGAGGAATAATTTTGAAATTTTGACAGTTATTTCATACAAAAACTGTCAAACGTCAATTTTGTTCCTCGAATAAAAGTTATCTGGCGATGGAAAAATCAGCCCTAAGCTTAGTTTCTGCCGACTACCGTGCGTCAAGGGCGTGATGTTGTGATATTATTAATTAAAGGCATTGACGTTGACGATTTTCAATGGGTGTTATTTACGGCCGGTTATCGTACTTCGTTTTTAATCATTTAGAACCGCATTTCTTCAAGTAATTGTACCTATTTTAAAATGAAATTGTTCTACTTTTCTTTATTGATAAATACTTGGACAAAACTTGTGCTGATAGCATTTATCTATCTTGGTATCAGATTAACTGTAACCAAACCATGAAACCATGTCGTAAAGAGGAATTAAATGTAACTTCCATGAATTACAATAGAACAATCACGGTAATGAGCGGTTCTTGTGCAATGATGGTGCACGGTGCTTTCGTGAATATAATGATTATGTTCATGATTTCATTTAGTACTATTTTCTATGTACTTACAATAACGTCGTGCGACTAAATACTGCGAGGCGCGATGAGTTTCTCGGGCATTCTTCTTTCGATTAGGGACTGATAAATGAACTGAATGATTATGAACTTAATTACTTACGCTCTCGCGCTCTCTAAAGCAGCCAGTTGGTCATCACCGGGTTTGCCTTAGATAATACGCGTCAAAAGAAATAACCGCTTGTGTTACCTTGTCTGGTTCGTGTTAGGGAACCGCGGGTCGAAAGGTGCGGTTTTGATGTCAGCGGCAGATTTGACCATCTCAGGCATGATGCTGCAACGAAACACAACCTAGTCATTGACATAATTCTTTATTTGGAATCTTTTTCTTAGTGAAATAAAAGTAATATCTGGCATCTAGACATACTAATTCAATAAACACAGTTTATAGTACAAAATAAAAATTGTAATATATGTAAATACATTGCAGAGGTCACAATAAAAATCTTATCCCTATTCTTATTTAGTTAGTAAATATTATTTCACAAGAGGTCTAGTTTTCCGCTCCTCCTCACAGGAAGTCTCTCTATATTTCTTCACTTCCTGCATATAAAGTGACCACGCATCCTTAGGTGCATTGTTTGCGGTTTGTTCATCAATGGCTTTAGCCTTTTTCACTAATCCAGTCTTAAGAACCCTGCCACCACGTCTCTTCCCAATAAAAGGCAACGCTGGCTTTTTTATTTCTGGTTTCTTTTCTGGTTCAACCTTTTTAGTCACCTCCTGCATCTTTTTGAACATTTCTAAGAAACTCCCATCATTCTTGATAGGAAGCGGACCAGGCCTGGATTTGGAGGTTGAAGCTTTCATGGCTTGATCAGGGATCAGCAATTCTGCAAAATTAGGGCCTTCCACTTCAGGAGGGTCACCATATTCAATGTCATCAACCGTTGTTGATTCAACAGCACCTGGGGGAGGTTTCAGTTCTTTGGGTGGTGTTTTAGTTTCTTTTTCTTTATCCTTTTCTTCTTGCCTATTTCTGTGCAGTTTCCAGAATCGTTTTCTATCTGCCACTGTGAACTGTCCGCGGCGCTTTTCATTGGTCGGAGATCCAGTGCGACTGCGTGAACGGGAACTGTTCGATCTAGAGCGGGACTTAGAGCCACTTTTACTAACTGAGCGGTTTCCCTTTCCTCTCGACTTAGATCGGCGTTGCGACGTAGATCTAGTTTTGCTTGCTGAGCGCCGTTTAGTACGACTTTTTGATCGCGACTTTCGCTTCATTTTCCGTTTAGATTTGGAACGTGATCGCCGCGGAGGTGTGGACAGCACTGACCTACTAGACGATCGCGAGCGGGATGGGTGCGGGCTCCTCGAGAGTGATCGTTTGCGCTTCGAATGTCGCGGCGATGGCGATTGTGAGGGTGACGCTGATCTAGAACGAGATTTCGAACTTGATAACATCCTCATCCTATACATTTTCGGTGGTGTCAAAGAACTATCTCTCTCCTTTTTGACAAGCGTGTCAGATCTATCCTTATGTTTTTTATGCACTTTTGGTGGTAGAGTCAGAGGCGACTTTTTTGCCTTCTTATGTGAAGCCTTAGATTTTTTTTGTTTTTTTGTTGGTGTAGTAATCTTTCTTGCTTTCTTATCTTTTTTGGAATGAGATTTAGCATCCTTACTTTTCTTTTCCGTTTCATGTGAAGATTTGCTTAACCTATCAACACTTGACATTCTGTGTAGGTTAAATTCATCATGAGAGCCTGACATACTTCTGTCTCTGGGTGGCACAGACTGGTCACGACCACGAGTCTTACTTGACTTTTTCCTATAAGATCTATTGGAAGCAGAAGAATTTGATGAAACTGATTTTCTTCTTTTCTCTCTCTTCTGTGGTGAGTATGAATGTGATCGGGAGCTTGAACGATCACTGGAAGAATACTTCTTGCGTTTTGATGATTTGCTTCTTGATCTACGACGACGACTTTCCTCATAGCTGCTGTCTCGTTTTTTCGAATAGGCACTATCCCTTCTACTATAAGGAGACACACTTCTAGAATTCGTTCGGTAAGACCTTTGGCGCTCGTGTCTGTGGGAGTCGACAGGCGAACGAGTTCTTTCGCGTTTTAGGGTTGGGTACTCATAACCGGCTGTTAGTTGTTGGGGATAAGTCCCAGACTCAGGGTACTTTCCATAGTAGGTTCCGTCGGGGCGCTGGTAGTAGCTAGAGTCGTAGGCGTAGGTGTAGCCGGGCGCGTACGTCTGGTAGTCGTAGGGTGGCGCGCCGTACTGGCTGTAGCTGACGCCAGTCCAGGGGTCCGTGGTGGGCATGGCTCGCGGCGGGGCGGCGGGCACGTAGCTGGGCGCGCCCGGGTAGTCGGCCTCGGCGCCCGGCGGCCCACCGTCCCACGCGCCACCGCGATACGAGGACATACTTATCAGAGTCCCCTCGCATAACCTGCGGCAGTTTGTAGGTGCGCACACACCTACAAACAAAATAACTTTTTGGTGTAGACAGCTGCTCTACTTATACTTCGCTCGAGAGACACCCTCGCGCATCGATTACATTTTCATGTTTCGTAGATAAATAATTTTATGACGAGAAACAACAAATTACGTAACCCGAAGACGGAGCAGAAAATGCACCACTAAAGCATGCGTAACAATTAAAGCAAGTAAATTAATAGAAGAATATCAACGGAATACCTCTGTTACATGCTCACCTTTTCACAAAATAGCCTTTTCTCAAAAATTTATTTCAACAGAAAATGGCAGCCACACATTCGCTACTCAAAACCCATAGACAATATCAATATCATAAACAATATAGAATTATAGATTATGTCGACCTCTTCCTCTAGTCTACTACTATTTTAGTGGAGTCGACGTTTCGATTCGATTTTTGTGGTGTGTTTAGTGCACAGAGGAATTACTGTACAAAAGACTTCATAGCACACGACGCGCGACGGAGAGTTTGTAGAATATGGATGATTGTAAATCATCATTCTCTATCTCTTGCCCTTTCTACATCTGAATTTTTTAATAGTCTGTGTTTGTACTCAATTGTTCAACTGTCAAGTAATGAACCCTGCGTTCCGAGTTGGGAAATAATCTATTTGAGCATGCTTAAACCCGTACCGAATTAGCGTGAGTGCGATAACGATGTCCCGTGAATCGTCATAGAGGACGTTATGACATGCGCCATCTTGCGTTAATGCCGACCATGCCTTATAATATCACCGTGTCAAAATGACAGTGCGTGTGTGTGTGTATGTGTCAGTGTGTGTTTTG
The DNA here is from genome assembly GCA_916614155.1 of Mesoligia furuncula. Lineage (NCBI taxonomy): Eukaryota > Metazoa > Arthropoda > Insecta > Lepidoptera > Noctuidae > Mesoligia > Mesoligia furuncula. Next base: position 1,493,183 of record OU744808.1, on the reverse strand, counting down.
TTTTGAGATGCAACTAACGTGAGTAACGTGGCATTTTCGAAATTGTGCTTCTGGCTGACAGTCGCCACCTAACCAAAGAAGAAGAACTGAAGAAGAAATGTGATGTTTATACAAGGAAATACTGTAATAATATCGTTTTTACATTGAGTAAGCACTATGAGCGCGTTCACGAGCGTTCCGAATTGTTGACAGCTCTCAGCTCATCAGCTGTCATAATCGTAATTTCTAAATCGGAACGCATGTGAGATGGCGTGAGCGATTATAGCTAATTCGGAATGCGGCCTAAACCTGAACGCCGCCGCGTGCCGCGTTTATAATATATATAATAATAAACCATTTATTATCAGGTAACAAAGACCCATAGATACATACCTTAACCTAAGTATACATAATAATATAGTAACAATTTTATTAGTAAATAAAACTTAATAACTATGTTAGTATCACTTAGTTGCACTAAGTCTTTGTGCGTTCTGGTGGCACTTGTCCGCGAAAGCGGCGGAATACCACATCCTGCGGCCAAAAGCTTTCTTCCATCACCAGGTGCAGGTAGCATGTTGGTATGCGCACCACAAACGCCTTGAAGTTGACGTTGTGTTGTGATTCCAGTAACTGCACCCTCGGCGTGTACCTCGTCTTCTGGCGCACGTACTCCACGATGTCCTCCGCCGTAGTGGTGTAGTGCAGGCGGGAGATGTACACACCGATGTGTTCGGCATTGCGGCACGCAAGCTGACTTCGGGCTCCGTAGGAGCTTTGCCGCAGCGGTTGTTGTTCGTTCGCGACCGGCGCTTCCTCCTTTGCAGCGTCACGACACCCTCATCATCAGCCCTATTCGGTGCCTTTATGTGAGATATCGGCCGCATTCCGAGCTAGCTATAATCGCTCACAGCACACATCATCTCACATGCGTTCCGATTTAGATATTACGATTATGACAGCTGAGGGCCGTCAACGATTCGGAACGCTCGTAAACGCGCTTACAGTGCTTGCTCAATGTCAAAACGTTATTACAGCAGATTGTTTTGTATAAACACCACATTTCTTCTTTTTCTTTGTTTAGGTAGCGACTGTCTGCCAGAAGCACCATTTCGAAAATGCCACGTTACTTAAAAGATACGATGCCACTCAAAACAAAACACACACTGACATGCACACTCGCACTGTCATTTTTGACAGCGCTCTCAGTGATATTATTATAAGGCATGGTCGGCGTTATCGCAAGATGGTGCATGTCATGAGTCATGACGATTCACGGGACATCGTTATCGCGCTCACGCTAATTCGGTACGGATTTAAGCACGCTCAAATTGATTATTTCCCAACTCGGAACGCAGGGGATGTGAGTACTGTGAGTGATTATAGCTAATGAGAGGTTTTCTTTGTGAGTATTAAAAAAAAACATAGTTTCCAAGAACTCTGTAGATGGCGTTGAACTGACTACGTTACTAGGTGCCAAAGCCGAAATGCTTGAAAAAAAAAACATTGCGTCACGTCACATATGCTCCTTGACCATTGAGATAGGAAAAACATTTATATGTCAATGTCCTTGACTGACTGACTTTCGTTTGCTTTCATTTTACGTTCTCAAAATTCATCCAAGTGAAATAATCAAATAATGATGTGACGTTCCGTTCCTTACAGTAACATACTAAGTTCAGCGCCATCTATCCAGCCACTAGGGAAGAGTTAAAAAAGAAAATCCCTCATTCGGAATGCGGCGGCCCACAGAGTACTTTTTGATACAGTCTATTATAATGGTAGTTTGAAATGTGACACCGCAATCCGCATTAGGGCTCGTACACACAGGTGCGACGCGACAGTGCGACGCGATTCTGCGACATATATCCGTAGAACAATTTCTATGGAAACGCGCGCGACACTTCACACTGGAGCGACTTGTCGCGCCGCGACACGGTCGCGAGCCTTTAGCTCGTACACACAGGCGCGACTTGTCGCGCGACACGTCGCGTGGCGATTCTGCGATAATCGCGCCGCAACACCTTTCACACAAGCGCGACGCGAATCGCGGCGCGGCGCCATACAAAATGAACATTTAGTATGGTGTCGCGGCGATATCGCGGCTACACGGTGTCGCGCTACTCGTCGCGCCAGTGTGAAGTGAAGCGCGCGTTTCCATAGAAATTGTTCTACGGATATGTACCGCAGAATCGCGTCGCACTGTCGCGTCGCGCCTGTGTGTACGAGCCCTTATATTGAAGTCTTTGACTCTGATAGGAGTATATTATATGTGTTCTGTGGTCTTTGATGTGATGTGATCACAGCACAGACTAAGAAGAGTGATGTGCCGGCGCGCCAGACGCAGACAGGCTATGCCATTTTGTTTTGTGTGATTGTTAGTGATTTTCGTATTGTTTTACGGAAATTCAACGAATTCTTGAAAACTGTTGCTCATGAGTAAATCTAAAGTGTCAGCAGAATGGAAGAAACGTGTGAAGTCGGAATACATGAGGTTACGCCAAGCAAAGGTACGTTTAAACAAAGGGAGGTTTATGCCCCCCTTGTCAGCCCGTCTTATTGATGTAAGTACCGCGCAATATTTGGAATCGTATCTGCATAATAAACACAAGTTTGTCAACTTAAAGAGTAGTAACATCACATTAAGTATTCTCAATCGATGGAGTCAACAAAATCCCTTGCGTTTGTTTTTATTTCAGCGCTTCAAACGCGTAGACGAAGTAAAGGTAGCATGGGCCCGCAACCTGAGAATTATGTCGGAGTCGGTGGAGGCACATGACTCCGAGAGCAACGAGCGTCCGAGGAAGCCATTCTGGCCACCTGCCGCCCCGATCCCCAATCATGAGAGCCTTATGAAGAGAGCTGATGTGTCTTATACTGATGGTAAATAATTAATCTTATTGTAATTTTGGATTGACTCTTACCAAAAGAACTGGCACATTAGCCGAGAACAGAAGTGTGTGGAAAAGGCAAAGGGAGTTTTGTCCTTGCAGTGGGACTCTACAGGCTAGATAGAAATATTTTAATCTAAACTCATCTAATCATTGCTCCTCTTCTGATTCTGATCCCATTGAAACTGAAATGAAAACTTATGAAGTAGAAAAAGTTAGTTAAATAAATGATATTATTTTGTGAGACCCATTGTTTTTTGTAGATTAGAGAAATCAAAACAGAACCAGACTAATATAAAAAAAAATCTAAATTCATTCTTCTCATTATCCACAGCCTCAGGAGTAGTAACAACACAGCAAGTCCCAATCCGCATAATCAACTCCGTGAACCCAATTCCAACAATGTATACATGGGCCCCAACACAGAAGAACTTCATGGTAGAAGACGAGACAGTTCTCCACAACATCCCGTACATGGGAGACGAGGTCCTGGATCAGGACGGTACATTCATCGAGGAGCTCATAAAGAACTACGACGGGAAAGTGCATGGTACATCTGCTTAACATCATTACTCTTATGTTTGTGGACGGTGCCGTTTTTTGTTAAATGATTATTATTGTTATTTTCACAGTACTAAATTGTGCTCTATCTTGCTAGATTGTGTTTCACATATTTATACTTGCATCCTAAGATCCAATTCAACAATACACACATCTGCAACTAGCTTCATATTTTATGACTGACCGACTTCTTGACAATTCAAAAGTGCCTGTTAAAGGTTTAATTGAAATAAATGCTTTGAGTTTGAGTTTGTACTTCAGTACTTTTTGGATGTGCTGAATATGACCTCAAATAGAATAGGTAATATCTTCATTATAACTGTTTTATAAACTGTTTGAGTGGGGTGCAATACACATCAAAAGCCAATCATCATCTGCCTAGCCTTTTCCCAACTATATTGGGGTCGGCTTCCAGTCAAACCGGATGCACCTGAATACCAGTATTTCCATATCACTTATCCATAGCCAATATGCCTATCAATTGTTAGACAAAGACAATGTTTTTGTTTGTGTCTTTGTGAGCTGGTATTTCAAGGTTCTGAATGAATTATAGATAAAATAAAATCATCACCACAATAAGTTTTTGTGAGCAATGGCTCTGTCCACAGACTCCCACATGAATTTAATACACATTGGTGTGTGGTGCACACATCTATGCTTCTAGATAATAAAACAATATATTTTAAGACCCCATGAACCACAGAAATTACCATCACCAGAATAATTTTGTATATTCTAGCAAAAGTGGTACATTTCCCTGGTTCATGCTATATTTATAAGGTAAAGAAAGTAATATTCATTTAACATAGAAATTATATTGTAATATTAAAAACAAATGCTTAGATTTAAGAGAAACATCACAAGTATCAATATTCTCTACACCTCATAGGCCTCCGCACTCACACAGTCACGCTTGTCGTGCTTCATAGATAATATTCACTTCTTTGTTCATGCACATTAGGCTTTGTAAGACACTTTATTACCTTGTAAGAAAAACAGTTGTTTTCTTCATTCGTAACAGGATACTTGAATACATTTTTTTAAAATTATTCATTAAATCACACATACTTTAAAAAAATCTAGGCAAGAACTACATTAGAAAGATTTATAAGTAATCTGCTATAAATCTTTTTCAATTTTTTGGCAAGAAAGTTGCAACAGCAGAAATGAATTGTCACCTGAAACCTAATTGTGGTTCGTCTGAGTTGATAATTTAATATTACTTGTGTTAAATTGTCAGAATGCCACGCAATACGTTTACGTGTTTCGTACATTCCCCTGCGAAAATTGCACCAAATTATATTTTATTATAATCTTGTAACTTTAGTAAATTATAAAAAGAAACCAAACATTATTACTCAGGAGACAAAGAAGGGGGCTTCATAGACGACCAGCTGTTTGTGGACATAGTGCATGCGCTGATGGCCTACCAGACCAAGGAGGAAGTCGCCGAGGAACGTCGGGACAGGGAGGCACGGAACTCTAAGGAGGAAAAGGAGAAAGAAGTAAGTAGACACAAAAGAACATGTGCAGTGTGACAGCTGGACTGCGTGCGTGCGTGCGTGCGGGCGTCCGTCCCATCATTTCGCTCCAAAAAGAGAGGTTAATATGATTACTCTATGTCAATATGATTACACTGTCATACGAGGGTCATTCAATAAATACTTAGCCTACAAAAAGTAAACGAAAATTTTGGAAAAGTGGCAATTTATTTTTCAACATAGTCTCCTTTTAGTTCGATACACTTAGCCCAGCGATGCTCCAACTTTTTTAACCCGTCTGGTGAAGCGTCAATGCTTTTTTTTTTCAATATAAAAATAAAATAATAACATTTTAGGATTTTTTCCCATAATATAATATGTTAGTGTTTCAAATTAAATATTTTAACTTCTCAATTGATGAATCCTCGCATCCAATATTTTTGTCGCAGCGCCCATGTATCGGAACTTTCTTGAGTTTTCACGCTAGATGCCGATAGATGGCCTTCGCGACGGTTTAACAGTGTGTTCCTCGCCTCGGACAGAGACAATGGCGAGTGTGAATTGCTCCGCATTTTGAATATTCCTTTTTTGGTGAAATCTTGATAATCGGACCTGCATCTGTGCTTTGTTGAGAACTTATAGTGCAGTGTTGATTTTTGGAGTTTCAACCATTCCAACGGTCGATATAAAAAGATTTGCGAGCCGGCCGGCAGCTATAGACCTACCGCCATCATGCGCTCTTGAAAGAGATATCTTCCCATCACCCTGGGTCTGAGTGGGATCTCTGGATTGTCAAGGTATGTGGGCATATTTGCTGCTGTAAATTTTTGGTATTGGTTCATAAAGGGATTCATCAATAGGGAAATTACCTTATTTTTGAGGTCCGCCATTACGCTCGTAAGTAAAGTTCTTATTTCGAATTTTTCTCACAACACATTAAAAGGTGCAGGCTATTTACACGCCTCACCACCGTCCGAAAAATAGTTTTTGTCAAACTCTGCAAAATAGGCCTCCGTGGCGGCGATGACCTCCTCATTTGATCCATATCTATTCCCGGCGAGAGAATTTTTCAGATTAGGAAACAGAAAGAAGTCACAAGGGGCCAAATCTGGAGAATACGGTGGATGGGGCAGCAATTCGTAGCGTAATTCGACCAATTTGGCCATGGCAACGGCAGACGTGTGAACTGGTGCGTTGTCGTGGTGAAACAGCACTTTTTTCTTCGCCAGATGGGGTCGTTTTTTCTTTAATTCGGCGTGGAATCGGCCCAATAAATCGGCATAGTAAAGCACTGTAATTGTTTTACCCTTCTCGAGGTAATCGATGTAGATCACACCTTGTGAATCCCAGAAAACGGTGGCCATAACTTTTCCGGCCGATTTTACAGTTTTCGCCTTCTTTGGAGCACGTTCCCCGGTCTGGATCCATTGTTTTGATTGCTCCTTGGTCTCTGGTGTGTACCAGTGGATCCAGGTTTCATCGACGGTCACAAAACGACGCAAAAACTCCGCTGGATTCCGCTTAAACAGCGCCAAACACGTCTCCGATGTGGTCTCACGGTTGCACTTGTTTTCCGGTGTGAGTAAACGCGGCACCCATCGCGCCGACAGCTTTCTCATGCGGAGTTCCTCGTGAAGAATATGATGCACTGTTCCTTCTGAAATGCCTACAGTCTCAGCTAGCTCCCAAACCTTCAATCGGCGATCTGCCAATACGAGATCATGGATTTTTTTTAATGATTTCCTCCGTAGCAGCTGTTTTCGGTGCACCTGGACGTGGTTCATCAAAAACCGATGTACGGCTACGTGCAAACTCGTTGAACCAATTCTTGACGGTGGCCATCGATGGAGAAGAGTCACCGTACACAGCATCCAAGCGCTCTTTGATTTCGATGCGCGTTTTCCCTTCCAAAAATAGGAATCGAATCACCGAACGATATTGCTCTTTTTCCATTTTTGTAAAACCGATCGATACGTTCGCTTCCATAAGTTGTCAAATTAAAACAAATGAAGGGATTGGAATGAAAATTTGAAAAAAGAATTAAAAAAGAATGTGCTACACTGTGGTAAAACTCTTTTGAAACTACAGCGCCCTCTGGCGATGAGGCTAGGTACTTATTGAATGCACCTCGTAACTTGCTTCGACCCGAGAAAATGCGAGGATAAAGCCGCGAGCATGATAGCTTGGTGGGCTAAAATGGTCTATCTATCCATCTATGCAGAAGCCGGCGGATATTAGCAAATATTTCTAAATAAACAAGATATTTCTGACTGTCTTAAAGCTGTGGTACTTGACCAGTAGTATAGACCTATTCAATAATTTGATGACATTCCAGGCCTTGGCGAAAGAAAAAGGAATATTGGATCGCAAGGACAGGGAAGCACGCAACTCTAAGGAAGATAAGGAGAAAGCAGTAAGTAAAACATAAATATATAATAATAATGACCTGGTGCTGCAACAAAGTGAGCAAGAAGTCAAGGGATTGACGGACCGAAGGAGACAAGGAGCATTCATAAGGATAAGTAAGAAAAGAGGATGGTATCATGCATAGCATAATCAGTCTATTCATTACATTCCCTCTGCTGGGACACAGGCCTTCTCTCTGTGAGGGAACGGGCCGTGCCCACGCGGGCCAAGTGCGGATTGTTGGATGTCTTCGAATTGTTGGTTCTAGGACATGCCGGTTTCCTCACGTTGTTTTCCTTCATCGTTTTGAGAGCAGTGGTGATTAAGTAAATTACACGGAGTAAACTGCCGCCGAACCCAGGCAAGGTTCGAAATTAGGACCTAAAACTCGTAAGTCGGGGCTGTTACAACTGGGCAACCGTTGCTCTCCGCTCTGAGAGTGGTTCACTTTATTGATCCGTGCAATAATGACCAGGTACTGATGACTAAGGACAAAACAACACAAGATCGCAGGGAGTCAAGGAACTCTAAAGAGGATAAGGAGAAATCAGTAAGTAATACTTAATGAAAACTTTTTTGATGCATGTAATATTTATTTAAATAGGTACACTGAGGAGGGTTTATGTCAAGAAGAAAGGAGGAACGCAGGAAAAGATTTAAGGAGAAAAAGGAGATTGAAGTAAGATGGGTTATATTATTGATATGTGTATACTAAACAGGTACCAGTGATGACCTTCCAGTCTAATGATGAAATAGCCGCGGAGTTCAAGGATCCGGAAACTCGGATGGAGGAAAAAGAAGTTGAGGTGAGCTTTTGCCTTTTCAATTGCTAGTACAGTCAACCGTGCGTACATGGTAACAATTTGAAATTGACAACGCCTATATATCGTAGAACTAAGGGCGGTTTTCGTAGTTCAAGTTTTACAACTACGCGTGTTTGACCGTACAACGAGGGAGGCAGAATGGTTTTGGCAGGTGGGAGTCTTGCCTTTTGGCTCAGAAACTATAATTTTATATTTGATGTGAACAGAATGATTTGTTTTTCAGAAAGATTCAAGCATTAAAAAAGAGAAGGATAAAGAAGTCGGCAAGGAGGGTGACAAGAAGGTGATCAACGATAAGCAGTTTCCTATATTCATCATATTCCAAGCTATCAGCATTCAGTTCCCTGATAAGGGGACTGCTCAGGAGTTGAGAGAGAAGTAAGTCATACTCACTATTACTCTAAATCTTTTTTTCTCAAATACATTGGGGTTTTACCATTTGGCGCCAAAAACAGGACTTGACCGTAAATTTGGCACATCGAGTTTTAAAAAAGCTCATCTTTGTAGCGCCCTGACTCATACAGCAGGGTAGGGGCGGAACGCACTTCAGATTCACTTCTGGATGGCAGTATTTTTTTGAAACTCGTTAGATGTCATATGGACGGTATACTAAAGTTTGAATTGTAAATCATTGAGTAGACCAGATTTACAATGCCATCTGTAACATTACATTGCATAAACTTAAACGATTAAAATGACACATAGAAACGGTTTTCCAAATCAAGCAGAAAAAGAACAAACAGGAATCACTAGGACTTGGGCCCATGGCAATTTCTTTACTTAGTATAAAACTAAGTAGCTCTCGCAACAGATCTTAACGAAGTGTTCAGCAATAGATAAAGTGATTCAAGAGGAAGGTTTATATGTATAATACATGCATATTATAGTAGAAAAAATCCGAGAAATTCAAAGATTTCTAATGTGATGTCGTAACAAACATATTTTTGTGCACTTACATTGTATTGCAAACGCTGGCTAAACTTTACGAGATAGATCAAATGAACGTACTACGGAATTGTGTTTCTTAAAAATATGGATAAAAAGTCCGCGATGGTATACTATGTGTATCTTCTAAGGATAACCATTTTTATCTTTTACAAAATACAAAAAAAAAATGTATGTACAAATAAATACATTAAATACGTTGTGCATTTCATGGAGTTCATAATTGCCCTTTACAGCATATCATTAAAATGAATATCTTAGAAGATATCAGAGATTTAAAAAGCGGGGACAGAGCGGCTGGCGGGGCGGTACGAAGTTCGCCGAGTCAGCTAGTGACATAATAAAACAAGATGGACAATTTTGAGAAAAACAAAGCAGCACACACTATTTACAATTGTTCATTATATTGATCTATCCCCAGATACATAGAGCTGACTTCCCGCAGCGACCCAAACGCCCTGCCTCCGGAATGCACGCCGAACATCGACGGGCCGCTAGCAGAGTCCGTGTCGCGCGAACAGACCATGCACTCCTTCCACACGCTCTTCTGTCGCCGATGCTTCAAATACGACTGCTTTTTACATCGTGAGTTACTTTCTTAATTGTATTTCGAGACGGTAGTTAGGTAGGTACGACTTTATTTTGCGTTTTAGGTTTTTTTTGCGTCCTAATTGCGTAACACACAATTTAGAAGGTATATCCTGATCCATTGATTCATAAGTTGAAAAATTCGTCTGATCAACAATGGCATGGTCATTTTATGTGTGTTACCCAATTAGCCCGCTGTTTGGTAGACTTTTCAATGATAATCTTCATTTATAAGTTCTAGTAATATTTGGTAAAACTACCACCAGTTAAAAAATAGTAGGATAAACTGATAAATTATTAATTAAAGGAAATAGCTGAATTCTGACTACACAAAAGTTCCATTTGCAATAAGTATTAAATACCCAACTCTCTTTTGTATATTTCTGTTGTATTTAAATTCACAGACGATACCTTATTATACAGTATATTTGTAGCACTAAATATTTAGTATAAGTACTATAAGTATGAAGCTGTAAATTCCTAGGGCTGACTAGTGTTTGTTGTTCTGTTTGCGCGCAGGAAGTCAAACGGCAGGTAAGGCCGTACAGACAACCATTACCATCGATATTATTATTATTATTTATGCTATTGTACTCTATTCCAACACTATTGAAAAAAAATTAGACTAGAGATGTATCTTTCTAAATTATTCCTTACTAGCTTTTGCCCGCGGCTTCACCCGCGTGAAGGTCGAAAAGTAACCCAGGTCATGATGTGCTACCTGTGTGTCAAATTTTATCGAAATCCGTTCAGCCGTTACGGCTTGAAATAATAACAGATAGTTAACAGCTGAATTTATAATATTAAGTATGGGTTCATAAAAATCTACTTTTTGTTATTTGTGTTTATTGTGTAAAACAAAAAGGCTCATCTACAGTTTTAAATAACGCAACAATATACCGTAAGATATCTGAAATTCTTTTTTGGCAAATCTAGAGAAATTACTCTGTGAGTGTAATATAAGCAGCCAGGACGCAATATACCGTGCTATGTATTATATCCATGGTTATTCGTCATGTGTTTTTATTCCCCTTACCTTATCCTTCGTATCCCGGAACGTGGATCCACGCGAGACACAATGGCTTTTTAATTGTTTCTGTAACGGCATTTGACCAGTTAATCAACTCTACTTCTCAAATATCAAAACTGAGAGTATCTTCCGCCACCGTGTAGCTTTTATGGGGTTCTAGATTTTGAACAGTACATCTCTAGTATACCGACTCCCAAAACATTATTTTGCACCATTATCTATCAAATTTTTCACGATTATTTTTATCATATAATCTATAATCCAAATTCCTATGAACGAATTATACTGTTATTATACTGTCGTTTTAAATATTATCGCAATCATATCATATTATTTTATAAATATATTTTCTCCTGCCCTTATCTCAATTTATATGTCTTTTTCTTCCATACTTCTTTATTAATCCGTCAGCATCCTTTAGTCGTCATCTCGGTCACCCCCTTTCTAACCATATCATCTTTCACACATATAAAGCTAATTTTCAAAATGTCCCCTAATATTACGCCTTTATTTGCTCAAGTATCACGCATATTATTTTATCCATCTATGTATAAGATAAACACTATTTACACTCACTATAACTCAAATGCTAAAAACAAATCATTAAATTACCACCAAAATTTATACTAATCATAACTCATTTTTCGATAAAAAAAAACAATCATTTGCTTAATATAGGAGTGTCATCAAGTTCAAAATAATTTTTCATCAATTCAGAGTAATTTTTCATCAGTTCAGTTCGAAATCGTCAGTCTAATCCACCATTTGATTCTAATATAATATTTATCAGAAAAATATTTTTACTTTGAAGTTAAAATCTTTATTACTGTTGTAACCATAAAGTTCTCTTTATTGGAATCCATCTTACATTCACCGAAATAAAAAAAATAGAATAAATATTCAAAAACCATATTTTTCTCATTATCATTTTCAGAGATTAATCTATGTGATGTTAAAACAAATATTACTGTATATACCAGGTTTACAGGCGTGCCATCCGGGGCCCAACTTGACAAAGAGAAAGGGGCCCGACCTCAAAACATTCTCTGAACCATGCGGCTCCAGCTGCTACATGCTTTTGGTGAGTAGAGTAGAATAAATTACATAATTGGTTTAATTCCCGAAGAGTTAAGCAAATGTGTACCTACAATACACCTGCATTTCACCAGGTAAGGCCTCACACGGCACGGTTCTTTACGGTACAGCGTATAAACCGTGTAGTGGAAAAAACGTGTCTGTCAACTGGCTTCCGTAGTGATCCATACAACACTGACGACCGTGCCTACACACGGCGAATAAACCGTAGTTTTTCACGGCAAGAAAAACGTGTGTGTACAAAGGGTCTAATAAGTTTATTCCTAGTGTGAATTTGTAAGGTACAGGTTCAATAGTTTGCTATTCGTGTTGAGACAATAATGTTTTACAAACATTAACACAAAAATGTGTGGTGCAATCAGCTTTAGTGGTCACTATTATACAGCGCGCGCCGCCGGGTGCAGGGGAATGAGCCCGTGGTCACACTGTATTATTCATGCAGGAAGGCGTGCGCGAGAAGCTAGCGCGCGAGAAAGCGGCGGGCGAGGAAGACAAGGGCAAGACGCACGCCATCGACTCGCCCAACGACGCGTCTTCTGAGGACAGCAACGATAGCAACCGCTTCCAGAAAGGTGAGACAGTGTTGATTAAAATAATCTTACAATGCTCTCAAAACGGTGAAGGAAAATGGGTTCCTTCTATTTGGCAGAATCTTGATACTCCGATTTTTATTTGGCATAACTCACATGGCATAATCTTATTTAATCGAATATTTTTAAGGCATAAAAATTATTTAGCATAACTTTTGTTTGGCAGAATATTTACGTGTCCGAATTTACAATGGCATACTTTTATCTTGGCAGAATTTTGTTTCGCATAATTACCTTTGCCATAATTAATATTATGCATAATTTTGTTTAGCATAACATTTATTTAGAGATACGATTATTTGGTATGGGTGCATATTTGAACATCAAAAATTAAAATAGATGTATATTCTTGTAAAAATTAGTGTTCAAAACATCAAAAACTTATAATAATATACGTGTCATAAAAAGTCAATACGTTGTGCTGCAAAATTTTGTGACAGAAACGAATCGCTGCGAAACCGACTTTACGCAGTCTTGTCTGCCCTACCCCTAGAGTGTAATTTAAACCCGCGTAGGCGCGGAGGGGTAGGGCGGCCCGCGAGCTGAGGAGCAGGTGGTTTGAAGGCCCGCCACCGCGGCTGAGGTCGGCAACCGAAGCTGCGGTGGTGAGCGTTAAAACCATCTGTGACGATAAGCTCGCGTGGCGCCGCCCAAACCCCGCAGCGCCGGAGCCGTGACAGAAACAATGCTTGCTGCATGTTGCATGCCTGCTTGCATGCTGCATGCCTGCTGCATGTTGCATGCCTGCTTGCATGCTACATGCATGCTGCATGCATGCTGCATGTTGCATGCCTGCTTGCATGTTGTATGCCTGTTTGCATGCTACATGCATCCAAGCCGACAATATTTTTGTAATTAACATTTAGGTTAGGGTAGGTTTTTAATGACTATCGATATAAAATGTATGCCAAAAGACGATTCTGACTGTGAATTTTCTGCGATATGATGGTTCTGCTTTTTAATTATTATGGATATAAACATTATGCCTAAAGATGATTCTGACTAACAAAATTATGAGTTTTGAATGTATGACAACTGAGTGTATGCGAAAAGATTTTCTGCGAAATGAAGTTTATGCTATCCGTTGTTATGCAAAACAATATTATGACGTAAAAAGTTCTGCTATAAAAGGTAGACCCGAAGGAAAACATCGTGAGGAAACCGGCATGTCCTAGAACAAAAAATTTGAAGACATGTGACATCTACCAACCTGCACTGGGTCCGCGTTGTGGATTACAGCCCATCACTCTCTCTAACCTGAAGTCTGTGTCCCAACAATGGGAACATTATACAGGGTTATTGGTAAAACATTAGCAACCTCTTAAGAGGTCATAAATAAATAAATAATCCTCATAAATCAGCTGTTCCCTACATTTTGACGAGTTATACGAACATAAATGTAAGGAACAGCTGATTTTTTTTCGCGATTTCAGGATTGGTCCCCTAGTAACAGTTGTTCATAATGATGAGTACAATGACCTCTTAAGAGGTTGTTAATGTTTTACCAATAACCCTGTATATCCTGAATATGCTTATGCTTAATTATAATTTTTAATATTAGTGATGAAACTGATAGTTTAGCGGGTAGCGGATACTTAGCCATCGCGATAGTTGGCGAACAAGCAACAGAGAGCACATGTCATAGAGTGTCGACAAAGAAAACATCACTTCGGTTCTATTTGCGTAAAAAGTAGATTTATTGAAATTTTCGCAATTTATGAATATCCAGTATCCGACGGATATTGGCCTACTAGTATCCGACCCTAAGGTTAATAAAAAAAGGGTCAATTTTCAAAGGTGCGGTTTAGTACGTACTTTTAAGGACATTCATATCATAAGAATATTACCTATATTTTTGACAAGTCGCTAAGGTGAGATTACGGCTTGAATTTGAATGTTTCTTCGAATCGGTCTTCTGATAGTTACTGTAATCCGTTTCATCACTACGAAAATATTTTTCCGTCCTTGAAATATTACCGAAAATTATATGTTCATAAAGGTCATAAACAAAAAACGCCTCTTTGCTTCAATAACGTAATAAGTCCGACAATTTTAATTTTTAATGTAACACATTATTGAAGCAAAGGGTCGTATGAATAGGAGACTATTTAAATGTAACCCAAATTACTTTTTTAAGATGTTAATGCATAAAATGTTGAATAGTTTGTGTTGTAGGCAGCAACAGTAACTCCAGTAACAGCAACTGGAGTACCAACGGCCAACTCAAGCAGAACGGCGAGGGCTCCGCTGAACCGGCCTACAATGCGCTAGGTGAGCTCTTGAAGATCCTTCTTTAGTTTACTTCAGCACACCAATTGAGTAACACACTTTTAAACACAATGCGAATAATTTTGAAGGAAATTCCTAATCCATTGCGTCACACGTTTGATAAATGAATCTGCTCGACACCGTAAATAACGCAATCAAAGTTGTTTAATTGTCAAAATGAATTGAATTTCCCCACTGATTTATGCAAAGTGTGCTGCACCCTATCTCCTTACTCTATTTCAATACTCTTAAGTGTGCGACACGCGTCGTTGACTGAGGCAACTCTGCAACCGTCGACGGTTGTAGTCGTGTGCATGCACATTGCTTATGTCGAACTGTGTAACTTAAGACATTCAAAAGGTTATGGTGCCGTGCACAGATTTTCTCAAGTTTTGACGATCGACATGTGTTTTCTATATTACTTCTCCGTCATGAGGAGCAGAAGCACTAAAGAAAACATACGTCGATCGTCAAAACTCGAGCAAATCTGCAGGCACATTAAAGCATGGTTACAAATCATGCAGAATTTCATACACTGACCAATTTTATTTGTCTCAGTCGCACGTAACTTATACTGACACCCCGCTCACACGGAAGCGATGAGAAAGCGGGATGGCAATATAATGACTGTGTTCTGCAGCATTACGGGCTAGATCTATATCATATATATATCTGGGGGCCTAAAAAGGCCACTTTGGCAGAATCATAAAAGGATAACATAATGGACAGTTATCTGATAAGTTAATCATATCAAATCCCATTGGTGAAGCATTTCTCAGTTATTTTTTTTGTCTGTGCTAAAATACCAATCAATCCAATCTTAATCCAATCCCAATCTCTTTGATTATACCTACGTAGTGCAGCGAAAAGAAGAAAAACACGGACTGTCTTCGCCAGATTCTGATTCATAATGTTATCCTTTTATGATTCTCTAAAGTTACCTTTTTAGGCCCCCAGTAAGATAGACAATTTCACGTTTCCAGCTTTAAATTAATAACAATTTCCTTTCTGTTTCAGGTTTGACAGTAGGCGACATAGACTCTGAGTGGACGGGATCTGACCAGTCTCTGTTTAGAGCTCTGCACAAGGTGTTTCCCTCCAACTACTGCGCCATCGCTCAGGTCATGCTCTCCAAGACTTGCCAACAGGTAAACTATTCACATGTTATACAGTTACCGGCACGTAACTTGGCAAGAGATTTTTGTAGTGGGGGAAGTTCGCGCATATAAAAATGTATGAAATTGTGCGTGCGCAAACTTCCCCCACTACAAAAACTCTTGCCAAGTTACGTGCCGGCAACTGTACCTAGCATTTGTTACCAAGTTGGGACTGATGGCGGCCCGATAATAATAGCCATCGACCTGGTAAGTACCGCACTAAATTAATGTTTTCTTTTTTTTTATGTTTTGGTTCGTTTAGTATCCTAATTTTTAGAGAAAAAACTACAAACAGCAGCCACAATATAATGTTAAGGATAGCTAAGCATCAAGATAACAGCATCCACAATCCCATCGCTTGGCATGAATCGGTCCGATCATCTTCGGTCGGTCATGCCAATCTCAACCGTATTATAACGACATGTTTAATGTCGTTGACCTATCTTGTTAAATAAACATAACTACCTCTCTTATCTTCTCTTATCTTATCCAGGTCTACACATACTGGATCAACACAGGCCAAGAAGAATGCCGCGTAGAAGCAGAACTAACGCCGCCACGCAAGAAGAAGAAGAAGCATCGCCTCTGGTCCGTGCACTGCCGCAAGATACAACTCAAGAAGGACTCAGCGTCACACCATGTGTAAGATAATGATAGCTTATTAAAGTCCACTGATAGCCAGACTTTGTTTGACCTTTTGACAGCCACAGGTCAAAAAATCAAAAACGTGCCGTGAATCAAAACGTGGTCCGACTACACGACAGACTTTGACGTCGGCGTCAAAGTCTGTTATGTAGTTGGACCGTGTCGTGCTGGGCACATTGTGGTTTGTCATCTATACATGACTGTGGCGGTCAAAACGTTAATCGTTTTTCTTATTCCCACACTATGGTAATTATTACTTTGTTTAGTAATTCTTTTTAAAATTTAAACTGTTTTCAATCAATGATTTATTTCAATTATACTTTTTACAGGCATTTTGGAATTGTCAAAAGAGTCGGCCATTGAGAAAGTTGAAGCTGCTTGCCCAAATTTAATTCTTATCAGAATAGAATAGGAATTCAATTATAAAAATAAACAAAACAGGACTTTTTATTTTCAAATCTTAATTTAGGGAAAGCTGCTAGATGACTTTATAGAGGTATGAGGAACAGGGTGTAAAGTTCCCTCCTACTCTATAGAAAAGGGAGGATCCTCCGGCCAGACGGGTGTTGTGTCTGGTGGGCAACTGCCCGATTATTCATGTCGGGCCGTTGTATCTATGCTATTTGCGCGGTAAACTCTGCTTGCGAGATGTAGGATTTTGCGTGACGTCAGTATGACGCGTTGTTCGCATGTGGCGTTGTAGATACCGCTACAACTTTTTCCCAATATTATTTTGTTTTATGTCAGTGTTGGCATGCATTGCGTTGAAACTAATAAGTACTTAATGTATTTTATTCTCCTAGTTACAACTACACGCCGTGCGACCACCCGAACCAGCCGTGCGACAACATGTGCCCGTGCCTACAGTCGCAGAACTTCTGCGAGAAGTTCTGTCAGTGCAGCAGTGATTGTGAGTTTATTGTACTTTTAGGATTCCGTACCTCAAAAGGAAAACGCAACCCTTTCATGTTCATTTCGTTGTCCGTCTGTCAAGAACCTTTTTCTCAGGAACGCGTAGAGTTATCAAGGTGATAATATCAAATACTTAGGGATGCAATCCCTCTGCCAGGGTCGCGGGGTGTTTGAAAGAGATACCGTGGCCCCTGGCACAGGCAACTGAAGGAAGTCTGACACGCCCTCCAAGTTCCTCCTCCAAATTTCCCAAACAAAAAAAAGGGCTGCAATCCTTTGAAGCAGTGAAAAAAACAAACTACTGTCAAAATGTCATGTAGCACAAGTTAAGGATAAAATCCAAAAACCGTAAATTTGTAGTTTACATTACAAAAAAAAAAATTAAACTATTTACATACCTACAAATTTGTACGGAACCCTCGGTATAAGCCGGTTTAAGGTAATAAAATAAGCGATAGACATAAAATTAATACTACATCAACCATTTTTCAGATTACCCAAAGTAACATCTTTTATGGGGTATGTTACAATAAAATACCTTGTGATATATTGCAATAAAATAAAATAAAATATTAAACTCACACTAAACATACACTTTGTAAATAGGCATACTATACATTAGAAGATTATATCCAAGATAACGCTTGGAAACATGCTGGTCCTGCTCCATAGGACAATCTGTAGTCTAGACAAAATCAAACTGGTTGCTAATTTAATTGTAAAATATATTCTTTTTTTTTACATTGATTTACATTCTTTAATTACTTTAACTCACACCCACTGAAATGCACGCAACTGGGCCATCAGTGGCGTGCATGCCCGAAACATAAAACAAAAGTATCTATTAACAAAAAAAAAGTTTGATTTTCATTTTGACTTCATTTTTGGCTCCAGCAATCTCGAAAACCATGAAAACGACACCATAACGAAAATTTTGAAAATGTTCGCAGCCGCCATCTTGGATTTTCATTTTGACTTTATTATTAGCTCCAGCACCTTCAAAAACCATAATAACGCCACCCATGATGAAAAAAAAAAAAAAAATTACAGCCGCCATCTTGAATTTTCATTTTGACCTCACTATCGGCCTTAGCGCCCTTGAAAACCATAAAAACGACACCCATGATGAAAAATTAAAAAAAAATTACAACCGCCATCTTGGATTTCCATTTTGACTTTATTATTGGCTTTAGCACCCTTGAAAACCATAAAAACGACACCCATGATGAAAAATTAAAAAAAAATTACAGCCGCTATCTTCGATTTTCATTTTGACCTCACTATTGGCTTCATCACCCTCAAATACCATGAAAGCGACACCCATGATGATAAAAAAAAATGCAGCCGCCATCTTGGATTTTCATTTTTACCTCACTATCGGCGACATCAATATCCATCCCTTTCTTTCTTCGTTCGGTCAAATTACGAACGAATTACAAATTACGATTTAAACATTCATATTCGGTTGGTTATTTGCATAGACATCGTGGTTATTTGAGTAGGCATGCCTACTTTAGGGTGATAAATTGCGAAAGTCGAACGTCATGGTATTACTACTGCCGCGCGTGTTTGTATGAAGATTTTTTGTTTTTTTTTTTTACACTCTAAATGTAATTGACAGGCTTATGGTGATTTATCGAGGTAGGCACTGCTTATATTATGCTTTTATGCAATGGACGTCACTGCCCTGACTTATTACTTGTTAATTTTTTTTTAATGAAAATCGTTTACTTTTACCATATGTGTAAATATGTGAGCACCATGTAACTATCAGATAATTAAAGTTTTAAATCATGGTTTTATTTTTTAATTCTTTTACTTATTGTGGTAGTGGTATAGTTTGTTTTTATTTTAGGTGCATCGTATTCACATGTTATTACTATATAATTAATGTATGCAAAGTATTGTAAAACTTTTAAAAGAGTAACAGTAGAGTTTCTCGCCCATTCTGCTCCATACGAAAACTACCTTTTGGAAGGGACGACTAGAATCAATTCTATTTTATTGAAGTGAAAACTTCTTTAGGCGCATTGGACATTTTGAGATGGGAAAAAACCAATGAACTCGCGACACTGTTACCGTAATCAACACCGCTGTTTTAAGTTTTGGCCATTCTAAAGACATCAACGCGTGGTACATTTTCTTTGGAAGAATGACCTTCAAACAAACAAAATATTTATAAAATTACTATGTGCTTTTTCAAGTTTTGACTTCTGTTTTTTTTTTGTAATTTTTGAGGTTCAAAAATGCCTTTTATGTGACTCGCACTTGACTGGTTTATTTTTATATGGTGGCGTTACGATTAAGAATTTGTTTATCAAAACGCTAGAAGAGGCATGTTATCGCGACGATAGGTCGTGGTGGAGTAAAATGAAAGTGATAGAGGACTGTATAACATTATATAACAATATACAAGGTAACGGTCGGTTTAAAAAATAAACAAGAACTAGGTTGACTTCTGTCAATCTTTCCCGGGATCACTGACGTGATGTTGTGTTTTTTTTTTTTTAATCTAATATTTAGAGGCTTCAGTGCACTCGAGGTGACTATGCCAGCCTCATGGGATCATTCCTATAGTAGCATAATGGGCATCTTGCACGCTGCGATAGCAGACTGCAAGCAACCCATTACTCTACTCTATCCCTCACTCACATCTTAAAATATAGTTCCTGACCTATATTCTCTGCCCCTCTCTATCCTTTCTCTCTTTCAGATGTTGTGTTAAACAAGAATATAACAACAGTATACCTTTTCCCGCAGGCCAGAACCGCTTCCCGGGCTGCCGCTGCAAGGCGCAGTGCAACACCAAGCAGTGCCCCTGCTACCTCGGCGTGCGCGAGTGCGACCCCGACCTGTGCACGGCGTGCGGGGCCGACGCGCCGCACGCGCACGCGCTGGCGGCGGGCGCGCACGGGCCGCACGGCGTGCACGCGCCGCACGCGCACGCGCTGGCCGCCACGCCCGCGCGCAACGTGCTGGCGCGCTCGCATGCCGCGCAGGTCTTCTGCAAGAATGTGTCTGTACAGAGGTCAGTGTAGTAGTAAAAATTTGAAAATGTTCCCAGCCGCCATCTTGGATTTTCATTTTGACCTTACTATTAGCTCCAGCACCTTCGAAAACCACAAAAACGCCACCTATGACGAAAAATTAAAAAAAAATTAAAGCCGCCATCTTGAATTTTCATGTTGATCTCACTATCGGCCTCAGTGCCCTTGGAAACCATAAAAACGACACCATGACAAAAAATAAAATAAAAAATACAACCGCCATCTTGGATTTCCATTTTGACTTTATTATTGGCTTTAGCGCCCTTGAAAACCATGAAAACGACACCCATGATGAAAAAAAAAAATGCAACTGCCATCTTGGATTTTCGTTTTTACCTCACTATCGGCGACATCAATATCCAGCCCTTTCTTTCTTCGCTCGGTCAAATTACCAACATTCGTTCGTTCTCCAAATTACGATTTAAACATTCATACTCGGTTGGTTATTTGCATAGACATCCGTGATTATTTGAGTAGGCATGCCTACTTTATGTGAAAAATTGCGACAGTTACTATATCATTTTGGATCACATGTTGACACAACAAGATTTTGAACGGTTACCGCATATACAAGATGGATTTTTGAGATAGGGCAGTAAGGGCATGCGATTTTAGGACACTGACCTTAACATTTTGAGAAGTTTTGATCTAAACTCACAGATTTTGAAAAAAATATACGGTCAGCGAGAAAATGAGCATTTTCACCAAAACTACATATCGATCCTGTTTTAGCAAGGCTACAATGGGGTCCTCATTTAACATCTCTTGCAGGACGGCTAAGTTCAGCAGCTTATGCTGTCAGAATAATCCGTCAATTTACTGATGTAGATACCGCGAGACTAGTCTATTTTAGTTACTTTCATAGTATCATGTCTTACGGTATTTTACTTTGGGGACGGGCTGCAGACATCGATTCTATTTTTATTCTGCAGAAAAGAACCATCAGAGCCATATATAACCTCCGCAGGCGCGATTCTTTAAGGGAACTGTTTAAGGAAATTAACATCATGACGGTGCCTTGTCAATATATCTACGAAAACATCATGTATCTAAGAAAAAACTTACATCTTTTTAGTATAAGAGGTGAAAGAAATAATTATAGTACTAGAAATAGGGACCTATTAGTTCAACCAGGTTTCAGACTGGCTAAAGTAGACTCATCTTTTATGGGGTACTGTTTAAAATGTTATAATAAAATACTTTCCCACATTCTTCAACTAAATGAGACAAAATTCAAGTCTTGTATAAAACGCACACTATGCAGTCAGGCATATTATAAGTTAGGGGATTACATCGCTGATAAAATGCCTGGCTCAATGCTGATCCTGCTCCTCAACCACAACTAATTGATTAACACTTGAAAATACTGTTGGAGCTGCTGAAGATGTAAGACTATCTTTGCATTGTATAAACTCAATTTCCTTTGTATTGTATAATTGCATAGCACAGATGTGAGTTCTATGTATGTACTATACCTTATTTACCTTTTACCAGGTAATATGTCTTTCATTGACTTGAATGTGCCCTGGCGGCTGATAGTATGTCATACTCACACAAATGTCTCGCTGACGGTGGCGTGTGTGTTGGATCATTTAGCTCCCTTCAAAATGGTTGAGCTGAATGGATCCATGCGTCATGTTCGTGAACGGGCGCCGTCAGTTGGGCCTGGTCATCACTTAGCTGTCTCGGCGTATTATTAATTATTTTATTTTTGGTTTGTTGTTTTCTTACTATTTGCTGTACTCTGGACGCTTTTAACGCGTACGTCTTTTTTTACATCGTTCTCACATATAATTGTAAATTCAACATTAAGAGGGCTATCACAATTTTTTCTTGTTTAGAGCGTTTTTGATGTGTGATTATGGTTTGACTAAAGCCACAATAGTAAAAAAAATACATGCCCAAGAAAGTTTGATTCCTTCTTTTGGGAGCGCATTCAATAAATATTCCAGTTTGTTTACATAAATCAGTAAAAAACTTGTTTCTGCAAAGGCTGTTTCATAAAATTTTACTTTCAGACATCCCGCGATGCCCTGTTACATCGAAGATATAATAGTTTAATCATTTATAAAAATGTCCACGGGACAACTGTATCTTCTACTTTTGTATGCATACATCAATTTATTATGTTTCATACAGTAATACACCAAAAATAATTCCGTAAAACAGAGAGTTAATGATAATTTTTCGCCCGAAATGATATTTTTTATCTCTGAATATTTAATAGGAATTCAAACAAAAAGTATTTAATAACTAAGGTTACTTTGTCACCTTGCTTGAAAAAAAAATTACTCTATTTTAAAGTAAAATAATATTTTTAAGCAATTGTTTTATGCAATGCTTTTTATCAATATAAATCTCGGGACGCGCTGTCTCAGCTTCAGTCCGCGCCGAGCGCTTTCAGAGGGAGGACGTATCGCTCACTCGCTGCTGCCATCACGTGATCTCGTTCGACAATTCGCCAAGAATAAAAAGCGATCAACACTTCTTGATACAAGTAAGTTTTTTTTTTTAAATTAGTTATGTTCTGATTGTAATGTATAATATAAGTATTTTCCTATGATGTTCCAACGCGAATATATATCTGTATTATAAAAAAAAAAAACATACGTAAATATAGTTTTTGTTTTTTTCTTTTCCTGGTTTTTTTATTTATTGTAATCTCCAACTTTAATTTAATTAATTATTTTCAGACTTAGGTAGTTCACAATAATGGGCAAAATAGAAAAAAATAGAACTTTTGGTGCTGTCAAAATAAAAAAAAGGTTTTGGCCGATAATTTGAAACGCGCAAGAGAAGCTCAGCGGTAAGAATTTTGTTTTTAATATTTTTTGTTTACTTTCTTTTCAATCAGGCAACTATACAACAAATATAGCAACTAATCGCGGCGTCACTCACGCCAAACTTAATTTTACGGTAGGAATAGGTGCACTATGTATACTTTTAAGCATGTACAGACGCCAGCACATCAAGCTACCCGAAACTGTCAAATTTTGCCAATCAACTTTAAACCTTATGCCTTAGCAATAAAGTTGAACATCTATTATAGAAATTTGACAGATTGTAGTAGCTTGATGTGCTGGCGTCTGTATATTTGTACGTACGTTTTTTTATTCCATTCCATCCAAAAAACATGTTTCCTATTTTCAGGCAAAAAAAAACTGAAATGCAGCAGGTGCAAGTAAATTCGCCAAATCAAAACATTAATTCTCATTTAGGAAAGGTACAGTTTGCCCAACTTTATCTAAACCATTTCCATTTTCTATTTTTTTTTTTCATTTTATTTCTATACATATTACTGTTACCACATATTATATAGGTATATTATATGTTGAGTATTTTACTTTTACAGGAGAATGAAAGCACATTTGACACAACGACAGTTTTTACAGTGCATTCTGACAGAAATACAAATAACATGGTAATTTACGTTTTAATATCATGTAATATTATTTAATTATTTTTGATAGTTATATTTTTATCTGCAGATTTAAATGATCTATTAGCTACCGCATAATGAATGGACTATATATTTCTTACAGGATAATGAAAGTATATTTAATTTAACAACACATTATCAGCCTCAATCTGATACAAGTACAAATAACATGGTACGTATTTTGTTGTTACTCGTAACAGGTACAATACGTAATATACATTTACATATTTGACTTTGTTTAAACTATCTACATACCTGGTTCCCATTTTTTTCAGGAAAATCAAGATATAGATGGAAGACGAATTATAGATTTTAATTTTTTTATGAATCTAATTGATTCATAAAAAAAATAAAATCTATAATTCGTCTTTTAATTGACAAACATGGCGAAAAATTTGGTTGCCGGTTGAATAGTTTAAAAATTGTAAAGGAAATACAAAAGGGACTCATTTCAAAATTCGATTTAAAATGTTGCATGTGTGGGTCGCTTTTTATATTAGAAACATGTAACGAAGATAATTTAAATTTAAATGTCAATACAGGCGTAGTGTCTGGAGCATTAATGGTAGGAATTGGTCTTTCCAATCTAAACGAGCTTACTGCATCTATGGATTTGCCAACCATGCCAGTCCGCTTGTATAGCTCAATCCATGCAGATGTGGCTGAAATGTGGCGTATTACTGCAGAAGAGAGTATGCAAGAAGCTGCCAAAAAAGAAAGAGAAGCTGCAGTATCACGGGGTGACGTCAACGATGGGGGTATTGCAATGATAGCAGTAGAAGCAGATGCATAGTAAGCGGTCATACAGAACAAATTATTCGGCTTTATCAGGTGTCGCCGCAATTATTGGAGAGAATACTGGAAAAGTACTGCATATTGGGGTTAGAAATAAATATTGTGTGGTATGTGCTCGCGCAAATAAAAAAGGATTAGCGCCACGAGTTCACGACTGCCACAAAAATCACTCAGGATCATCAACTAGCATGGAGCAGTCTATATTAGCCGTTTGTTTGCCAGTGTCTCATGAACCGTTATAAGTACACAGTTGTAATTTTAAGAGAATGTTTATTGAATAAAATAAAATGACTTGATTTGTCTTTTTTATTTTCTTTTGACTTTTTTATCCAAACTGTAGAAACAACATCACATAGCATTTATTTATATAAATAAGTATGAAACTGTCTACCTATCTGCTGAATAAATTTCATAATATAGGCTTATTGGTAAAACATTAACATCCTCTTAAGCGGTCATTGTACTCATCATTATGAACAACTTTTACTACGGGACCAAACCTGAAATCGCGAAAAAAAAATCAGCTGTTCCCTACATTTATGTTCGTATAACTCGTCAAAATGCCTACATTTTGACGAGTTATACGAACATAAATGTAGGGAACAGCTGTTTTTTTTTGAAACCAGAAATCGCGAAAAAAAAATCAGCTGTTCTAGGAAACAGCTGATTTTTTTTTCGCGATTTCTGGTTTGGTCCCATAGTAAAAGTTTTTCTTAATGATGAGTACAATGACCTCTTAAGAGGTTGTTAATATTTCACCAAAAACCCTGTATACTAAACTTCGTAAAAAAAGTAGGTACAAAAAGTACCTATTTATAAAAGTAGCATGAAAGTGTTTGTAAGTAATGTTAGAGGCTGGCAACGCGCAAGTAATGCATCTTCTGGCAATGCAAGCGTCTTTAGGCTGCGGTAACTACACACCATCAAGCGGGCCGTATGCTAGTTTGTCACTAACTGAAGTAAATTTTTATGACCCTATTGTAACTCAAACCGTTCTAGGTAACACTCATCGCTACAAATAATATATCATGAACTATAATAACAGTAATTTAATTTATTTCGAAATCAAAGGCTCTTGTTGGTTTGTTCCTGGCGTCCGACGCATAGCGGTTTGTATGTGTGCATAGCGTACTTCACTAGACGCACACGTGCGCATCCGTTGCCGTGCGCCGTTGAATTTACCTAAAACTGAGCACTTCGGTTTTGTAATAGCGCCCTTAATGATGTAACTAATATTTTTGTAAAAATATAATTTAAAAGAGTGTCCATGGAGTTTCTTGCCCGTTCTTCTCCATAGGTACCTACGCTTTGGAATGGGCAACTAGCTTCATATTTTCTGACTGACCGACATCTTGACAATTCAAAAGTGTCGGTAAATGGTTTAATTGAAATAAATGGTTTGAGTTTTGAGTCTACGACGACGACTGAAGATAACATCAGTGTTGCGCGGCGTATGACAGAGACTGACAAAAGAGTGACTTATCAGCAGATTCGGATAAGCTTATGCATCGGTATGAGTCAAGTGCACAAAATCCTCCATGAACATTTAGCGGTCAGGAAGCTTTGTGCCCTGTGGATACCTCATAATTTAACAGAGGCCCAATAACTCCGTCGTGTTGATTGGTGTCGTGGAATGGTTCAAAGATTTAACGGAGGTGACTCAAATGCTGTGTTCGTCATACTTACGGGTGACGAAAGCTGGATTTATTGTTATGATCCTGAAACTAAGAGAGTCTGCTGTCAGGGTGTTTCCTTCCGAGGAGTTAGCCAACTTAAGTGAAGAGAGGTTGAAGCGTGGGAATAAAGATGGTGTCCTCGTTCTTCGCAAGGACAGGTCATTTCGCAACAATTGTTTTAGAGGATCGAAAAACAGTTACTGCAGAGTGGTACACTAACAATTGTTTGCCACTTGTCTTGGAAAAAGTTCGGGAGAAAGTGTGCGTTACCCAGGCCAGATGTTGTCGAAAATGGTCATTTGAATCTTATAGATAACTAGCTGCGCCACGCGGTTTTACCCGCGTAAATGTCGATCCCGTGGGAATATCGGGATAAAAAGTAGCCTATATGTTAATCCAGGGTGTCAGCTACCTCCATACCAAATTTTATCCAAATTGGTCCAGCCGTTTGAGCGTGAAGAAGTAACAAACATATAAACACACACACACACTCACACACACAGTCACACACACACTCACAAACTTTCGCCTTTATAATATTAGTGTGATTAGTTTTGCGGCTTCTGTAATTGTTGCGCACATTTTTAAATTTGTTGCGCTTATAGTTTTTTAATTATTTCACAAAAACATTTCCTGCTGGGGTAACGTTACCCCAGCCAGACCTTTTTCTTTCTAATGGGAATATTTAAATAATTACTAGCTATAAAATTAGTTGTCTAGATGAAGTAAATGTTGTGCCTTATTTTGTATTTGTTCTTTCATCGGTTGCGAAGTTATTCGAGATTTTGCTGGGGTAACGTTTTTGGTTTTGCTAGATCTTTGTAATGGTTAAGCGGATTCTTATCATATTTTGTACATGGCTTCTTGGGAATTAGTTTAAATTTGTTCTGCAATAAAAAAACCAAAATAATACATAGCTTAAACGTTATTTCATTAAATAGAAAAACACTTCAATTGGTCCCAGCACTCTCAATAAGAGCTCTAAAGACTTACTTTAAACGTTATTTTAAAGCTTGTAACTGCCTTCAAATGTATGTGAAGTTTCATTAGTGTCCTGTAAGTATTTAACAAGTTATGTTGATATTGAGTTCTTCACGAGCACGGTCTTGATGCGCGCGGTGTTTTTGGCGACTGGATTGGATATATGAACTGAATGTTATGTCAATTATTAGTTTTTTAGTTCAGTTGTATATCAGTAAAATTTCAGCTCAGTACATTGGATAATTAATGAGATAATACGATTAAAGTCATTAGGAAGTGAATGACCGTGGTAACCCGACCAAGTTTAGGTGGTTACGAAAAAGCGAAAACGCAAAACATTATGGTACCTTCTAAAATATGTAGGATAGTGTTACAAATTTAGTACAGACATGTACACAAGTTAAAAAAAAAAACTACGTGATTATTAAATAATTTTTATTGACAGGTAATATAATCATTTCAATTGAACTTTTAAAGTATTATTAAACTTATAAGTACTTAAAAACAATCACAGATTAAAATTACAGATAGTAATTTTGCTTTTTTGAAATTTTCTATTATTAAGCCAGTATACAGTTTTAGATAAGTACCTAACAACATGTACATATTAATAATAATTTTGCTACTATTTCTGTAGTTACATTATACAAGCTTACCTTGTTCGTGAATTCATCAAGCAGCCTGCACCATAACTATGATCATCAATAGAAGCACTCCACATTAGCAGTAATTCGCCACACTTATTATTTTACATTAGCTCTCACGCATTCTATAAATATTTGCAAAAACAGGAAACGGAACTGCCGAAACGCATGCGCACTCTACAAGATGAATTATGTGATTACCACAGAACATAATACTCCGAGAGGTAATTACGGAGCATGTTTAGTGCGATATGCAAACAATGCGCCCCTTCACCCCACCCCTTCCGCGTCCCACCGAACGACATGTTATATCAGTGATTTTTGATAAGTTTGTGCAACTGGAAGATAATAATAATGTTTTCATAGTACAGATATTATTATATTATTAAGTATTTAACAGTGTACGCGTCTGTACCGAAATTGTATGGTGTATTATACTAAACATTTTAAAAGATAGTATAATGTTCTGCGTTTTCGCTTTTTCGTAACCACCTAAACTTGGTCGGGTTACCACGGTCATTCACTTCCTGATGACTTTAATCGTATTATCTCATTAATTATCCAATGTACTGAGCTGAAATTTTACTGATATACAACTGAACTAAAGAACTAATAATTGACATAACATTCAGTTCATATATCCAATCCAGTGGCCAAATAACACCGCGCGCATCAAGACCGTGCTCGTGAAGAACTCAATATCATCATAACTTGTTAAATACTTACAGGATACTAATGAAACTTCACATACATTTGAAGGCAGTTACAAGCTTTAAAATAACGTTTAAAGTAAGTCTTTAGAGCTCTTATTGAGAGTGCTGGGACCAATTGAAGTGTTTTTCTATTTAATGAAATAACGTTTAAGCTATGTATTATTTTGGTTTTTTTATTGCAGAACAAATTTAAACTAATTCCCAAGAAGCCATGTACAAAATATGATAAGAATCCGCTTAACCATTTCAAAGATCTAGCAAAACC
Organism: Mesoligia furuncula; assembly: GCA_916614155.1. Classification (NCBI taxonomy): domain Eukaryota; kingdom Metazoa; phylum Arthropoda; class Insecta; order Lepidoptera; family Noctuidae; genus Mesoligia; species Mesoligia furuncula. The sequence continues at coordinate 1,464,251 of OU744808.1, read as the reverse complement.
AAAAACGTTACCCCAGCAAAATCTCGAATAACTTCGCAACCGATGAAAGAACAAATACAAAATAAGGCACAACATTTACTTCATCTAGACAACTAATTTTATAGCTAGTAATTATTTAAATATTCCCATTAGAAAGAAAAAGGTCTGGCTGGGGTAACGTTACCCCAGCAGGAAATGTTTTTGTGAAATAATTAAAAAACTATAAGCGCAACAAATTTAAAAATGTGCGCAACAATTACAGAAGCCGCAAAACTAATTATCTATAAGATTCAAATGACCATTTTCGACAACATCTGGCCTGGGTAACGCACACCGGGAGAAACGACCTCGCGGTAGGATCCTCCTTCACCACGATAACGCCTCGTCGCACACCGCCAAGCAAACAATCGACTACTTGGCGACGTCAGACGTGGAATGACTGGGTCACCCGCCCTATAGCCCCGACCTCGCTTCTTGCACCAGATAAAAGATAAACTTCGAGGAAAACGTTTTATGGACGCCGAGGAAGCAATGGCTGCGTTTCAAAATGCCGTCGAAGAGACCCCCCAAGCAGCAAAATTATCCTATAGTGCAGATGTTATAGGCCTCCAGTACATAAAATGTTCTCTTAACGGTTCTAGTATTTGCTGCCACGCTTATAATGGCAAGCATGGAGTTAGTTGGGCCCTAAGGACGAGTGGGCAAAGTGCTTTTCTCAGTGGTTCCATCGGATGCAGACAACTTGCTAGTTTGTTCAGTTTTAGATTTTCTAAGAACTTTAAGTGTCACCCTCGTAGACTAATTACGAAAACTGGCCGAAAATAAACTTCTAATTTCGAACGAATACGAGTCATTCAAACTTGTTTCGTTAATTAATTGAAAACAAAATCTATTAGAAACCGCATGCAACAAACTGTCAAGATTTTGTTTTCAACTAAACAATTAAAAAAGTTTTTAAATAAAATCAACCTAAACTGTCGAGACTGAAACCTCCTCTCATTAAGAAGGAGAGGGTCGTAATCCAGCGTGCAGACCATGTACGAGTTGGTTACTTTCTCAGATATTTATTTGAAGACATTTCAATTACACGCTATTTCTAAAGGACACAATTTTCACACAAACATTGTCATTCATAGAGGCCTCCACAAGCACCTACTGCTAGCTCCAAGCGACGTCGCAGGCTGGGGCATCTTCCTAAAGGAGGCAGCACATAAGAACGAGTTCATATCGGAGTACTGCGGAGAGATCATCTCGCAGGACGAGGCCGACCGGCGCGGCAAGGTGTACGACAAGTACATGTGCTCCTTCCTCTTCAATCTTAACAATGGTGAGTTACTTATTACGCACAAATTGTACATGTACACACGACGACAAACCACGCTATACATCGATAGTTTTAGCTGACCTGGAAATTCGCTTAAGCTTGATATAAGCTTAAGCGAATTTCCAGTATAAGCTTACTTCTCATCATGGGTTGTCGTCGTGCGTACAACACCCAGGCCATGATCTATCAAAGGACATGTTTTTCATACGAGTATAGGATGCAGTAAAATACTGATTCCAAACACACAAAAACACATATGGCGGACGATGATGGTTGCCAAAAGACTCATTCTTATATTTTTGATGTCTTATATTTTTGTTTTTTGATGATGTTAATAAATATTATGGAAAATGACATTATTGAAAATGAAAAATATAGCAAATAAATGTATGGATTAAAATTATTATGACACTCGTATCGATTATGATGACCTATGAAATTAGTGAAAATGATTTTATGTAATTTGACGATTATGGCAACTGAAGCGTTATTTATAATGAAATTATGGCAAATACAATTATGGTATATAAAATTATTACATTTTAAATTATGGTAAATATTAGTAAACCGTATTCACGTGGGTGCTTAGAAATATGTATAAACTTAGTTATAAGTTTAAATGTCTACTGCGCCCTAACAGGGTCTTAATCATTAGTTTAGCCTAGTCTGAGTCTGTAGCTGTGTGTACATTGTGCAATAAATAGATCGGTAATAAAACGGCAAGTTTCAAATATTAAATCTTTGTTTTCAGATTTCGTGGTAGACGCTACTCGTAAGGGCAACAAGATCCGTTTCGCAAACCATTCGATCAACCCGAACTGCTACGCGAAGGTCATGATGGTGAACGGAGACCATCGCATCGGCATCTTCGCCAAGCGGGCCATTCAACCTGGAGAGGAACTGTTCTTTGATTACAGGTATACTAGCAACACTGTTTGCTTTTTATATTGCTACAAATCAACTTATCTGGAGCCGTAGGGCATCCCCCTACGTTGAAAAAGCCGAAGTAAAAAGTCATAATTCGAGGTTTGGCTCTCGTCTAGATTTCCTCCTCAAATATTGGACCAAAATTGGTCCAATATTTGAAAAGATATGTGTGTGTGTGATATGCGTGTGTATGTGTGTATATATGGGGCCATTCAAGTATTACGTAAGCACTAGAGGGGGCGGGGGGGGGGGGGGGGGGGGTCTTTGCTTTGCTTATTTTTTATGACATGCGGGATGGGGAGTCTGAATAGTGATTACGTCAGCAGTATTTTTCTTTTCGGATTTTCTAAAAAAATTAGACGATCTTGATTTGAACACATAATTATGGCAAGCCTACTTGTCTATGCTTGAAAACTAAATGCATTTTCAAACTGCTGCCCATGAATCAATAAAGAAACCAGAACATGATGATGATTGAAAATTGCATGTACCAATGTTTACGTAAGCATGGGGGGGGGGGGGAGTAAGAGTTTTGCTGACGAGGGGGAGGGGGGGGGTTAATAATTGCAAGAAATCTGCTTACGTAATACTTGAACAGTCCCTATGTCATAAACTGAATAAGAAGGATATATACTGTGCCCCTGTTTTTCTTTTTTCATTAATAGTTGTCAAATTTGTACACTAGGCTTCTGTTGACAGCGGTTTAAATAGGCAATTTTTGACGGTTCTAGTGCTTATAAAAATAATGTATCTGATCATCAAAAAGGAAAACATAAGGAGGGACATACAAGTAGTTAGTATTTATTATTCTGTAAAATATCATTTCTATATGGTCATTATCCAGAAAGAAAAGAGGCGAGAGCATTTCTATGGAAAAACGACCACCCGCATTTCCTCATAAGGGTGTGGTACAGACAGACAAACTGACCAACTTATTCCGAATATTCCTGATCAATCACACCTTGTCGACCACACTATTGACGATCAGAAAAAAGAAGTTCCGTTCGTCCACAGTGTTTTTAAGCTGGAAAGGTCTTGAATTCCATTGAAATGTAGAGACAATTGAGGAATGAGCTAGTATTGGCTTGCACTAATGATTCATTTATTTTGCAAAAAAAAAAAAAAAAATTGGCTAATTAAAAAACTGTAAATGATTGCATCATGCGTTTGTCGTTTTCCCATAATGATAAGTGAATGATGCAATCTAAATAACATAGATGAATCTCGTCAATCTATCTGTCTGTAATTTTTAAGGTGTACATAATAAAGAGTATTCTATTCTATTCTCATAAACATTAGTACACCTCTGCCTAACCTAACCTAAATGTTATGTAGTTCATAAGAGCTATTCTTCTATTGAATAATTGCAATTATGATCAAAATAAGTAACATTTACATTTGATCTGTTATTAACTATGGCCAATGTTTATTTCCAGATACGGGCCTACCGAGCAACTTAAGTTCGTCGGCATCGAGAGGGAAATGGAATTCTTATGAGAGCAACCCAAACAGTCCTAGGACAGATCAGGCAGCAACAAATGACTTGCTACGTCTAAACACCTGTTAGACGAGTGCGAGTCGGACTCGCGCACTGAGTGTTCCGTACCGATAAACATGCTATGAAAAAACTAAGATAAAATGCATTTTATTCGAAGTTTCTTGTATACCTCTTGGGTTTGGACTGTATATTTTAACAAAATTGTTATTGTAAGTAACCACAGTAACACGTATTCTATGTTTTTTTTACTGGCTATTGCGGTTCTAAAGACACAGCTCTGTGGCAGTCGCACATACGGCTTATTAGTAGGGTCCCGTTAGCACCTTTTGGGTATGGAACACTAAAAAGTACGACTTTTTGAGCGTCGTCTCTGTCATATTTGCCCCCGGACTGAAGATCGTGAATCTTGTAAATGTTACAATTATTGTAGAAACGTGAACTGATTACTTATTGTAAGTTTTTTTACATTAAACATTTTTGATCATTTGGTGTGCTTGTTTTTATTCCTTTTGTAACTTCTCCTTAACTATCATTATTATCCAGCATGATTTTACTCTTCGTTACCCGTAACTAGAGTGTAAGGGTCAATTTATACTAGCGCAGAGCTTAATATAGCAAATTCACCCTTATCTCCAGAACGTAATGAACGCGCACCAATCAGCAGCGTTGGTCGCGCTCAGACGCGCGAATTCCGTCGTATGCGCGCGAATTCGCGCGTCTTCTTTTTTGTCTCTGAAGAAATATGTGCATTACGATATGGAGATAAGGGTGAATTTGCTATGTTATGTTTCAGATTAACGCTTCGATGCGCTTCGACTCTGCGCTAGTATGAATTGACCCCTACAGTCCGTTCACACTCATTTTACCTCTGATTTTGCATCTGTCCGAATCAGAGTGATCTTTATCCTCATTTTAATTAAGGTTGCTGTTAGGTTTCTGCCATTGACAAGTCTGTTAAAATCATTGTAATTTTTATTCTCGTCACAATAAGGTTGCTTGTCAGAGGTAAAATAACTGTGTACGGACTGTAAATGGATCTTTTGGCGCCTGAATGACATTGAAAGGTTTTTTTTTAGGGTTCCGTACCTCTAAAGGAAAAACGGGACCCTTATAAGATCAGGTCGTCCGACTGTCAAGACCCTTTTTCTCAGGAACGCCGTGGAGATAATCAAGTTGAAATTAATATCTAATACTCAGTGCTGCAATCCCTTGAAGCAGTGAATAAATCAAACTTCTAAGTCGACGCAATCAAAAGGTACGGATATTTGTGTTCCGTTTATGCCGCTTATTTTGATACTCTCAAGGGAATCGAAACCTTTATGGTACTTCCCGTAGACCTAAAATCATGTTTGGCAAGAAGCAATGTGTTATTCGCACTTCGTCCCATTCGCACACATATATCGCGGTCGTAACAAATATGTATTCACAATTCTGTGAATACATATTTGTTACGACCGCGAATCATATTTTAATCAACGTACAACTTAATACTGACCAGCAAATTGCAAAAAACGTCAGAAAAATTGAATTTCGCGGGCTACCTTAGCGCTTCCCCCTTAAGTATTCCAGAAATATATATATTTTAAGTGGGTGTTATACGGTTATACAAATGGTAAATTAATAATTGACCATAATAAAAAAAGTCTGTTATCTATGAATATGAATATTTACAGCCTTGTTTATAATACGTAGGTATTTAAAAATGATTACTATGTATTACTTTCCTAATTTAATTACTGTCTTTAAGAGTCTGATTATCTGTGAAACAAAATACCTGTTTAAATTTAATTTTAACAAGTTTATTCATATCGAAATCAAAATAAAAAAATATGTCAATGCACGTAATCCTTTTTTTTAAAGATTAAAGGCAGGATTAGGATAAGTTGCCTCATCCTTTTATTCTCTACGACGGAGAAAGCAATGTACAGCGAAACTGAAGTGGGGGCAATGACTTCCCAGTCACCACCGGTGGCGACTGGGAATTTTTATTCCCATTTGCCTCCGGTGGCAATCCCCGCGGGGGCGACTGGGAATAAACCCTCAAATGAGTGTTCGTCATACTTACGGGTGACGAAAGCTGGATTTATTGTTATGATCCTGAAACTAAGAGAGAGTCTGCTGTCAGGGTGTTTCCTTCCGAGGAGTTAGCCAACTTAAGTGTTAAGTACGTGAGACAGAGGACAAGTAAAACACTTAGCGGTTGAATACGCACTGACGTTTATTAAGGAATGACGGGTCGCGCAGCCACTGCATATCATTAGCTACACATATACAACATTTCCCCCCCTTTAGATAACAATATATGTTTCCCTTACTAATCTATACAAAAGAAAGGCTTATAATTAACCCTAGGAATCGGACGTAACGCTCTGCCTGACGAATCCGATCTGTAACGAGCGTGCTCCTGCTCCGCCTCGTAGAATTCTTCCTCATCTCCTTCTGCTGGTACGGGTTCTGGGCTCGGTGTTTCTGAAGGTGGCGTAACTTGGTCACACTCGCCCTCCCCCTCCTGATTTTGCGCTTCACTGACCTGCATCTCAGCGGCTGACTCGTCGTCACACGTCGTCAAGTCATAATCCGGTGTTGGATCGGGGCTGTCCACCGAGCTAGCTTGAAACTGATTATCAGCACCATGGTCCGTTCCTTTGTAGGGTATAAGCTGATCAGTATGTTTTTTCAATTGACCTAATGTCTCACTATCTCTGACTAAATAAACTGTTTTCCCTATGCGTCTTATAACAACACCCCTATTCCAAGTGAACTTATTATTTATATAATATTTCTTAAACATAATGACATCACCTGGCTTAAAACATTGTTTATTTGTGCCTCCGTAAGCTTTACTCTGCAAACACTGATTGTGTTTCACAACATTAGTGAGAGTGTCAGATGATGACGGCGGTGGCGTGTTTGTATTTAACAAATCCAAGCGCGAACGAAGTTTCCGGCCAAACACTAATTGCGCAGGCGAAGAGCCCGTTGTAGCGTGTACCGAATTTCTGTAGTCAAATAAATATTTTAATAAATTTTTGTGACTGTCGTTCGAGTTATTACTCATCATTAAACATGACTTTATGCCCTTCTTCACTACTTTTACGTAGCTCTCCGCCTGGCCATTACTAGCTGGGTGATAAACGGGAGATGTCACATGCGATATTCCATTTGACTTGCAAAATTTTTTAAATTCTTCCGATACAAAGGATGTAGCATTGTCACTAACTAACGTGTGGAATAGACCAAACCTTGACATAAAATCATATAGTTTTGCTATGACTACAGCCGAAGATGTGTTGTTTACTTTGTAAACTTCTGGCCATTTGGAATGCGCATCCACTATCACTAAATATGTCTGACCTTTGATTGGGCCGAGGAAGTCAATGTGCACACGCCAGAAAGGCTGATGAGGGTGCGGCCACGCAGCAAGCGGTGCACGCGCCGGAGATGGCCTCAGCTGTACGCAAATATTACAGCCCGCGATCATTGTTTCGATTGCTTTATCAATTCCCGGAAACCATACCTTACTTCGCGCGTCAGCTTTACATTTTACTATGCCTAAATGTGACTGATGAAGTTCGGACAATATTCTACTCTGCAGAACTTCTGGTATGACCACTTTGTGGCCACGCATGACTATACCATTCTCTACGGAAAGTTGGCTTTTACATAAAAAATAAGGGGAAATACTATCATCGGTAATTTTTCTAGGCCAACCATTTAAAATATACTTTGCCACTTTAGCCAACTTTACATCCTTTTGTGTTTCTTCTAGTAAAGAATTTCGTGTAATTGGCAAACTTGCGTCGACCACAAAATTGACATAAGTAGCCCTATCTTCGATTTCTGATGACCCGCTCACCGTGCGGCCCTCCATCTCGTCACTTAAGCTCGCGCGGGATAAGTAATCGGCACAATTATCTGCACTACGAATGTATTCTATTCTAAAGTTATAACCGCTTAAAAACATTGCATACCGCTGCAGCCTATTAGCGGACACCTCAGGTATACCGCGATGGGGGCCAAAAATTGTGATGAGCGGTTTGTGATCAGTTCGGAGAATAAATGGAACAGATCTGCCGTATAGATATTGGTGAAATCGGCGTACACCAAATATGATAGCCGTTGCCTCCTTCTGTATCTGGGAATACCTGCGTTCAGCCGCGTTTAATGTACGTGAAGCATATGACACCGGGCGCTCCATTCCGTTAGCGTCCACCTGCGACAACACTGCGCCGAGTCCGCTCGGAGACGCGTCCACTGTCAAGATAACTTCCTTGGTTGTATCAAAATGCGCCAGAACTTGATCCGATACAAGAATCTTTTTTATTGTATTAAATGCGTTTTCATGTTCCGAGTCCCAATGCCATTTACAATTCTTTTGAAGCAAACTATATAAAGGGCTAAGAATCGATGACGCGTTAGGCACAAAATTTCGGTAATAATTGACAAGACCCAAAAAAGATTGCAAGTTGCCAACATTTTTCGGAACTGGAGCCTTTAAAATAGCTGAAACTTTTTGGGGTGACTTTTTCAATCCATGTTTATCTATAACATATCCTAAATATTCTACTTCATCCTTAAAAAAATCACACTTGGATTTCTGAAGCGTAAGCCCTGCGTTCTGCAACCGTCGCAATACTTCGTGTAATCTATTTAAATGTACGTCTCTGCTCTCCCCCGTTACCAACACATCATCCAACATGCACAACACTCCATCCATGCCCGACAACACGCCTTCCATAATTCGTTGAAATATAGCTGGTGCGCAAGCGAGGCCGAACACCAATCGAGTGTACATAAACAAACCTTTATGAGTGTTAATGCAAGTTATTTTTTGTGACTCCTCATCCAAAATACACTGGGCATATGCTTGAGACAAGTCCAACTTGCTGAACTGCTGTCCCCCGTGTAACTTTGTAAACAATTCATGTGCAGTAGGCAAAGGATATTGATCAACTAACAGCTGTTTATTAATCGTTACTGAATAATCAGCACACAGGCGTATCGAGCCGTCACGCTTTAACACCGGCACTACGGGTGACGCATACTCCGAGTACGAAACCGGTTTTAATACACCGGCGCTTACCAAACGGTCTATCTCCTTATCTATTTTATCCCGTAAGGCAAACGCTATCGGCCGTGGTTTGAAAAAAATTGGCTTGGCATCTTTCATCAAATTTAATCTAATTTTGCATTTGTTGAATGCCCCAAGCTCATCCGAAAACACACTAGGATACTTACTTTGTAACTGTTTACTAATATTAGTTGAATCATCACAGTAATTTAGTGGCAGCATTGTTAATTTATATTTCGATATAAAATCCCTACCTAAGATAGGAGGCCCTCCGCCGCGAATGATGTATACATCTAATGTATGTATATTGCCTGTATAAGTGAAAGGCAACCGTACGACTCCTATGCACTCGATCTTATTTCCAGTATATGTAAATAAACGCTTATTAGTCTTGGACAATGGTACATCATTAAAAAGTTTTAAATAGGTTTTTTCGGCAATCGCGGTAACAGCTGAACCACTATCGATCTGAAACTTCATTCGCACTCCTCGGACATTTACTATTTCAGTCATTGGTTCTCCGTCATAAGTACAAATATTGTAAAACTCACCGTCATCGCCGTTATCATCAACACCCTCATTTGCTACATAGTTAATTTTTTTACACATACGCCGCAAATGTCCCTTTGTATTACACTTTTTGCATTTGTAATTAGCATATCGACACTGCACTGAAGTATGGTTTTTGAAACCGCAAACTGAGCACGACACTTTATCACCGCCACCGTTTTTCGACGCGATCTTGAAGAGCTGATCAGGGGGCGCGGGTGTCGCTGCAGCCGGCGTCGTAGCCGCTGCCGCCAGGCGCGCACACCGCACACTCTCCGCCTGCTCCACGGCCTTTGCCAGCGATAACGTCTTCAGATCCTGAGTGAATAATTTCTCTCGTTCCGCTCCCGGCAGCATTCCCATTATGAAACGGTCTCTTAATGCTTCTTCCACGTTTAGAAATCCGCAATATGCAGTCAACCCGCGCAACCTCGCTGCCCATTGAGGGTAGCTTTCACCTTCAACTTGCCCCGCTGTATAAAATTTATACCTTTCGGCAAACCCACATTTTTGTGGCGTGAAATGGTTGTCCAGTAGTTGCAAAATGTCTTCAAATGGCACCACCTGGAGATCCTTAGGCAGCGCCAGATCAGCTGCAAGCTTGTATGTAGGCTCGCTGAGTGCGCTCAACAAGACCGCCCGCCGTTTGACGCCAGCGGAATCGTTGGTCCCGTTGATGTCGTTGGCGATGAACCATTGTGTCAACCGCCCCTTATACTCCTGCCACGCTTGTAATTCGTGGTTAAAACTGGTTAATAACCCAAAAAGTGCCATAATACTCCACTTTTGTTTTTATTTAATCGCGAGGGTACTTCGTCGCCACTGTTAAGTACGTGAGACAGAGGACAAGTAAAACACTTAGCGGTTGAATACGCACTGACGTTTATTAAGGAATGACGGGTCGCGCAGCCACTGCATATCATTAGCTACACATATACAACATTAAGTGAAGAGAGGTCGAAGCGTGGGAAAAAAGGTGGTGTCCTCGTTCTTCGGAAGGACAGGTCATTACGCAACAATTGTTTTAGGGGATCGAAAAACAGTTACTGCAGAGTGGTACACTAACAATTGTTTGCCACTTGTCTTGGAAAAAGTTCTGGAGAAACGACCTCGCAGTAGGATCCTTCTTCACCACGATAACGCCTCGTCGCACACCGCCAAGCAAACAATCGACTACTTGGCGACGTCAGACGTGGAATTACTGGGTCACCCGCCCTATAGCCCCGACCTCGCTTCTTGCACCAGATAAAAGATAAACTTCGAGGAAAACGTTTTATGGACGCCGAGGAAGCAATGGCTGCGTTTCAAAATGCCGTCGAAGAGACCCCTAAGGACGAGTGGGCAAAGTGCTTTTCTCAGTGGTTCCATCGGATGCAGATAACTTGCTAGTTTGTTCAGTTTTAGATTTTCTAAGAACTTTCAGTGTCACCCTCGTAGACTAATTACGAAAACTGGCCGAAAATAAACTTCTAATTTCGAACGAATACGAGTCATTCAAACTTGTTTCGTTAATTAATTGAAAACAAAATCTGTTAGAAACCGCATGCAACAAACTATCAAGATTTTGTTTTCAACTAAACAATTAAAAATGTTTTTAAATAAACTCAACCTAAACTGTCGAGACTGAAACCTCCTCTCATTAAGAAGGATAGGGTCGCCATTCAGCATGCAGACCATGTACGAGTTGGTTACTTTCTCAGATATTTATTTGAAGACATTTCAATTACACGCTATTTTCTAAAGGACACAATTTTCACACAAACATTGTCATTCGCAGAGGCCTTCACAAGCACCTACTGCTAGCTCCAAGCGACGTCGCAGGCTGGGGCATTTTCCTAAAGGAGGCAGCACATAAGAACGAGTTCATATCGGAGTACTGCGGAGAGATCATCTCGCAGGACGAGGCCGACCGGCGCGGCAAGGTGTACGACAAGTACATGTGCTCCTTCCTCTTCAATCTTAACAATGGTGAGTTACTTATTACGCACAAATTGTACATGTACACACGACGACTTACCAAGCTATACATTAACAGTTTTAGCTGACCTCGCATTGTACAGGCTTTTCGTACAGTGAGAAGTCAGCTTATACTGAAAATTCGCTTATGCTTGATATGTCGTCGTGCGTACAACACCCAGGCCATGATCTGTCAAAGGTCATGATTTACATAAGAGTATAGGATGCAGTAAAATCCTGATTCCAAACACACACAAAAAAAAACCGGGCAAGGTTCCGTACCATCATATGTTATTAAATTTTCATCTGCGAGGCCTTTATTCATCAGAGAATTTTAACACTGTGCACTGCGGTGTAGAATATTGCAGTTTTATGTCAGCGCCATCTCTTGACCGATAGTGGAAGTAATGTAACTTTAGTTGATGATTTCTGAAAAGTGTGCTATTTAGTGACTTCGTTTTATTTTTCCTGTAATCTTTGTATAAACTTTATCACATAGAATAATTTCAGATTTTTCTCTTTAGAAACTTCGGATATAAGGGGAGGGGGGGTGTATTTTTTCACATTTTTCATAAAAAGTCGAAAACTATGTGGCCTAAAAAAAAAGAAAACATGTTTGAGTATATGCAATCTGCGCTCATTCATATGATACCTCACATGCCCTAGTAGCCCCACTTCGAATTTTTCAGACCCTTTTCAGTCCCCGTTGCAAAAAATATACATATATTTTTATTTCTTTCTTATTTGGAAAATAGTTGGGCAAACATCATTTAAAACTATTCCAAATTTCAAGTTGATAGCATTAGTAGTTCTTGAGATATCCAGCTGTGACAGACAGACAGACTGAGTCTCACCATAAGGGTTCCGTTTTTACCATTTTGGTACGGAACCCTAACAAATGGCGGACGATGACGGTTGCCAAACGACTCATTCTTATATTTTTGATGTCTTATATTTTTGTTTTTTTTTATGGATGATTTATGGATTAAAATTATTATGACACTTGATCGATTATGACCAATGAAATTAGTGAAAATGATTTTATGTAATTGCACGATTATGGCAACTGAAGCGTTATTTCTAATGAAATTATGGCAAATACAAGTATGGTACCTATATAAAATTATTACATTTTAAATTATGGCAAACATTAGTATAAATTTGTGTGTAATAAGTGGATCGCTAGGTGGCGCTGTATGTGTTATCTAGCTAAAATTAGTTCGCTGTGTTATTTAATTTTCAATAATCCTTAAAAGTACTCAAAGTTCAGTGTATTGTGTGTTAATAGTGAGAATAAAACATAATAATTGCTGACAATTGGAGTCATCACGATATAATACCTAAAATCAGTATTATTGCGGGAATAAAATATATTGTGTTAACATTGGTTGCAAACATTATACTAGTGTTAAAGTGCCAATATCGGCGAGTGAGGACTGTGCTGACACGATCTGCATTATAAACCTTTAACATTGGGTCGTCTTATCGAAAACAGTGACTTTACTATTGACTTTTGTGCCATCGGTTTGCTTTCAAATTCTGCTGTATCATTCCTCAAGCAGCAAAGCTTAAATCAGCGCCATCTATTCAACCTAATGTGCAGCAGCATAGGACTCAGTTACCTAACATCTGTGTAGCTCGCACTGTTGACGGACTGATTGATTAATTGCTTATTCTTCTTCGAACTTTATCATCATAAGATAGGTGGCGCTACGTGTATCTTGTTACATCTAGGCCGTGCTCATCACTACCGTGAAGCGACCGAGCGATCGATCAATAAGTTTTCTAGTCCTCGGGTCAGGTGGCGCCACTTTTACCTTCCTTGCTTAATAACATTTTGCTTAACTACTTATTGGAATATTCAAGATGAACTGTAACGGATGTAACAATGAGCTGGCATCTGATGCTGGTTACCTGATGTGTAATTTGTGCGAGGGTAGATATCATCATGAGTGCCTAAACATTTCACTACAACAATTTATGGCACTAACACATGAGTTCAAGACTGGTTGGAAATGTCCCCCGTGCTGTAACATTACGCGTCGCACCCGTCCTAATTTGGACACACCCGTTCGTTCCAGCACGCAGGTTCCAGCGGCATATGATGACAATTCCATGAACATGTCGTGCGATAACATTGACCAACGACCACCCTCGCCCGTCACTCCACCATGTATGTATTCGTCACTTTCTACAAGAGTTGACAATAACTCCGCATCGGTACTTGTAGACAAACAAATCCAGTCTTTTGCCATAGAATTGAACAAAACATTACAAGGATGGCGATCTGACATCGATCGTACTATGGCACTATTTAAGGAAGACATTAAAAACACTTTGAAGGATTGGCGAGATGAGATGGAAGCTAGTATGCTCAGTTACCACGAAAGTGTTAAGAACAGCTTGGCCGATATGAAGCAGGAGTTGGGCTCTGTTTGCGCTGCCCAAGTTGACCTCAAAAAGGACGTGAAGGAATTGAGCGATGACATGTCCAATCTCAAACATTCGCTCCAGTTCCACGCAAGCGAACAGATTGACCTCAAAAATCAAATTGAACATATTACACGTTTGCAGGCAGAACAATCAGCCACTTCCACAATATATTTGGAATCCAAAATTGATGCGCTTGAACAGCAAGCGAGGCAATGCAATTTGGAAATTTCCAACGTACCGGACAAGCGTGGTGAAAACCTTTTGCAGATGTTAGGGGTAATTGGAGATGTCATTGGCTTTCCCATACCTCAAAAGGACATAATATCCATCCACAGAGTACCACACGCCCACCAACAAACAAACAGGCCAAAGAACATTATTGTAAAATTCTCTACGCGCATATTGCGCGATAATGTTCTTAGTGCATTCCGGCAGGCTAAATCACTGAAAACGGATCAAATAGGTATAACTGGGTCTTCAACGAATATTTACATTAACGAACATTTAACTTTAAAAAACAAAATATTATTTCGTAAATGTAAGGAAGCGGCAAAGCTTCACCAGTTTAATTACGTGTGGATTAAAAATTGCACTATTCTCGTCCGTAAGAAAGACGGCGAAGCTGCTTTTGCCATTAGATCAGAAGCAGATATCGCTAAAATCAATAGTGATGTTAGATGTGAGGGTAATGATGTCGTTAGAGACATCAATATTCACTGATCGTAGCACTTGTTCGCTTGTTAATTGCAATCACTACTGGAGGGTGTTGACTGTCCTTAGTCTGCTGTTTAAATTTTTATCTGTACTGTGCATGTTTTATTGTATTCGTAAATTCTGTACCGTTCTTTACCATGTTATAATTTATATACCAACTCTGATCTCATCGCTAATAAATTTAACCTATTTGTTTTTAACTTTTAAAATTAAGAGTGGTATTGATATTGTAAATGTTGCTGTCGTTATTATAAAGTGTTGTGAGCTAGACTGCCTCCTGGTCCAACCCCTTTTATTTCCAATTACCTTTATTTCTGTTTTTTTGTTGATAACATCTTATACATACTTGCTGCTTGAACACACTCTTATCATTAATACAAATTTATATTTTAATATTATCAATGTTGAATAAAAATATCACTATTTATTACCAAAATTGCAGGGGTATTCGCACAAAATTGCACCAGTTACTCACGAATATCCTCACGAATTCATATGATATCATTATCTTAACGGAAACCTGGCTGACACCTGAAATTTATGATAGTGAGTTTATAGACCAGAGATATAATGTGTACCGTTGTGATCGTGACCGTACTGCTACTAATAAACAGGACGGTGGAGGTGTACTGATTGCTATTTTACGCACTTTAAAACCTTCTGAATTGGGTGTCTCATTAACACAATGTAGCGATCTCTCACACACTCATATTGAACACATTATGGTTGAATTGCCCAGCACTATCAACAGTAAAAGGCACATTGTGAGTGCTGCCTACGTACCACCTAAGACTTCCACTGCAGTGTATGATAAGCACTTTGAATTGCTACAAGAAGTGTTGGGTCATCCTAGTGTTGACAGTTTCTTTGTTATAGGAGACTATAATCTCCCTGAAGCTAATTGGCTAGTATCCTCTGCAACTGATATCTCGAGCAGTGCTACATCTTACTCTGGAGGACCCGCGGCCTGCGTAAATCTAAATATCCTGATTTCACTTCTAGGGGCTTCTCAATTTAACAACATAGTTAATGACAAAGGTAAAATTCTTGACCTAGTCATTTCCAACAAACCCTGTAAAGTTTCTCATATTTCAACTACATTACTTCCAATTGACACCTACCATCCTGTCCTGACGTGTGAGACCTGTTTAAACGTCAAAAGCACGCCGATGAATAAAACTCCTCTTCACAAATATTGTTTTCATAAGGCCAACTTTGACAATATTAATCGTAACATACAGAAATTAAACTGGTCTGAACTGCTATGCCCTATGAATTCTGAAGAGGCTCTGGCTAAATTCTACACTGAGATAGATATTATTATTAAACAAGACACGCCGCTGGCCCGACCTAGATCAGTTAGCTATCCCATATGGTTCTCGCGTACTCTCATAACCATTTCTAAAAAGAAATTAAAGGCATGGATTAAGTGGAAGAAATATAATAACATTTCTGACTATGAATTATTTTCAAACTATAGAAAACAGTTTAAGGATACATGTCTTAAGTGTTTCAGTTCGTACATCAGTTCTGTGGAGGACAATCTAAGTAAAAACATAAAACACTTCTGGACCTATGTTTCTAATCGCAAAGATAAACCTGGAATCCCATCTAAGCTTCAATACAAAAACGATGAAACAAATGATCCAAATATGGTATGTAATATGTTTTCTGACTTTTTTTACTCGGTATATGAGCCAACATCTCCTTCATTGCCTCATTGGAAGCCTCCGCTGGACAACAACGCACTACACGGTGTCTCTGTTTGCGAACTTTCTTTTAGTGAAGAGAACATATTGAAGGAGCTTAAAACCCTAGATCCAGCGAAAGGCCCGGGTCCTGATGGACTTTCGCCTTACTTCCTTAGGAATACTGCTACTTCAATTTGCGAGCCTCTATTTATTATTTATAATAAATGTATATCTGAGGGAGTTGTACCTAAACTGTGGAAGCTTGCGTATATTGTGCCCGTTCACAAAAGTGGATCCAAACGCAACGTTGAACACTATCGTCCCATTTCCATCCTGTCTGCCCTGTCGAAACTCTTTGAAAGGTTAGTCCATAACGAAATTTATCCTGTACTCCACAACATCATAATTCAACAACAGCATGGTTTTGTCAAAAGGCGGTCGACAAATACTAATTTAATATTATTTTCTAGCTTTTTGTTTGATTCTGTTGACAGCCGTGTACAAGTGGATGCAGTGTATACGGACTTCTGTAAGGCTTTCGACAAGGTAGACCACGAAATTCTACTAAATAAAATAGCGTTCAACGGAATCCGTGGAAACCTTCTGAGGTGGTTTACCTCTTATATAACCAATCGCAGTCAGATGGTTGTAATCAATGGCCATAAATCTAACATAGTACAGGTGACCTCTGGTGTGCCCCAAGGCTCTATTCTTGGTCCCCTTTTGTTTATTTTATATATTAATGACATCAGCCAATGCTTTCGCAATACCAAGTTTTTACTATATGCCGACGACCTCAAGGTTTACAGTGCCATACGACATCCTAATGACTGCCTTCTGCTGCAACAAGATTTGGACCGACTATCCCAATATTGCCAAAAAAATAAGTTGCAATTAAGTTTACCGAAATGTAACTTTTTAAACTTCACAAAAAATAAAACAAAAATAAACTATACATACACTTTGTGCAATGCCCCCCTACTTAAAGTGGACTTCATTCGTGATCTCGGCGTTGTCCTTGACTCTAAGCTTTGCTTAGACCTACATATTGGAAAAATTGTAAATAAAGCGTATCAATTATATGGATTTGTAATGCGATCGACAATTGATTTTAAAAAGCCTTCTTCTTATATTTGCTTGTATAAGTCTCTTGTACGCTCTCAACTGGAGTATGCCGTGTCCGTCTGGAATCCATACTACAAAAAGTATGTTGAAATGATTGAGTGTGTTCAATATAAATTCCTGCGTGCCATGCATTATAGATGTTACGGATATTATTTGCCATACCACGATTTGCTTGCAAAGTATAAGCTCGCAACACTTGAAAATAGACGTAAGTACTTAGAGGCTATGAATTTATATAGTATTGTCAGACATAAATTTGACAGCATTGAACTCTCAAACATGATATGCTATGCAGTTCCTAGGACAGTCCACAAGCGACAGGTACGCGCTGGCAAATTATTCTCAGTGGGTGCTTGCAAGTCCAACTCTGGCATGCGTTCGCCTGTTCGCAGAATGGTCGATTCCTACAATAGGACTTTTGAATACATAGACATTTTTGCATGTTCTCCCTATAGGTTCAAAAGTCTTATACTTAAGGAGCTTTCTTGAATTTTATTCAGTACTAGCTTCCGCCCGCGACTCCGTCCGCGCGGATGTCGGTCTTCGCGTGGATGGTTTATTTCTCCATTTTGAGTAACTCTGACAATGACATCTTATAAATATCTATTGGACCCAAATACGGCTAAGCCTATAATAATTAAGGAGATCCCTCTATTGAGCTACTGCTGTTGAGCTCGCGTTCTGTAGTAAGTATTTTTTTCATAGTAATTCCGACCTTGATAAGTAGCATGTAGCAGTAAATTACTGACAATGACGAAAAGTTTGCAATAATAAAAAAGTGATCGTGACAATGCGACAGAAAGTTAATTGAGAGCTTCAGCATACACAACATTGTTAGTGAGCTCGTCCGGAATATGAACATGAAGATTTCTTGGACTGCTCACACGGGAAAGAGCTACGTAAAGTTGCCCGTGTGAAAAACAACTCGCGGTAAGATCTACGCCAGCAACTCCTAGGGTCTGACCTTGAGCCTTATTTATTGTCATGGCGTAACACAAAGCTACAGGAAACTGTATTCTCTTAAATTGAAATGGAAAATTATCCACTACGGGTAATGCAACGTGTGTTCGCGGTTCTACAGAACAACGTCTATGAATAAAACCGAAAAATAAGATTTTTTTTTCTACGTATTTTTCCAGGACAAAAAGTATCCTATTTTATGCCCAGGACAATAAGGTATAATTATACCAAGTTTCATCGAAATCGAACCGTTAGTTTTCACGTGATGCCTGCATATACAGACAGACAGACAGACAGACAGACAAAAATTTTTTTAATCACAAATTTGGGTTTGGTATCGATCCAGCAACACCCCCCGCTATTTATTTTTTCAATATGTTCAATGTACAGAATTGACCCTTCTACAGATTTATTATATGTATAGATTTTTAGCATTTCTTGAGTTTTATATGTAGTGTATAATGTAATGAACATAATATATATTACATTATATATTCATTGCACTAAAATACATTATGTAAACACGAAAGTTAATTCAATAAGTTAGTAAAAAAAAAAAAAAAAATGTAACCCTAGCGATTATTATTATTATTTTCACTTTATTGTATCCTATCGTTTATCTGTGAACAGCGTTGTGGGCTTCAATATTGTCTATATTATTGTCTTGTGTAATTTTGTTTCTATGTTTTATATTGTAGCTGTTTGTTGTTCCTCTTGAATAAAATAAAAAAAAAAAAAAAAAAATTTTGTTATAAGTTAAATGTCTACTGCGCCCTAACAGGGTAATTCAATCATTAGTTTAGCCTAGTCTAGAGTCTGTAGCTGTGTGTACATTGTGCAAAAAAAAATCTGTTATAAAACCGTAAGTTTCAAATATTAAATCTTTATTTTCAGATTTCGTGGTAGACGCTACTCGTAAGGGCAACAAGATCCGTTTCGCGAACCATTCTATCAACCCGAACTGCTACGCGAAGGTCATGATGGTGAACGGAGACCATCGCATCGGCATCTTCGCCAAGCGGGCCATTCAACCTGGAGAGGAACTGTTCTTCGATTACAGGTATACAAATGTCCTGTCTTTGGTATTGTTCGTCGAATCGTTGAGCTCCTTAAGTTCTGAGTTGAGCTGCACGATTACTGACAAATGCGTGCACTGACTGGACAGGTCCACTCACTTTGTGTGGTTCTTTCCTCAAAAGATAATTTCAGACACTAATCTACATGGTCCTCAAAGATTATGTCCGGATTTTTTATATACACATTGACATTGATGAATTTTATTTAGACAATGACATGAATATTTACTTTGTAAAGTATTTTTATTTTTCATTTAATTATTGTGAATGTGAGGACTATGTGGGTCATTTTTTTTTTGTTTTCCTTCTTAGTTTTAATCACGATCTGGCAGTTTGAGTAATTTACGCGGCCTACCCAAATGTCCTTGGTATTGTTCCATTGTTCGTCAAATCGTTGAGCTCCTCAATTTCTGAGTTAGCTGCACGATTTTTGACAAATGCGTGCACTGATTGGACAGGTCCGCTCAATCTGTGTGGTTCTTTCCTCAAAAGACCCTTTCAGACACCAATCTACATGGTCTTCACACGATCTGACCAAGATTTTGTCTGGACTTTAAAAGAGACTGTGACCTCTGAGTTTGTTTCGGCCTTTCTTCTCAGAGTAGTCAGATAGGAAACGCCGACCACATCTAGTTTAAAAAATATGATGACGTGTAAAAGTGTTTGTAAAAACCTACTTACAGAAAATAAATCATTTATCATTTACTACTCGCAGCAATACTCTTTACGGGTTGGCTTTAGTATCGTTTGGCAGGCGGAGGGGGTTAAAAGTGGTTAAATCTGGTAGAGGGTGGGTCCCCGATTATAACGCTACCGTTCTTATTACAAGGTAATGGATATTTTTCGAGAAATTAATAAAAATTGTTTCTAACCTCAAATCAGATAAAAAGTGTAACGAAACGTTAAAATAGGCGATTGACAACCAAATCTGTACCAGTATATTGTCTGTGGTGTAAAATGTCTGTAAAATAGGTGAAACGGAACGTAAAAAAGAACTGTACTGTCAGTGTTGTTAAGTACTCTGTGGCTCTGTGGTTCATTCCGTTTCTTCACGAGTGAATGTTTTGTTGTGTGTGAATGTTTTGTTGTTTTATTTTTCTTGTTACGTACCCCACTTTATGGTTGGAATAGGTCGAATCTGTCCCAAAACCGACTCGGGGCACCCCGACTCCACGTAGTCTTTTGGCTGCTACCCCGAGGGTGTATTTAAAAATCCGGAGGCGCGGAGGGAGTGCAGCCCCCGCCCGCTGTAACAAAGCATAGGCACCCGTGCGAGCCGTAGCGGCTGAGGCTGGTCGCCGGAGGCGACCAGTAAGCCGAAGCTGTGGAGGTGAGCATGGGTGCCTATCCTTTGTTACGTAAGGGCGAAGGGGATGCACTTCCCGCAGCGCCGGAGACGTGCAGAAGCAACTTTGTATTGAAAACCAGTGTTTTGAGGTTAGGTTACAATAATTTGTTTTTCTCAAGAATGGTGCGTCCTCGTTTCATGGGAGTGGTACCAGGGGGAACGGGGGAACCCCTTCCCCCCTCCACCCCCCACCACCTCGTTTTCGTGCCCCCGGATACTAAATTTTTACCGATTATAGTGTTTTGAGGTTAGGTTACAAATATCGGTTTTTCTCAAAAGTGGTGCGTTACCTTTTCACGGGAATGGTACCAGGGGAGAGGGGGGACACCCCTCCCTCCCCCCCTACCCCTCCCACCCCCATCCGCCTGCCAAACGATACTAAAGATTACCCTCTATTTTCATTAAAAGTTGTCAAATTTGTACACTAGGCCTCTGTTGACAGCGGTTATATTAAATAGGCATTTTTTGACGGTTCTAGTGCTTATAAAAATAATGTATCATCAAAAAGGAAAACATAGGGACATACAAGTAGTTTATATTTATTATTCTGTAAAACATCATTTCTTTATGGGTCATTAACCAGAAAGAAAACAGGCGAGAGCGTTTCTATGGAGAAACGACCGCCCGCATTTCCTCTTATGGGTGTGGTACAAACTGACCAACTTTTCCGAATATTCCCGATCAATCACACCTTGTCGTCCACACTGTTGACGATCTGAAAAAAAAAGTTCCGTTCATCCACAGTGTTTTTAAGGATACTAATGCCATATACCGGCAAGTTCTTGAATTCCATTCAAATGTGGAGACAATTGAGGAATGAGCTGATATTGGCTGGCACTAATGATTTATTTATTTTGTAAAAAAAATAGGCTAATTAAAAAACTGTAAATGATTGCATCATGCGTTTGTCGTTTTCCCATAATTATGACAAGTGAATGATGCAATCTAAACAACATAGATGCATCTCATAAACATTGGTAGGTACACCTCTGCCTAACCTCTCGGCGGAAACAGGCGTGATTTTATGTTATGTAGTTCATAAGAGCTATTCTTTATGTTATGTAGTTCATAAAAGCTATTCTTTATGTTATGTAGTTCATAAGAGCTATTCTTTATGTTATGTAGTTCATAAGAGCTATTCTTTATGTTTGTAGTTCATAAGAGCTATTCTTTATGTTATGTAGTTCATAAGAGCTATTTTTTACGTTATGTAGTTCATAAGAGCTATTCTTTATGTTATATAGAGCTATTCTTTTATTGAATAATTGCAATTATGATAAAAATAAGTAACATTTACATTTGATCTGTTATTAACTATGGCCTATGTTTATTTCCAGATACGGGCCTACCGAGCAACTCAAGTTCGTCGGCATCGAGAGGGAAATGGAATTCTTATGAGAGCAACCCAAACAGTCCTAGGACAGATATCAGGCAGCAACAAATGACTTGCAACGTCTAAACACCTGTTAGACGAGTGCGAGTCGGACTTGCGCACTGAGTGTTCCGTACCGATAAACATGCTATGAAAAAACTGAGATAAAATGCATTTTTTTTAAGTTTCTTGTATACCTCTTGGGTTTTATATATTTAAACAAAATTGTTATTGTTAGTAACCATACTGGGTTGTGGAGGTCAGATAGGCAGTCGCTCCATGTAAAATACTGGTATTCAGCTGCATCCGGTTAGACTGGAAGCCGACCCCAACATAGTTGGGAAAAGGCTAGGCAGATGATGAGTAACCATACTAACACGTATTCTATGTTTTTTTTACTGGCTAAGCTATTGCGGTTCTAAAGACAGCTCTGTGACAGTCGCACACATGGCCCAGGCTTAGTAATAGGGTCCCGTTAGTGCCTTTTTGGTACGGAACACTGTAAAGTACGACTTTTTGAGCGTCGTCTCTGTCATATTTGCCCCCGGACTGAAGATCGTGAATCTTGTAAATGTTACAATTATTGTAGAAACGTGAACTGATTACTTATTGTAAGTTTTTTTACATTAAACATTTTTGATCATTTGGTGTGCTTGTTTTTATTCCTTTTGAAACTAGATTAGTAAGAAACAATTCTCCTTAATTATCATTATTATCCAGCATGATTTTACTCTTCGTTACCCGTAACTAGAGTGGTACAGTCCGTTCACACTCATTTCACCTCTGATTTTGCATCTCTGTCCGATTCACAGTGATCTTTATCCTCATTTTAATTAAGGTTGCTGTTAGGTTTCTGCCATTGACAAGTCTGTTAAAATCATTGTAATTTTTATCCTCGTCACAATAGGGTTGCTTGTCAGAGGTAAAATAACTGTGAACGGACTGTAAATGGGTCTTGGCGTCTGAATGACATTGAAAGGAGGTGTTTTTTTTAGGGTTCCGTACCTCTAAAGGAAAAACGGGACCCTTATAAGATCACTAGGTCGTCTGTCAAGACCCTTTTTCTCAGGAACGCCGTGGAGATAATCAAGTTGAAATTAATATCTAATACAGTGCTGCAATCCCTTGAAGCAGTGAATAAATCAAACTTCTAAGTCGACGCAATCAAAAGGTACGGCCATTTGTGTTCCGTTAATGCCGCATATTTTGATACTCGCAAGGGAATCAAAACCTTTATGGTACTTCCCGTAGACCTAAAATCATGTTTGGCAAGAAGCAATGTCGTAAAAGACAAGGCACGAGTAAAGGAAAAAAATCCGAAAACCGTAAATTCGTAGTTACATACCTACAAATCTGTTCGGAACCCTCGGTGCGCGAGTCCGACTCACACTTGACTGGTTTTTCTTTTACATTGTGAAATTGAAATTGACACTATTTGTATTGACAGACCAAGCGGCGTTTGTTCCAATTTTGGCGCGCTAAAAGATTTTTGTACAGCTCTATTTGTCTGCTCCTTTTTGTTGGAGTGGTGAGAATGTGAATATGAAATCATAGGTTTAGGTTGTATGTACTAAAAAGCACCTGTTTCTTTTAATCATTTTTCTTTATTATGTTTTAAATAAGATACCGATATTTGGCTTAGATTGCATTGGATGCGTTTTTCATTATGCTATCTCGAAGCCATAAAAATCAACGTTACGATTTATTTTTGAGATAAGTACCGCTTTTGAGCTTAGCACGGCACACGGCAGAATTGTAGTTAAGGGCAAGGGTAACTAGGTCAAATCATGTTGGATAATAAATCTACATGGGCGAGAAAATCGCAGCGGTAGGCACGCCCCGGCGTCGTGGTTTTAAAAGAAAGGTACTTAATAATCACAAAAACAGCAAACACAAGAACAGGGTTTACTTGGCGTGCGTGTGAGTAAGCTGGTCTCGGCAAAGCGAACGATTACCGCTGGCATAGATAATATAACTCTCCGCTAGTGAAGGAATATAATATTCAATTCCGTCCGTACACCGCTCCCACTCCATGTTAACATGGGACAACATACATGATAAAATGAGTGATAAACTGATAATGATAAGGTATTGATTAAATTTTTTTATATCAAGTTAGTGTAACTATTACTGTAGGGTATTCAGTCAACCCTTTGACTGCCAGTGACGATTTCAAGGTTCATGATATTTTCAGCTTTTATGTTATGCCACGTAGGAGATGGCAGGACGAGCTGCATAAGTTCCGTCAAAACTGGAAGAAGGATGCGCGAGGGGGAGACTTTTGCCCAGGAATGGGATAGCCTAGGCTAGTTAAAAAATAAATAATAAAAACTTATGTCGAAATAAAACAAAAAAAAATGCTCAATAGTGTCATATTATATCAAAATTAACAAATAGTAACAACATTAGGTACGCTTTAACACACAGATTGTACAAACTTCAAGTTTCGTCTACAATAAAATGCTTGGGTTGATCACATAGTGACTATAAAACACTGAACTAAAATTACTTACAACTCTCTAATACTAGGCACAGAGCCTCAAAAGTTCTTCAACAAGTGTTCACCGACAAATGTCTTAATATATCTGCAAGGGGTATTTTTTTGTACATAAAATTATTGACTGTGATTACATTATGGTGAATCAATACAGTTTTGGAAAGACCAAAAAATCGATATGGTAGGTCATTACTATAAAATATGAGTAACAAGTCAATATGCCAATAATACTTAAGGAAAAACAATAATTTCTTTGTCGATCATGTCTTACAAGGTATAAAATAAATATGCTAAACTTTAATATCACATTTGTGGGACCCAACTCAAAAAGGCTTACTCTGGCTTTGAATACTTATTGGTCTATATTCAACATTTAGTCTGTGAAGACGTTTGTTAATCACAGGAGCCGTCGGCCCAGCCGTCTTTCCACCGCTCGTGAACCTTGGAGCAGTCAAACACTGGTTTACCAAGTTTGACATTCACAGTGTTGTGTCGCTCACACAGCCATTTTGCTAGTGCATCTCGGGATTGTGTACATGGTGGGTTTTGTTTCATGCTGAAAATATAATTTCTGATTAAGAATTTTATGTAAATTTAAGTAATTACTCTACAGTCATTATTAATCTAGAAGATCCATCTTACATATTAATTTCTACAAAGTAATTTTGCTTACCTTACTGTTCTTTAATGTAAGGTAATTCAATTTGGTACTTCAGTTAAGGGCTAGTTATAAATTGTTTTGCAGGGCCAGTATTGTATTTAGGTTATTTATAAACTTCAAAGTGCTACAAACACAGTAGGTCAATATTATTATTTTGTTTATACATACTCATCTGTGAAGTCAAGTGCACAGGGTTCACATGGGTAGAATTGTGCGAAGATGTTGAAAAACTGCACCATATCTTCAGACTGCTGCTTAGTTGGCATTTTTGGGAAGTAGGCCGCCATCGAGTGGAGGAAAGACCATGTTGCTGTACCTATCTCATCCTTGTCTAGGGGACAGTCCTTCCGTCTTGCAGGAGGCTGAATAATTAAAAGTTATTTAGTTAGTATGACTACTAACTATAATTTATTAATAAGTATTACAGCTAAGATGACTAATCAAAAATTGTGATCTAAACTAAAAGCAAACTAGTTCACCATGGCCAATGATTGTGAGAAGTCCAAATATTTGTAGAACTTGGTCATATTTTAAATCTAGGTGCCACAACAACCCTAACCCTCTTTATAACATTGTTGTTGCATTTGGATTGCATCATTCTCAGATCACCATTAGACTATGAAAACTGCGATAACCAAAGTTACTACAACCCCGAAACGGAGGAGCAATTGTGCTGTATCTAAGAAATTTATTCATACTCTGTCTTCAGTCCGGGATAAGGACAGGAACTTCACTAGAAACTTCTATAAATTATGAAACATAACCTCACCTGTTTGTTTTTGCTCGGCGTTGCCAAAGTCGTTTTATTCTGTTTCTTGGCCCAACTCTTGAAGTCTGAACACGCCCTACATGGCTTGTCCTCCTCGGAATGATCATGAGGCATCTTTGGTGACTTGAGACTACGCTCGTGCCATGTAACTGGTCTTAGTATTGAAAACTTGTGTTTCGAACTAAAACTACATTACAACTGCTTCTGTGCGTTCAATGAAAACGAGTAATGTACACTGTCGTCTCAAATTAGTAATTATAGAATAAATTTGTGAAATCGCCGGTTTTTGGAATAATTTTAATTTGTGCTACTGCTGTCAAAGTCAATTTGGCATTAGCACGTGAAGTTGACACAGTACCGTATCAGGGTTGCCAGCTTGAAAATTTTAACGGAAGAGTGCTGTCATAGTATAGAGAGGGGAAGTAGGATATCTCCGGCCCAATCCGCGATATAATTGCCTACTGTCTCAGGATTGTCACTTTTAGCTACATTTTAATTCAGTGCCTATAAATTGGCAAGAGTCGGGAAGTTGTATTTCTTACTTGTATATTGTCTGGGTACAGGGTTTGTGAGGTCGGTTTTACCTAAACGATGATGAAACCTTTCACGATGAAAGAAAGAGCGACGGGCCAGCAGACGGGCGCGGGGGGGCGGTGATGAGCACGAGTAAACGGTAGGTTACTGATAGCACTGAGCCCGGCCCTTGCCAAAGATAACACATCTCTGCACTAATTCAGTGATCATTAGTCAATAAAGTTCAACAATGGTTTTCCTAAGAAATACAGAAATATATTCAAGATTCAGAGCAGTATTATTTATAAAAAAAGGGATAAAATAAACCGGCATGACTAAACGTAAACAAAGCAATAGTGGCAAATCAATTGACAGATCAAAAGTACCTAGGTAATACATTCTAGTGGGAAAGTAGGCCTACCTACTTCCTCTGTCTGATAGAAAACTAATACAACAAAAAATAAGTAAGTAGGTATCTCATCATCAAGTAAAAATTATATGCTAGAATAAGTGACTTGCTTACCTTTCCGGTTCAATAGGTAATCTCATCATCATCATTTCAGCCGAAAGACATCCACTGCTGGACATAGGCCTCCTCCAAGCACCTCCACTTCGACCGGTCCTGTGCTTCCCGCATCCAACGGGTTCCTGCGGCCTTCACAAGGTCGTCGGTCCACCTTGTGGGAGGCCTTCCAACGCTACGTCTTCCGGTACGCGGTCGCCACTCCAGAACCTTTCGGCCCCATCGGCCATCTGTTCTGCGAGCAATGTGCCCTGCCCACTACCACTTAAGTTTGGCAATTCTTCGGGCTATGTCGGTTACCTTGGTTCTCCTGCGTATCTCCTCATTCCTGATTCGATCACGCAGGGAAACTCCAAGCATAGCCCTCTCCATTGCTCTTTGGGTGACTTTTAGCCTTCTTATAAGGCCCATTGTGAGCGACCACGTTTCATGCAGTGCCATAAGTCATCACTGGCAACACGCACTGGTCAAAGACTTTCGTCTTGAGACACTGCGGTATGTGGGACGAGAAGATATTGCGTAGCTTCCCGAACGCTGCCCAGCCGAGTCGGAATCGTCGATTAACCTCTTTCTCGAAGTTAGACCTACCTAACTGGACAGTTTGTCCTAGGTAAACATACTCGTCCACGACTTCGAGTGTAGCGTCTCCGATCTTTATGAGAGTGGGTGTTACATGGGCATTTGACATGATCTTCGTTTTGTCCATATTCATTTTAAGACTCACTCTTTCGGACGCTCTACTGAGGTCATCGAGCATTGTACTGAGGTCCTCCGTAGTCTCAGCCATGACTACGATATCGTCGGCAAACCGAAGGTGAGTTATGTACTCGCCATTGATGTTGATGCCAGCCCCTTTCCAGTCCAGAACCTTGAAGACATCCTCCAGTGCAGCGGTGAACAGTTTCGGAGAGATAACGTCTCCCTGTCTCACACCTCGCTGCAGAAGGATAGTTTGCGAGGTCTGATCCTGGAGTCTGACTGACATAGTGGCGTTTTCGTACAGACACTTCAGCACTTCGATGTACCGATAGTTGATCTGGCACCGTTGAAGAGACTGCAGCACAGCCCATGTCTCGATCGAATCAAAGGCTTTCTCGTAGTCCACAAACGCTAAGCAGAGAGGCAGGTTATGTCGCAGCGTATGTATGTGGTCTACGGTGCTAAAGCCTTCGGATCCGGCTTGTTCGGGAGGCTGGAAGTCGTCAAACCTGCGCGCGAGACGGTTCGTGATGACCCTCGAAAACAGCTTGTAGACATGGCTCAGGAGTGAGATGGGCCTATAATTCTTAAGGAGGGCATTATCGCCCTTCTTAAAGAAAAGTATCACCACACCTCTGTTCCATGCCTGTGGTGTTTTGCCCTCGAGTATGACGGAACCAAACAGTTTCTGAAAGGCCTTCAGAACGGGTTTTCCGCCGGCCTTCAGCAACTCGGCCGTAATTCCGTCATCACCCGGTGCCTTGTTGTTTTTGAGCTGCTTCAGAGCCATCCTAATCTCGTACAGACTGACGTCCGGGATGTCTTCGGTATAGTGCCAGGTCAATCTAGCTCTTGGGTCGTTTGCCAGATTCATAACGGGGTTATTTGTTGACGTCTATAACTCCATAGAAACTCTCGATCTCTCTCGACCGCTCAGGTTTGTCGGATACGATCCTGCCATCGTCGTTCTTCAGTTTCATAAGCTGG
Source organism: Mesoligia furuncula (assembly GCA_916614155.1). NCBI lineage: Eukaryota > Metazoa > Arthropoda > Insecta > Lepidoptera > Noctuidae > Mesoligia > Mesoligia furuncula. The sequence continues at coordinate 1,435,579 of OU744808.1, read as the reverse complement.
CCCTGCCCAATAGACAGATCTCTAGCAAAGACCTTGGAGCCTTTATTTCGCTCTATCGCTTCCTTAATACGATCTGTATTAAAGCGGCGAAGATCGCTTTTTAAGGACTTAGAGATCCGTCTATTGAGTTGCCGGTAATTTAGCGCATTATCCGTAGACTGCAGGATCATCTCGCGCCTCTCCTTCATGAGCCGCAAAGTAGGATCAGAGAGCTTCTTTATTGAATTCGTACGGCGGGTCTTGAAGATCTTAGACCCGACCGTATGGACAGTTTCCACGAACCCATCGTTATAATCGTCCACGGAGCTCCCTAGGCATTCGAAACGATTCTGGAGTTCGAGCTGAAAGCTCTCGGGGTTTTGGATCTGGATCGGTGCTGGACGGAGCGTAGACTTCATCAGTCGAGATCTTTCCAGCTTGATATTTGAGTTCAATGTGCCTCTTACCATGCGGTGATCACTTCCGGTTTTCACCGCGTTGATCACAGAGACATCATTGAATACTTGCTTATTCGTCGACATAATAAAGTCAATCTCATTTTTAGTTGCACCATCCGGGGTCTGCCAGGTTCACTTTCTATGCTCACGTTTTCTGAAGAAGGAATTCATCATAAAGAGGCCTTCCTTCTCCATAAAACTGGCCAGTAGGTGGCCCCGGTGGTTCCGGCGTCCAACTCCAAATTGCCCCACTCGCAGCTCATCATCGTTACGTTTACCCAGTTTCGCGTTAAAGTCCCCCATCACAACGGTAAAGTGAGTTTTAGAGCCATGCATGGCTCTTGAAATATCCTCATACATGGTCTCTACCTCATCGTCGGGGTGTGACGAGGTCGGGGCGTAAACCTGTACGACCTTCAGCGAATACCTTTCGGATAATTCTGAGTATAAGGTACGCCACCCTGGTCGACACACTCTCGATCTTCACCACGTTGCTCACAAGGGACTTATGGACGAAAAACCCGACACCACCTTGGGACTGCTGGTTGCCCTCCCGGAAATAGAGCAAGTTTCCGGATTTGAGGATTATCGAGTCCTCCCCCTCTCTTCGGACTTACTATATCGTACCTTGCTCAATTCTTCCTCGAGTTCGGTTATCTTCTCGTCGGTCCGGAGTGTACGCGTGTTATATGTTGCCAGGTCCACTTTTCGGTGATTGTGGTAGCCGGATCTCTTCCGGGGATTCTCAGCACCCCTTGCCTCACCGTGGCCTTGGCCGCTACCGTAACCAAGGGTAGGCGGGCCGCCGGGTACTAGGCGCCAAGTGTTTTTTGTGCTTGTCATTCTTGGGGGGGGGGGGGGGGGGGGGGGTTGCCATAATCGCCACGCTTGGCAGGCGGGTTGGCGATCGCAGTATGGTATGGTGGTGAAATGCATAGAGAACGCTGCTGCCCATTCTCCGGTACGACCCTTAGTCGCCTTTTACGACACCCACGGGAAGTATGGGGTGGTGCTATTCTTTAAGTCCGGCACCACACAGACAACAGGTACAATAGGTAATCTGAACAGAGACAATTCTGGAATCGATGAATTATTAAGACACCCAAACACACAGCAATACGTTATCCTGCGATTATCACACATTTTTCATTAATTTAGCGGTGCCGAAATGCCGTGACGCGCGAACCTCGTGCGGTGTTAGCCCCGACTGGCGCCCTGAGAAACGGGTCGTGTGCGTGTGGCGACGCATAGATACTTTGGCGCACACATACAAGCCGCGCGCGGTGCGTTTGTATGAAGATAACTTACTTCCCATCTTTATACTACGGTGCTGTTCATAATTATTACTCGCTCTACGCAAATTAGTGAACATTTTGTAATACTTTTGTAATCGAAGCTGACGATGGTTTTTTTTTTTTAAATAAAGTGCATACAAAAAGCAATTTAATTAATAAAACTACTATTTATTTTTTGCAAATAAATTCATTAATTTTCAACACAGTTTCGTGGATAATTATTGTAAGTACTGTCGGATTTTATTTCAATCTTTACAATGATCTCGTAGCAAAACATAGAATTGACTAGGTCATATAAATATAGGATTAAGTATATTTTATATTCGCAAATACTAAACTTAAGTTATTATAAGGCATCGTTCGCGGTGGTCGTTTCAAGGGCTCAACTGGAGGTATTTTCGCAAGTAGCAACGATTTCTGTAACAAAAAGTTTGTATTTCTTTTAGTTAAGACATGTTATGATAACGTCAACTGTTCTGTATACCATATTGCAGAAGTACAGCGCTACAATTATCTTTTGGTGCTCGAATATAGTTGACAGGGAGGCAATGTTGGTAAACATTTGTGAAATATATTGAAAAAACAAGATGACGTCGTTCCGATTTTGGCCACGCGCCATAAGATCCTTGTACAGCTATATAATAACTTACTGTCTACAATGCCGCGTAGTGCTGTGACAGCGGGCGAAGCTGGCAGTTCCTGTAAGAAGTCTCTTCCGTCGTCGCAGCAGCGCGCTAGTATCGGGTCTAGGGGCAAACTGCCTAGGAGAGGCACGCCTAGTTCTGAGCACATTTGGGCTGCTCCGCCCGTTGTGGCCGGGAATATTTCGCTGCGGGTCTGAAAACATTACATTTATGACAAGACTTTTATAATCATTTTCATGGGCATACGCGTTCTTTACTCAGCAGTGTGTGAAGCAAGGCTGGCAATCTGGCATTTTCTTTTGGTTGGCAAACATATCTTCTTCTAAAGGTCTACAATACCATAGTATCCTCACTTGCCCTTGGTTCGCGCGCTCGCAATGCTGAATGCTGTACTGACATCGGCACAGGAGGGTGATGACGTTGTTTGTGGCATGTTTGAGGTTCTGTGAGATGTTTTTTTTTTGTGCCAGTATTTTTAGATTGTTATTTGTCAGTTTTACTAGTTTTATTTGTTATTTTCGTGTATTGTTTCTCATTGCTATTCCTTCCTTATTATAAATACGTCTGTTTTTATTGTAATTTAACTGTGCAATAACTCGGATTTAGGTCTTTAGTGTTGTGCACGTTTTCCCCAATAAATAAATAGTCATCAAAGGTGCATTACATTGGAAGGCAAAGCATCATACATTTAAAAGTCAACACTGTTACCTTGCAGTTAGGACAGATAAACAGCGACATATTCTCCAGGACTCCTATGACAGGCACTCCGAGTTTGGAACAGAACTGCAGTTCCTTCCTAACGTCTAACAGAGCCACTTCTTGAGGTGTTGTGACTACGAGTGCGCCGCTCAGACCGGCTGATGTCAGGTATTGGACCGCTGATAGGTGCTCGTCTGATGTACCTGGGAAGGAGAAAAACATTTTTTTTTTATGCAATCGGTTGGCAAAGACGCCTTATGGAAATTTTTACCCATCGTAGTTCTCAAAAGGATAAAAAAGAGGTTTATTACAACTATATACTGTGCTGATTGATTTAAGATCTGATAAGACAAAGACAGCGTCCAAGGAGTTTCTTAGTTTCTTGCTACTACAACTAATCTTCCTAACTGACCTACTCTTTGACGATTCAAAATTATCTGTAATTGGTTTCAATGATATAAATGCTAAGACTTTGAGGTTAATGCTAAAGGATTAACACGTCGGGCACTAAATAAATTATGTAGCTATAACGAATCTGTAAGTAAAAGTAAGCTTACCCGGAGGTGTATCTATTAGCAGATAATCCAGTTCTCCCCAGTCCACTTCACTTAGAAACTGCTTGATCATACCTGAAAAGAATACAATGATACAGAACATTTACTTCTTCTTATTATTGTTTCGTTTTTGTGGTAAATATCTGGTGCTTACCATTTTTCTTAGGCCCCCTCCATATGACTGCATCGTCTGGACTGCCCAGTAGAAAGCCGATAGACATCAATGACAGGTTGTCAGTTACATACTGTGGACAAAATTTAAAATATTATATTTACATATTCGCAGAAAAGCAAAAGAAAGAAAATATATCGATTTGCGGGTAATATGACGCAGAGAAAGACCAAGTTACGGAAAATATCTTATCCACGCAAAACGGTTTTCAGCGGCAGCCGGCGTAATGATTTAAATTGTAGACAGAAGCGCTTTCCTGTATGGTGGAGGCATGGTATTTCCCTAAGCGTTGTGTAAATTAGTGTGGCTTTAATAATCGTGCAAATATCAATACTAACATTATAAATGCGAAAGTAACTATTGTCTATCTGCTACCTTTTTCTTCACGCCTAAAGCACTGGAACGATCGTAATTAAATTTGACAGGTAAGCTAGCCTGGGACAGGAAGGACTTTTCATCTTGGACAAGTATTTGTTTAAAAACTGATGGAATACAAAATACACACAGACGAAGTCGCAGGCAATAGCTAGGCAAAGATTACATTGACAAACGAAAATAAAAAGGATCGACGCCATCCTATCTGCAACTTTTAAAATTATCATGGTTGTAATTGTAACATGGATGTAAGAAACTAGAACCGTCTGGCGAATTAAAATAGTGGGATGACTGCTTGACTAGCACATTTTATGCTTTTTGACGTCATCTACAAAATGGTTTTTATGGGTCTCGGCGCTGGTGACGTCAATTTTTCCATTTTCAGCCTGCTATCGCAGTTAGTTTATCATCAGGCTTAGTTTATCTTTGCACATGGTGTGTTTCAAGAGCAGGCACACAGCTAGACGCCGCGTAAACGCAGCGCAAACGCTGATAGTTTCGATACATTGTAATTGGCAAACCTTGCTAGAAAAACGGAGGTCCTTAATTGCGATCTATCTTCTTTATTTATTATGTCCCCACCGCTGGGAAACAGGCCTCCTCTCGGTGAGAGGGAGTGGGCCGTAATACACCACGCGGGCTCAGTACGGGTTGGTAGATGTCTGTTTCTTCAATTGAAGCTGTTTAAAACCAATCTTTCGTTTATTTATACTTACAACAGGTGACCATCCTGATCCAGAGTTGTGAACTTGTTCGCCTCTTACACCGAGCACACGAGGTTGACTGGGTCCGCAGATGTCTGCGTCTAATATACCCACCTGAAAGTAATCAAGATTTTTTTAAAGTTTGGATAGTTTATTAAATATCTGTTACCCTCCATTTTAGTCATCATTTTGCTACAATGCAATGATCACGGTCACGCCAATGTCCAAGGGATGTCCCCTGAATAAGTGGTATGAGCTTAAGCACACAACAGCGCCTTAGGGAAAATCATAATCATCGCCAGCAGCCCACACCGACCGAATTTGTGCTTCTCTCATCCAGCTGGTGATGGGTATTCATATAAAAATAATTAAAAGTGTCCTAGATCCATGTTTTCGTAGAAGTATACAAAACAACCATACAACTACTTATGCATCGCCTATAATAAATTACCCCATAAAACCTGACCTATATACGACGCACGACGAAGGTTGTACCAGGCAGTGCCATCATCTGGCTGTACTGTGCGAATTCTTTGGCACCGCGCCTTTGGAATCAATACACGTGTTGTCTGTGCCGTTCTGTATTTGAAAAAAAAATATTTTGCCGCGAAAATGGATTTCGGAAACGCGTATGAACGACGGTCAAGATATAATAGGGTAATGTTAATGTTATTTTTTGATATAATAGGGTAAGGTTATGTTGTAATGTTATTTCAATAATTATTCAACTTCTACTGTTCTCCGTCCGAGTACCTATTGTCGCAGCGTGACGTTTTAATTGGTGTTTAATTGAACAGCTGGCACAAGCTTATCAAATTAAAAAAACAATCAATTTGGACATGACACATTGGTGAAAATTATTAATTCTGCAATTTTTTGGTGTACCTACAAATTATTTCAAATTCTTTTCATTCATAATTTGTACCAATAATTAATTTGAGTGAAAAATAATTTATAATACTGTTTTTTTTAATAAGTCATCATTACGTTATAACTGCGGTATAATTATAACCCGGCGGATAACGAGAGGAGTTATCAAAGGGTCAAACACGCCCCCTATCACGCGCTTATAAAAAGTAACGACCATCCATTAAACCCAAGAAGTCTTCAAAGTGCATTGCCTTAAGTTCACTGGCTTCCTTCACTAGATAAACATTGATTGATTGACGCCTTTTGATTGTTTTTTTAATAGACTTATGCTAAGCTATGGTTTACATTATTAGTTTTACCATGCTTGGGTGAAGTTTATACACCATTGCTAGATCAATGAAGGTCAGACATCACATAAAGATAACACCTACCTCATATTTGAAGTGAAAAGTATATATTATAGATAACAACCTTTTCAATGATTATTTGTTCCATCTATGGATTAAGCATTAAAAGGTTTTTAACAACGGAATGTTGACTATTTAATATAAAATTTGCTGGCCTGTAGAATTGTGATAATTTAATGCTCCAAGTGTAAGCTACATAATTATCATAGGCACACAAGAAAACACAAGATTGCTGGGATGTTGATGGATAGTTTTTTTTTTTAATGTGGCATAACATTAGCTGCCTAGCCTTTTTCTTAACTATGTTGGGGTCGGCTCCAGACTAACTGGATGCACCGGAATACCAGTATTTTACTTTTTATGATCTGCAATCGGCTTATCTAGCCATAATCAGATGTGGTTTCAGTAGGTTATATATTTTTGACAATGTGGCTCCATTGAACCGACATCAACAAAAACCATGATAAGAGCTATTTCTCAGTCTCTCTGATCCAAGTCTAGTATATGCCATCTTTTTAGGCGTGCTATGGTTTGGTTATTTAGGAGGTTCTTAGCCAATTCATTGGTATGCTCTAGTAGTCTATTCTTATATCGCGTACAGTTTTTGTTTACTTCTTCCTTATTGTAGGCATCTTTAGGTATTCACGGATTTCGGAGTTTCTCACGAACCACCCTGCGCCAGATATTGATCGTAAGGCTATATTCTGAAATCTCTGTAGGATCTCTATGTTGGAGTTACTGGCAGAACCCCATAGTTCTGTACTATAAGTCCACACCGGTTTTATGATGGCTTTATAGACCAGTAGTTTGTTGTTCGGAGATAGCTGTGATTTGCGTCCCAATAGCCAAGAGAAGGTCTTGAATAATATTGTTGCCTCTTTTTTCTTTGCCTTGATGTGGCAGGGCTGTCTTAGTCTTTGGTCTAGACCCAAATATTTTACACAGTTACTCATTGGTAATTATTTTCCTTCCATATAGACTGGTGTACATTCACCTCTTCTAAGGGTAAAGGTTGCCTGCACAGATTTGCTTACACTAGGCTTTATTCTCCATTTTTGGAACCAAAGTTCTATTTTATGAATTTGCATTTGTAGTATTTTAGATGGGAGCGACTGCCTATCTGTCCTCCACAGACTGCAGAAGATAAGAGAAGACTGTGTCTTGCCCAGTAGCTGGGTTGTGGTAAGACTGGTTGTCAAACTTCAGTTTCAGAACTTTCCAATGATATCCGTAAAACAAAATATTATAGATTAACTTACATTAGCATCAGCATTCCTAGCAGCCAGTGCATGCCCAAGTAGAGATGTGACGGTACTCTTGCCCACTCCTCCCTTTCCTGAGAGGATTAATATTTTGTGCTTCACATTAGAGAGCCGCTCCTTAATTATTTGAATTGCAGGGTCTGGCCCTGATACTGCGCCTGGTAAAAAAAAAGTAAATATTTTTATTAGTATTATTTTATGCTGTCTAATAATTGTATCAATGTATTCAATCACATCCTGTTAGAAATATTGTGTTAAACAAAATTGATTTTGAACAAGCTACAATCTGGTAAGGTACTGACATCAAACAAATCTTATTTACAACCATATTTTCAAAGTCACAATTGGCACTATTGTTTTGATTATTTTTTAATACTGTATCGACTGACTGTGTAGAGAATTGATTAGTGAAGTTATAATAAAATACATAACATATTTTGCAATTCAAAAATTTTTTTCCTCTCCAAGCACTGATAACTCTGATAAGACAGACTGATTACAACCAGTATCTCAAAGTTATTGATTCAATATTCTGAATGATCTATGAAAAAACATTTTATCTATTAAAACTTTACAAGTACTTTGTATAATTAAAAAAATACTGTACAAAGGTGGACTTAATGCTTGAGGCATTTTCTACCAGTCAACCTTATGGTGATACAGCCAAAACATGGCAGGTGCAACATACGGATAGATAGCTTGGAAATAACTATAAAATACAAGAATAAATACTAATACATAGATACAACATTTGGTAACAGACCATAATGTAGGTAATATGTATGATAAGTCTTAGTTCGGGTGCTTGTAACATAACATATTCAGATAATTATACTATAAATTCAGGAATGAAAAAATATATTATTGCTGTGTCATTCCTTGATTGAAAGCTTCTCCTTCAAAACATGGGTGGTAGCATAAGGCAGCACACTGAATAATCAGAATCAGTAGTATGGTCCACCACTGAAACAATCCACAGAGAACTTCAACCTGTGCAAGCATTATGGCCAATTTAAAAGTAATAGGAATTCAGATAGTAGTATCTAGTTGCATTGCGATTAGCCAATAAAAGCTGTGGATTATATAGCACTTACAACTAGGACTGAACAAATAACTGATGCAATATCAATGTTTGTTTAAACACTTACCCGAAGCGCAAATGTTTTGGTTAGGGCATCCAGCGCACGCTGAGGCCTTGCCAGCATCGTCACTTTGGGTCCCTGGACAATCTACAACAGAAAAGTGCAGGGTTTTACGAAGGAGTTTAGGGTTTCATGAAACACTTTCATAGGTTATTTACTTACGCTGGGGCGCGTTGTCTGGTACACTACTCATGTTTGCTTACAGCTAATAACACATAACCCTATTCTTAAATATAAAACGCTGTAATAATTAATTTTAATGATTTGAACGTCGTGAATCTACGAATCCTAACAGCAGAATAATGTCAATTTGTCAAAGTCAAAATAATTTTGACTTTTGCTAAATGAAATGTGAATGAAGTTAGAATGTGATTGACACTGACATTGACATTAAAAACTGTCAGTCACTAATTTTGTGTGGTTGGACATTATGGGCTGCGTTCATCATTGAATTATTATTAAGATTTTGTTATTATTGGATTGGTCGCCAAATCATTACTGGGAAGTTGATGCAAATAATAATATTCCACGTTCCGCAATAGTCCTGCGCTGTCTTTGGGTGCACTTGCATAGTGCATACAGAGATAATCGGCGATTTGTGCCTCATCACAAAAATTGTTTAAGGGGCATCTGCGAGTTGACTTCAGCCCCTCGTAAGCCTTCCAAAGATCCGGGACCCAAGCGCCTGAGATATTATGTTGAAACATTTAAAAAATAATAATGTGGTTATACAAAGTCCGACCTATAATTGAAAAATAGTTACCTAGCATTTTTAAATTAATGTGCATTTGCTGAAAACCGAATGCATCGTTTTTAGTAGGATTAGGAAATACTTTTTGTTTCCGTCAGGTTGCCTAATTTAGCGATACGAAAATTTTCAATTTTGAATTTTCTTTTTGCTTGATTTAAATTATTATATAATCTTCAAAATTTTTACACGTTTTCATTAAACAATAATCAAAATGGCCAAGGAAGTGTCTATGTGCACGGTAATGTAATAACTAATAAAGTAATAACATAACTAGTTCTTAAAATGTTAATTTTAAAATTACTTGATGTAGACTTTTATGTACCTATTTTGTAGCAACTCCAACAATGGTCCCCGGTAAAAGAGATCGTGGGGGCTCCCAGTGTGCCCCCACAAGTCGGTTACTGCTTCCACTCGCCGAAGAAACACCCATGGAGGCCTATCATGGGCTACGAGGAGATCGAGGTGACTCCTATGTAAGACTCTACCTTTTACTTTTTATCAATCTCCGATAATTTCAATACCAATTACCCTACAACTGCTACGAGATAACGGAATCTGTAAAGGAAAAAGTAAAAAAATAAGTGAATAATGGTAATGAAATGAAATTATATTTATTTCTATAAATACCTACTTAGGTTCAGAAAAACACTTTTACTTGCATACCTATGTAATGTCTACATATTTTGTATCTGTAATTTATATGTAGGTATTACATAATAATAAAGAGTATATCTATGTAACTTCAGCACAGTAACACGAATCCTATTTGTCCACCAGGCCATCACAGCCCATAACCAATACCATGGTGGACCCGTGCTATACTCCGGCTGGCATGGCCGCGGAGCCGCTGCGCTTTCCCAACCTGGTCACCGGATTCGACCGAAGCCCTGAACACGCTGCCCGAGCAGCTCTATACACTCGATACACGCAGTATGAGTGGAACCAGAACAGCATCAAGAACTATAACGAGTCTGATGCCAAGAGGAACTTCTCCGAACGTGTTAGGAATGATATCATGAGGATGCTGAGGTAAGGACCACCGCTTGGCAAAAAATGGAAAAGTACTAAAACCTTTCGGAAAAACATGAAAACCAAAGCTTAGAACTTTAGCGCTATGGCTCTTTAAAATACGAAATATTTTCTGAAAATTGTTTGGTTTGTGTATGGAACTACAGTCTAACTGATCTGGGAGTATTACAGGGAAACCGATGAGATTGGCACCCAGGGACAGAGAGACTCCGGCAGGAGGATCGGTGAACGAATCACCGACACTACCTTTTGGAGGAATGAGGTAAGTTAGAGATTTCACAATGATTTTATGCCACGGGTCCTGGGGTCCTCTTCAGAAAGGAAGAAGCGAACTTATAAGTAATTGTGCTGCCCTACTGCCACAAGAAAGTACTCTAACCTGCTACCTTATAAGTTAACTTACTTGCTGATCAATCTTGCGTCTTCACGTACAAGATCCATGGTTTTACGACACCACACAAAGACATGGCTTTCTAGAGGATCGACTGCAACACTTTCAGACACAATACATTACTTGAAAACATTTGAGTCTCTCACATTAGAAAAATTGGAACACTTTCCACAATAATTTTAGTCCATCCTTATTAACTGAAGCTGTGTTAATAGGTCTCAATAGAGATGGAACGTTTAGTATCCACGTGTGAGAAGCTCAACGAAACTCGAAGGCAGCTGGAGCGAGCCATCGCCGGCATTGAGGGCCCACTGCATATCGTGCAGGAGTGCCTGTACCACAGGGAGAAGAGGCAGGGTAAGTGCCTGTCAGAGTGCGGCGGAAACTTTCAGTTTACTTAAGGTGAATGGGTAGTGGCTACCCCGAAAAACAAATTTTCTTCCGTTTTTGGCAATTTGCAGGTCAGTGTCAGGTTGTATCTTGATCAAAATATGATTCGCGACAATTACAGGTACATATTTAGAGAATTATAATCATTTATACATCTTTCGAAGTTAGATTTCTACCATAAGCACTTTTCCATAACAGATTGGTGGTTGGTGGTAGAAATCTAATTTAGGAAGGTATATTAATGATTCTAATGATTATAATTCTCTAGATATGTACCTGTTATTGTCGCGAATCATATTTTGATCAAGATACAATCTGACACTGACCTGCAAATTGCAAAAAACGTAAGAAAATTTGAATTTCGCGGTCTACCACTATCCATTCACCTTAACATATTTTTTTGTGCAATTTTTTTGGTTGTAACTTTAGCCTGTGACCGATTCATATTATCATTAGTCGAAGCCAAAACCTCAAGGCTTGCTGTGCTCAGATCTTGGAGCATATGTTGTATCCCGGCAGCATTCGATGCAAATAGCATGATGTCATCAGCGAAACGAAGGTTGAAGATTTTTCGCAACCAACTATTGATTTGTCTGAAGCATAGGTCCGCTAGGTTATTAAATACCTCTTCAAGAGTCCTAGTGAACAATTTGAGAGAGAGCGGGTCGCCCGGTTCTACAACATGTCTTTTAAAAGTTTGACCGGGAAAATTGAGTTTAATGTTGCTATGCTCATCAGCTGCCTAGGCTTTTCCCTACTATGCTGGGGTCGGATTCCAGTCTAACCGGATGCAGCTGAATACCAGTATTTTACATGGAGCGACTGCCTATCTGACTTCCAGGCACAACCCAGTTTCTGGGTAATACAATACCCCGTGGTAAGACTTTCGGGCTTCTGACTACCTGTAACGACTGACAGAGATCCACGAATGACAGCCGGGACCAACGGCTTAACGTGCTTTCCGGGGCCTTTCATCCACCCAGGGACCAACCACGGCAAGTGCAGCTTAACCTGATCGATCGACCAGTGCGGCTGTTATTACTTAGCCATAAGCCCCCCTCAATGTTATGAGTCAATGACTAATATTATTGAGAGCTGCAGTGAACATTAGCGTCATATACTACGTAGGTACTTACTACTACTTATACTAACGTTTACATGGTACTTGCAGGTCTGATATCTCTTTAACAACCCGGTATTTCACAGCCTTCTGCTCATAATTAAAATTGATGCTTATGATATAAACTTTCATTTGATGTATATGTGGTTTTTATTGGACATATTGGCCAAAACGCCCATCATTCAAAAATCGCTCATTGTTCTGCCGGTAGGTCTGGAGCAGGTGCACGATGCTGTGGAACAGTCGTTACTCAAAGAAGTCGCCATTCTGCGCGAGTGCCAGAATAAGTTCCGGGATATGCTCGAAAAGGTACGAGTGCCACCATACACACTTAAACTGACTGAACGTAGTAGTATGACTAAAAAAAATTATTTCCGTGTAAAATCAAAATGTAGGTACATACCTACATAGGCAGTGAGAATTAAGTGGAACCTAGTTTTATCTACGCTACTATAATCAAATTAGCTGAAATGTTGCCAACAGATTCTTGGACTTTTATTAACGACAGAGGGTCAAAAATTAAAAAATTACGTTACGTATAATTTGGTGTATGGCTGCGTTTGTCCAACAGGTGCGGGCGCAGTCTAAGAACTGTCGCGCGACACAACACGAGCTGGAGACTGATATGCGCAACAAGGAGTACGCGCTCGGCATCGACTCTATGTGCCATCAGCTCAACAACTTCTCTAAGGTAGGTGAAGAATGCAATCGTGATTGTTTGGAGCAGTTAATAAGTAACCAGGATGTGGATAAATCCACCTACAATTTGGATATCATCGTGTGTCCATTCAGTCACTAGGTTATTTTTGTAGAATTTATAAATGGTTAGTACCTGACCGTCCGTATCCATAATCCAAGCATACGCGCAAACAGAGGCGTCGCAAGAGGATGAAATCCAGACTTTTTACAACGATATAGAAAAAGCACACTCTCTAGCTAATGATAAACTAATAGTTATGGGCGACTTCAACGAAAAAATAGGGTGGCCCAAGACTGAAGAAAGTTTGTGCGTGGGTAGCTACGGTTATGGAGAACGTAACAAAAGGGGCGAAAGACTAATAGACTACGCTCTGGAACATAAATTGTCAATAATCAACACCTTTTTCGAAAAAAAAAAGCTAAACAAAGATGGACCTGGGTATCACCTAATCAGAAAATCAAATATGAAATAGACTATATAATGACAAATAAACCTTACATGGTAAACAACATCGAAGTCCTAACCCAAGTCAAATTCGCTTCAGACCACAGATTGATACGGGCAACATTCCACTTACACCAACCAAAGAAAAGCAGAAAAACCTTTAAAATAAACTCAAATAACCCAAGAACAGATGACGAAGTTAAAAAGTACAACAATTGTCTGAAGTCTAACATTGAAAATAACATATCTACCACACCCGAAATTGTTCAAATCTACTATGACTTGCTTGAAGAAAACATACTATCCAGTTTAAAAAATAACAGTGATACTACTAAAAAACAACATTCAATACTTAGCGAACATACTAAACTTCTAATAAAAAAACGAACTGAAATAATAAATACAAAAAATAAAAGCATAGAAATTAAAAATTAACTTGTTATACTTTTTAAACTTACAAACAAATCAATCAAATTTGACTATATCAAACACCGAGAACAAGTAATATCACGAAATCTAAAAAACTTTAGAAGCACTAAAAGAGCCTACAAAATTGTCACACCACAAGCAATGGATACAAAAACTGGAAAACAATTCCGAAGAGACGAAGACCAGGAAAGGTGTTATAGGCCATGCCACTAAATTCTACAAATAACTATACAAAAAGAGGGAAGATGATAATAATGAACTATACGAACAGACTCTGTTCGTTCTTGGTTGGTTGCAACTCTGTTGAACAGAGTTGCAACCAACCAAGAGCAAATCCAGTCGAACCAATACAAGAAGTAGAAGTGTACACACACATAAAGACACTTAAAAACGAAAAAGTCCTGGGCCAGATGGGCTAACGAACGAAGTCATAAAATTAGGTGCCCCCACCTTAGTCTACCACTTGGCACAACTTTTTAATATGGTATTAAAGACCGAAAAGGTACCGAAGCAATGGTGTACATCCGACATAATATTACTTTATAATAAAGGGAACCCATTAGACATAGGCAACTACAGACCAATCAGTCTACTGGCCAGCCTATATAAACTTTTTGCGTCTATCATACTAAACCGAATTGCTGGTAATATTGAAAAGTTCCAACCAATAGAACAGGCAGGCTTTCGCTCAGGATTGAATACAACTGACCATATTCACATTGTAGAATAACTAATAGAAAAATACAACGAGTTCAACAAACATCTTTCTAACGCCTTTGTCGAATACAGCAAAGCCTTTGACAGTATTAGCTATAGCTCAATCTGGAAAGCACTGAAAGCTTCGAACGTAGATGATAAATACATAAATATCATAAAATACCAGATTATATTCAAAGTCTATAAGCACCGTTAAACTTGAAAGGAGAGGCGATCCAATTAAAATAGAAAGACGAGTCAGGCAAGGCGACCTCTTGTCACCGAAACTTTTCATTGCTGTTTTGGAGAATCACACTCAAAGCATTTATTTCAATTAAACCAATTACAGACACTTTTGAATTGTCAAGGAGTCGGTCAGTCAGAAAGATGAAGCTAGTTGCCCATTCCAAAGCGTAGGTACCTATGGAGAAGAACGGGCAAGAAACTCCATGGACACTCTTTTAAATCAAAATAATATGGTTACAAAGTCTTGTTTACATCATTCATGTTAAAAATTATACATGTGAGAACGATGCAGAATGTTAAAAGCGTCCGTAATCAAAAGAAAAAATAAAAAAAAACAATTCAAATAGGTATTAAATTAAAATAAGCCATGGCAACAAAGAGATGACCAGTCCCTACTGACGGCGCCCGTTCACGAACATGACGCATGTATTAGCACCATTTAGCTCAACCATTTTGAAGGGAGCCAAATGATCCAACGCACACGCCACCATCAGCGAGACATTTGAGTGAGCGTGACATACTCTCAGCTGCCAGGGCACATTCAAGTCAATAAAAGGCGTACCCAGTAAATGGAAGCTTTATAGTATGTACATATTCAAAAACCTAAACTGGACAAATTATGGACTTAATATCGATGGGCATCGCCTGAATCATCTCAGGTTCGCAGACGACATAGCCATATTTGCTGAGACAGCTGAAGAACTCAAGCATATGCTCACTCACTAGACCAAGAAAGCTCAAAAGTGGGCATGGAAATGAACGCAAGCAAGACTAAGATAATGACCAATTGCTACAACATACCCATCAACAAAAAAGGAAACAACATCGAATATGTGAATAATTATATCTTTTATAAAATCCAACAACGACGATGAAGTAGACAGAAGAAAAAACATTACATAGAAGAAGTTTTGGTCGCTAAAAGAAATTCTAAAAGGAAAATGAATTTAAAGAAAACTGTTATGGATACCTGTCTCTTGCCTAGTTTACTATACGGCTGCCAAACATGGACTTACACAGACAAAATAAAACAGAAAATAAACGTAACACAGAGCCACGGAAAGGAGCATCCTAAAGATCCACAAAACACAGAAGATCAGGAATGTCATAATAAGACAAAAAACAAAAATAACATGCACTATAAAATAACGTGTCACTCTACGCAGACAACAGATGGACTAAACGGAGTACTCGCTGGCGAGAACCAATACTTGGTCACAGAAAAGTTGGTGGATGATATAGTAAACTACTACTATACCATTGATTGATGTTAGATACGATACCGAAGCGTATCGAGGGGTTCTGAATAGCTATGCTGCTGTAGTTAGACCTTCGATTGCGTACAATATAATACACTCACCAGAAGACTGTACCATCACTATCCACTATGGTATGAGGGACAGGTTTCTTGACCTTCTGACTTCCTATCTGAACAAAGGTTGTTAATAGCAAGAGATCTGCAGGCTCTGAGGTCATCATGGGCATTCCGCAGGGTTCAATTCTAGGTCCTTTCTTGTTTCTATTTTTTGGCCGGAACCGAAATTAGGCCGAAACCTGATTTTATGACCCAAATCTAACATTTGGTCGGTCGTTATCAATCATTATTCCAATTTGGCTAAACCAGCGGTTATTGAATGTCAAACCTGTGACAAAGCACTGGGAAACCTATACTGGCTTCTTGCTGTTGATTATTTGTAACTTGAAGGAGCCGTAAACCCTCAGGGCCTGCAATTTTACGCGGGCATCGAGCGCTACGACCCCACCGTGTGCGACACGGCGCGCTGGGCCGCGGCCTCCGCCGCCACGCTGCAGCGCTCGCAGTCCGAGCGTGCCAAGGCCATACAGATGCTGTCAGGTAACACTCATACATACAGATGCTGTACGGTGACACACATACAGATGCTGTCCGGTAACACACATACATAGAGATGCTGTCCGGTAACACACATACATACAGATGCTGTCCGGTAACACATATACATACAGATGCTGTCCGGTAACATAACATTCGTACAGATGCTATCCGGTAACACACATAAATACAGGTGCTGTCCGGTAACTCACATACATACATATGCTGTCCGGTAACACACATACATACAGATGCTGTCAGGTAACACACATACATACAGATGATGCCCGGTAACACACATAATACAGATGCTGTCCGGTAACACACATACATACGTATGCTATCCGGTAACACACATACATACATACGGATGCAGTGCGGTAACACACATACATACAGATGCTGTCCGGTGACACACATACATACAGATGCTGTCCGGTAACACACATACATACAGATGCTGTCAGGTAACACACATACATACAGATGCTGTCCGGTGACACACATACATACAGATGTTGTCCGGTAACACACATACATACAGATGCTGTCAGGTAACATACATACAGATGGTGTCCGGTAACACTCATACATACAGATGATGTCCGGTAACACTCATAATACAGATGCTGTTCGGTAACACACATATATACATATGCCATCCGGTAACACACATACATACAGATGCAGTGCGGTAACACACATACATACATATGCTGTCCGGTAACACACACACATACATACATATGCTGTTCGGTAACACATATACATACAGATGCTGTCAGGTAACACACATACAAATAGATGCTGTCAGGTAACACACATGCATATAGATGCTGCCCGGTAACACACATACATATTGATGCTGTCCGGTAACACACATAAATACAGGTGCTGTCCGGTAACTCACACACATACATATGCTGTCCGGTAACACACATACATACATATGCTGTCCGGTAACACACATACATACATATGCTGTCAGGTAACACACATACATACAGATGCTGTCAGGTAACACACATACATACAGATGCTGTCAGGTAACACACATACATACAGATGCTGTCAGGTAACACACATACATAGAGAATGCTGTCCGGTAACACACATACATACAGATGCTGTCCGATAACACACATACGTAGGTACAGTATCATCATCTATCTTAGGAAAACCATACCAACGCTCGATGATGTGATCTAATATACCTATAGCTGTTATAACCATGGAAGTACTTGCCTATTTTAATTTTTGTATTAATTAACATGTTTACAAAATTATGAATTAACAACCCTATCATCATCATTATTATGCCAATTTATTTGGGGTCGGCGCAATATGTCTTTTTCTGATGGCTATTGTGTTCTAAATTTTTTCAACGCAATCTTGATTCCGTAAAAATGCAGGTCCCTTAGCTTTGTCTCGCACCGTTTACTCCAGATACGGAGAATCTAATCAACGTGTCGGCGACGGAGATCTGGGACCAATGGAGCAACTCCAACAGCGCGTTCACTCGCCGCATCGCAGAGACCATCGAGATTAAGAACAAGCTGCAACTACATCTGCACAAGGTAAAGTATTCAATGTGTACTACTATCTTCTTTTTTTTAAATTAATTTCCGCACAGCCTGAACCGCTGGGCGTTGAGTCTAGAAGTTTGAAACTTTGCACAGGAGTTTCTTTTAAAACGAAAGTGAGCACTAAGGAGGGATTTTAAAAAAATCATTTCTGAAAGTTAGTATAGACGTTCGTGATTTTTGCCGATGGGAAACCCCCTTGGGATGGGCTTGTCACAGAAGAAATCACATTTATTTATTTATGATGGCACTCTAACGAAAGAGCTTAGTATTATTATACTAAGTAGTACAGTGAACTTATCACCTAAAGGTGTGCACAGCACTTACATAGTTTGCCTAATTGATTTACTAGGTAATTAAAGTAGTAAAAATAACAATATATTGAAATAAATTAGTAATTATAAAATCAAACATAGAGGATAGGGCCATAACAAGCTATTTAACCATGGTTAAGAAAGGGGTAGTTTGACATTAGGCAGCAACAGAAGAGAAAACATTATATGCAGTGACATTCTCAAACTGTGCTTTGAAATTGGAAGAAATTCCACAGAGAATATCCCTCAGAAATTCAGTAAACACATCGATGGGAAAAACACTATCTTCATCTTGACCTCATAAGAAGCATAAATTCTACCAAGGTTATTTCTCATTTCAGATCCAACAAGAGATCTTCGACGTGGAGAAGACCCTGGAGCTGCTGAACAAGGCCATCGAGGACAAGCTGCAGCCCATAAAGGTGGCCCACACGCGCCTGCAGGCCAGGACCAACAGGCCGCATCTCGAGAAGTGCCGCGATGAGGCACAGAACAGGTGAGCGAGTAGTAGTTAGACAAGCTGCAGCCCATGAAGGTCCCCACACGCGCCTGCAGGCCGGACCAACAGGCCGCACCTCGAGAAGTACCGCAATGAGATACAGTCTACAGAACAGATGAGCTTACGACAGTCTCAATACATTTTTATTCACCGTAAGTTTTTTA
The DNA here is from genome assembly GCA_916614155.1 of Mesoligia furuncula. Taxonomy (NCBI): domain Eukaryota; kingdom Metazoa; phylum Arthropoda; class Insecta; order Lepidoptera; family Noctuidae; genus Mesoligia; species Mesoligia furuncula. The sequence goes on along the minus strand of OU744808.1, from coordinate 1,416,410 downwards.
GATCTTGCCACATACTCGTACGTCTTTCTCGTAGTCTTTTGGCGTTCGAATGACGTTGACAGGGGGGCGCTGTTGGTAAACATTTGTGTACAGTCCTTCCAGTTAGTTTACCTATACAGCAACCCAATAGCCCCGACCCCGGGTCTATAGTCCCGAGACTTTGCAGACTATTAACAATTCTGATGAAGGGATCGATATTTGTTGCACTTCACTTCGAAAATTCAAGCGCCAATAAGTCCACCAATATAGATACCTAACCGTTATACGCAACGCACGATTTCCCCAACCATTGTCAACTATTCGTGTTATAATTGTATAAAAAACTATGCGTCAGTTCTGTACTTATAAATAAGTACTGTAATTTAGTGTATTTTTTTTAAATAAGTAAAATTTTGTTTTTGCATGCTGTGTCTATCGCATAATATTGTGCACTTTGCTTGTGTGTTTGCATGTGTTAATTTAGTTGAACAGTGTAACGATTGTAGATAGACCAATAAATAAATAGCAACCTTATTGTAACAATAATAAAGAACTCGGTGAAATTGACAATGAGCAACCTTATTGCAAAGGCAATAAAGATCACTGTGATTTTAATACTGATGCAAACTCAGATGTAGAATAACTGTCAACGGACTGTAACTGTTTTATGAAATGTATTGAAAAACAAGTAGGCGCTGTTAGTTTCGATTTTGGCCACGCGCCAAAAGAACCTTGTAGCCGTTATAACTAAGATGACGTGGAGAGTTTTGAACATGAATGTGGATTAGGAGAAGACCAAAGAAACGATAGATGAATTATGCGAAAGATGATAGATATGGCTAAAGGAAGTCGTCGAGATTGGGAAAAATCAAATCTGTTTACGACCACCATCGAATTTTTAGCAACATATTAAACTCATATCGCTACAAGGTTCGTTCGGTGCATGACAAAATCGAAACTAACTCCGCTACCCTATTCGGTATCTTAATAAAATATTTCTCCGCTAACAGACTAATAAAAGAAGTATGCGACCTCCAAGAGACAATGGAGACTCTCCGTTCAAAGATCGCGACAGCCGAGGGCACGCACCAGACGCTGCTGGGCGTGCGCGCGGGGCTGGAGGCCGAGCTGCGCAACAAGACCACGACGCTGTTCATCGACCGCGACCAGTGCATGGGGCTGCGCCGGGGCTATCCCGTCACCGCGGCCATCAAGGCTTAGGGCGGAGTCGCATGGTGTGATGTAATTGCCTGTGGCGTTCCATAAGTTAAATAAAGCAACTACAAAAATTGCACCATCTCAATGATATTTAGATGATGCAAGTCATTTGTGGCTTAAAATTTACGTCACAGGCAAGAAACTGGTGCCGTGTAAATGGGGTTTTAGAACATGTCTGTGTGTAAAACTGTCCAAATGTTGTATGTTATGCCTGGTTTTGATTAGGAGAAATTTTAAGTGCATTAAAATTTATTAAATAGAATTGGTTTTTTTTCAGTTTTTTGTAAATACATGTGACTTCTCATCGCCAAAAATGACGGAACTTCGTATAGTCTTTCATCGCTTATTCAACCCATTCATCATTTCAACCGAAATACGTCCAACGCTGGACTTAGGCCTCCCCCAAGCACCGCCACATCGAACGGTTCTGTGCTTCCCGCATCCAGCGGATTCCTGCAGCTTTCACAAGGTGATCAGTTCACCTTGTGGGAGGCCTTCCAATGCTACGTCTACCGATACGCTGTCACCACTTCAGAACCTTTGGGCTCATCGGCCCTCTGTTCTACCAGCTATGTCGGTTACCTTGGTTCTCCTGTGGATCTCTTCATTTGTGATTCGATCACTTAGGGAAACTCCAAGCATAGTCTAGCCAGAAGGCTAAAAGTCACCCAAAGGGCAATGGAAGGCCATTGCCCTCTGGGTGACTTTTAGCCATCTAATAAGGCCCATTGTGAGCGACCACGTTTCAGTGCCATAGATCATCACTGGTAACACGCTGGTCAAAGACTTTTCATCTAGAGACATTGCGGAATGGACGAATTTTCAAAAACCCTTTCTCTAATTGGGTTAGAGCTATGCAATATCTTGTCGTCCCACATACCGCAGTGTCTTGAACTCTTATAACTGTTACACAAGTGTTCTAAGAGTTCAAGACACTGCAACTGACAATTTCATGCTGCTAGACTCAGCAGTTTACGATGTGCGTTGTCTGACAGTGAATAAATTTTAGATTTTGATTATGTAGGTAGAGAAGATGACATCTTACCTTTCCTCCCCAGCTGTTTGAAGCTCATTGGTTAGTAACTAAAATAGTGGGTAACCTGGGCGCGTAGTATGACCACCAAAGAAATGGGTTTTGTTGACGGAAGAATAGACAAAACGACAGATTGTAGAAAGATTTCTACCGTTTTAAGCATGACGATCAATAGGAGACGTGCTTTTGTTCTTCAGTCTTACAATGTTAAGCATGACAACCAATTTTTCTCGACTTTTGACACTTGGAAGTAGAAATTGTTTTTCTCTCAACTACGGGGCCCCGGGCTCAGCCAGAAGAGGTGGATAGAAAGAACTGTCTATTCTTGGTAGAATAGATATTCTTGGGAATGGGTCATGCTACGAGAGCAGTGGGTACGACAGATAAAAATTAAAAACTGAAGTGAAAATAAAAACCAACATAGATGCTGGCTTTCGTCTATTTCAATAATAAAACTTAACAAAACAGTAGCATATCTGTACACAACACTCACTTGCATACATTTCATCTTTAGCGCAGCCAATGTAGGTTCACATTGTTAGCCTTACATATTTTGTATTACGGGCAGACATCCTAAATCGAAATCCTTGTCATCTGCGTCTGGCTCTGGGTCAATCCAGAAAATAACGACATGACATTCGAATCTTATAGACGTGACTTTGTTTCAATAACGTTTGCAAGCGAGTGAAAACATAATTCACTTCATTTCACTATTCTAATCTAACTCTTTACTTGACATACGACGGCACAGGCAGTTTCATGCCTTCCTTAGCCTCAAAGAAAGTGTATGATAACACAATCTCGTCCACAAACTCCATCCTTGGGTCATCAATGAATTCAGGATCGATGTAGAAGAATACTGGCATGTCCACCTGGAAATTATTAATAGATTCATTGTTTTTAAATAGAAAAAGTAATTCGTTATTTAAATTTTATTTATTTATTTAGTTTTAAATTATGCCGGAATAAAATTTTGGGGAACATAAAAAAAAAATACAAGTAAAATGATAATTGCTCTAGTATTTATTATGATTTCAATGACGTGTATTTATAAAATGCCTTTTACAGTTTACACAATTTTCTTATGATAAATGATTTTATTTTTGTAAGTTGGTTTGCACAAACACTTTTACATGTCAATAATATTTTTTTAAACTAGATGAGGTCGACGTTTCCTATCTGACTACTCTGAGAAGAAGGGCTGAAACAAACTCAGGGGTCACAGTCTCTTTTAAAGTCCAGAGATAATCTTGGTCAGGTTTTATGAATGATGTAGATCGATGTCTGAGATGGTCTTTTGAGGAAAGAACCACAGCTTGAGAGGACCTGTCCAGTCAGTGCACGCATTTGTCAGAAATCGTGCAGCTCAACTCAAGACCGAAATGTCGAACGACGAAATGAAAATTTCTTTGGTATTGACCAAAGAAAGGGCATTTGGGTAGGCCACATAAATTACTCAAACGGCCAGACCATGAAAAAAAAAACCGGGCAAGAGGCAAGAGCGAGTCGTACTCGCGCACCGAGGGTTCCGTACCATCATATGTTTTTAAATTTTCATCGGCGAGGCCTATATTCGTCAGGGAATTTTAACACTGTGCACTGCGGTGTAGAATATTGTAATTTTATGTCAGCGCCATCTCTTGACCCATAGTGGAACTAATGTATCTTTTGTTGATGATTTCTGAAAAAGTGTGCTATTTGAAGACTTCGTTTTATTTTTCCTGTAATCTTTACATAAACTTCTATCACATAGATTTTTCTCTTTGCAAACTTCGGAGATAAGGGGGGGAAACGGTATTTTTTTTTTAGATTTTTCATCAAAAGTCGAAAACGATGCGGCCTAAAAAAAAATGTTTGAGAATGTGCAAACCGCGTTCTTTCATATTATACCCCACATGCCCTAGTAGCCCCACTTCAAATTTTTCAGACACTTTTTTTTTTTAATATACTTATATTTTTATTTCCTTCTAATTTGCAAAAATAGTTTGCCCGTCAACTTGAAATTTAGAGTAGTTTTAGATGACGACGATGAGACAGACTGACTGAGTCTCACCATAAGGATTCCTTTTTACCATTTTGGTACGGAACCCTAAAAACTAACAGAACAGAGAGAATAATAAAAAAAAAAATGAATAAAATGAGCCACATCGTCTTCACATTTACAATAAATAAGATAATATTATAATTTTCAAGTAAGCAAATGTCATTGTTTATAAAAAAAAATCATTAATGAAAGAAGTAGAGCTTAGAAGCAGCTCAATCCCAAGCCTTTTTGTCCTCAATATAATCTTGCGGTCAAAAAGGCTTTTGGCACAACTTACGTTTAATGAATGATTTGAATTTATCTTGAACGTCGCTTGGTAGTTTATTATAAAAGCGTATACATTGGCATCTGAACGAGCCACCTATTTTCTTGGGCCTTGTTGAAGGTACAACAAATTTGTGTTTGTTTCTAGTATTTATATTATGGATATCACTGTATTTTTTTAACAATTTTATATTTTTATGGGCATAAAGATTTTCATAAATATACTGAGAAGGCACAGTCATTACATTAATCTCTTTAAATTTGTCTCTGAGAGACTAAAACTAAAAGCATTTATTTCAATTAAACCATTTACAGGCACTTTTGAATCTTTAAGAAGTCGGTCAGTTAGAAAATATGAAGCTAGTTGCCCATTCCAAAGCGTAGGTACCTATGGAGAAGAACGGGCAAGTAACTTCATGGACACTCTTTTAATTTTTTTTTTAAATATTAGTTACATCATTAGATTTGAATTTATAATTATATTATATGTGAGAACGATGTAAAAAAAGACGTACGCGTTAAAAGCATCCAGAGTACAGCAAATAGTAAGAAAACAACAATCCAAAAATAAAATCTTTAAAAATAATCCGAGGCAGCTAAGTGATGACCAGCCCCAACTGACGGCGCCCGTTCACGAACATGACGCATAGAGAGACTCAACCATTTTGAAGGGAGCTAAATGATCCAACACACACGCCACCGTCAGCGAGACATTTGTGTGAGCAAGACATACTATCAGCCTCCAGGGCACATTCAAGTCAATGAAAGACATATTACCGAGAGTGTCTCGGACTTAATTTATAAATTGATCGAACAGCTCGCTTCTGCAAAACAAAGATAGTCTGAATATCGGCGGCATTTCCCCACAATAGAATACCGTACGACATTACACTATGAAAATAGCTAAAGTACACTAAACGGGCAGTCTCTATATCAGTTAAATTACGAATTTTTCTAACAGCGTATACTGCGGAACTTAGCTTTTTTGACAATTTTAAGCTTAGCATCCAAAGTTATGCCCAAGAATACTGTGTTGTCTTCAGGATTCAATTCCTCGCCCTTTATCAACACATTAGTTTTCACCTGCCTAACGTGTGGTAGCGTAAACTTAATGCATTTGGTTTTTTTCTCGTTTAGAAGCAAATTATTAACATTGAACCAGTGGACTACTTTCGAGATCGCGCTATTTACAACGTCAGTAACCAACTGCTGACGTTTAAGTTAAACAAAAGTGAAGTGTCATCTGCAAACAACACTATATCATGATTATCCTTTATGAGGTACGGCAAGTCATTAATATAAATAAGAAACAAGAAAAGACCAAGAATTGAGCCCTGTGTGACTCCCATTGTTACTACAGATCCGGGTGATCCTTTTGCATGAACGCCAACGCTCTGAATCCTTTTACTCACGTATGAAGTAAGAAGGTCGAGAGCAGTGTTCTGGATTATGGCGGAGTTTCCTGATTAACGTTTCGTGAAGAACACAATCGAATGCCTTGGACAAATCACTAAAGGTGCCCAAGGCATCGCATTTATCTTCCCATGCATTATAAATATGTCCTAAAAGTTCAACACATCAGTAGTTGAACGACCCCTTGTAAAACCGAACTGTTTGCTATGTAATAAATTCAGTGATCGGAGTAGGTAGATTGAATTGGGGTAATTGATCCGAACGATTCTTAATAATTTCGACTGGAACCTTTGTATTATTTCAACTAGCACTTTTCCCGCGACATCGTCCGCGTGGATATTAGTGAAAGTCATCTGGACAGATTTGAATTCGTTGGCTTTGATTCACCAGTCTTTGAGCCATTTGGATACATGATCGAGACTATTTTGAAGCTGAAAGAATTGCTATATCGTCACTGACCACGTCTTTACACCCCTCTTTCACCCATTACACTGCCTTGCGGGACTCCAGCTTGGATAGTATGTAAGAAAATTAACTCCTCTCCTTGTTTTACAAAAAAGTGTTTGTCACTTAGATATGACTTTATAAGGTTATAGAAGTGGCAGGTCCCGTTTTACCTTGTAAGTACAGTAATCCGTCATGCCACTCACGATCAAATGCCTGGGATACGAGTATATCCAAAAAGGCTGCAGCACAGCGCTGTGTTGTTTTAACTCAAGAGCTTTGTTAATTTGTTCCACTATGTGTTTTCGGCGAAAGCCGAACTGATGATCAGGTAACAGCTAATTCGAGGAGATAATCGAAGACAATCTACCCAGGATAAAATGTGATGATCTTGATTTTCGAGGGAATGGACAGGTCTATATGATTGCGCCTCAACAGGATTCTTACCCGGCTTGACAATCATTATAACTTTAGCCAATTTCCATTGAAGTGGAACCATACCATTCAAACAGGAAAGTGAGGAATTGAATGTCTTTCTTTGGCAGCTCTCTTAGGATTTTGCATGTTATGAGATCGTATCCAGGAGCTTTATTTGGATCAAAAAAGCTTTCTACCAGTGGCTGTCTGACGATCTCCCAGTTAGTTTTATTAGTCTGTAGCTGTTTGCATGCATATTTTGAAGAACCACTTTAAAGCTCTGTTCATGTTTCAAAATCAAAATATGTAAAGAACTCTGCATTTCTAAGCTCTAGTTAATGTACAATGGTCCTGTATGTATGAATCTTTTGGCTGTATTTTAACTTGGTCATTGTTCAGTATTTTAAGGTTATAGATGACATGGGCATGTCATGTTTATTAAGAACGTTAAGAAGGGGTTGGATATTTCCCACTCTGTCGACAAATATCGGTAGGGGATTATTTGTCTTCTCAGTAATTATTGTACCTAGTTTGTTCTGCCTCCGTAATTGGTATTGCTTGGCTCTGGAACAGTGTTTGTATCCAGTTTGGTTTGATTTTGAGTCCAAATATGATCATTGCTTCCGCTGGGATCTGGAGCTATGTCTTGCATGGTGGAATTTGTATTTGGATGATTACCAAGTGACAGTGCTTTAAGTCGAGTTTCAAACATTCCTTTATGGAAAACTAGCTTCTGCCCGCAACTTCGTCCGCGTGAATTTCCACCCTCCCCTCATTTACCCTCTTAGGGGTGGAATTTCGAAATACCCTTTCTTAGTGGATACATAGGTACTCTTCACAAAGAACACGCCCTCCGAATTTCATGACTCTAGGACCAGTGGTTTAGGCTGTGCGTTGATATATCAGTCAGCCAAGACTTTGAATTTTATAAACATGAATTTTATAGATTGGCTGTGTTAAACTTTTATTGTTAGTTGTATTGCTTTTTTGGTTGTTTGTTATGAGTTAAATTGTTCATTTATTTCGATTACCGTGAGTAAGGACGGATGTAACAGTCGCTAGCTGGGGTGACGCTTATTGCCAGGAGAAGGCAAATACAATAGTGGTTGTCTGTGCTAGCACTGGAGACTGGTTTTCCACCAGCTATACACTCTGTCAGCACGTTTCCCATCTTAGGATTGGAGTTATTTATTTGTATTTCTTTGTAGGGAGGCCAGCCTGTTCAACCAACCCTTGTAGATGTTCATACATTAAGTCAACATTTTGTATTAATTGCCCACCTTAGGATTGGAGTTATTTATTTGTATTTCTTTGTAGGGAGGCCAGCCTCTTCAACCAACCCTTGTAGATGTTCATACATTAAGTCAACATTTTGTGTTAATAATACTGTATCAATGTGTAGCTTATGTAGCTACAATGGAGTACAGTAAGTAGGTATAATACAATATTTTGAATCAAAGATTGTAGACTATTAAATGAATTCGTGGCGATTTATACAACTTTTTACAATAAGGCTATCATGGTGATAATATTATTAAGATTTTGCTTTCTCTACAATCACACTAATATTATAAAGGCGAAAGTTTGTGAGTGTGTGTGTGTTTATGTTTGTTACCTCTTCATGTTCAAACGGCTGGACCAATTTTGATAATATTTTGTATGAAGGTAGCTGACTCCCTGGATTAACATATAGGCTACTTTTTATCCTGATATTCCCACGGGATCAAGAATGATGCGGGTGAAACCGCGGGGTGCAGCTAGTAACAACATAAGTATTTTTACCATTACAAAATAAAAACATATTCTTGTACCTTCTCATGTGGATTGAGCTGTTGCTCCTCGAAACAGAAGCACTGTATCTTGTTGAAATACTGGCCAGCCTCGAACGGGATCACATTGTACGTACTGATGCCGGTCACCGGCTTGTCTGTGGGGTTGAGGGCAGTGTAAAATGCAAGAGCAGTTTCACCTGGTACCACCTGAAAATTTAATTATTTTATGATGCAATGATATCAGTTTTTTTTTAGTTAGTTTTCCGTTTGTGTGTGAAAGATGATATGGCTAGAAAGGGAGTGACTACCGAGATGAGGACTAATAGTTCTCTATTAGTCCTCATCTCGGTAGTCTCCCTTTCCGTATTAGGAGAAAAAAAGACATGTTGTGCCGACACATGATAAATTGGGATAAGGACAATAACAATGATGATGATGTTAGGCTTCTGTTTAACCACTATTTACTTAATAAAGACGGTTTAGAACCCATAACAAAAATTAAAGACGCAGTTTATATAATGTCACCTGATGGTAAGTGAAGATGCAGTTGTTGATGACAGTGCATGCTTTAGTAATTAATATATTAAGTCAGTTTTTTGTAACACAGGTTGATGTACGAATAAACTTCACTATTGAAGAAGGCAGAAAACAACTTCAAGTTGACTAGCTTAAAAATCTATCTTTGTATTTTGGGAATGTTTGAATCTTTAGGTTACATTATGAAATAAGCTTTTTTTTATAATATAGACATGTAATAAGTCTACTTACTGTAATATCAAGTTGCTGCGGTTTAAAGTTCCACTGCATAGAGGAAGCGGTGTCTGCATTGAATCTGATCTTCAGTGGTCTACTCTTGATAGCTGTCATGTTGCTAACATTGTGATCAGGCTCTGCTATACCAGTTGTCCCACCATAACTGTATGCCTGGAAATACGATGAGTTTATGATGTTTTATTAATAATTCATGTGAATTGTTATTCATATTGTTGTTGGTAGTTTAGTTGTTTCTTAGTGCAGTGGACCATGGCAAGTGGACACTGAAGTAATTAAAGTAATCAGTTGGATTGGTTTCTTGTCAGCATCATAGAATGCATAGTTTCAACATCGTTGGCATGATTATAATATAATCCCAAGATACTATATGTATAGCAAGAGTGTAACCTAAGGAAGTAGGGACTCATGCCAGCACACGATTTAAATGTTTACCACATATGAACTAAATGTTAAAGCGATTATCTAACATAGGTTATCTTTAGCTTACCTGACAAAATATTCTGTAAAGTGGTACTGCAGCATAACTTAAACCTACGGTCATAACACCGACCGCTATCATATAATTAAGTGTCGATCTTATCTTATGCTTCTGGTCATGGGCTCCGCGACTAATAAATAAACTTGCTTCTATCGGTTTTTTGGGAGCTAATATCGGTGAATTTGTAGCCAAATTACTCCTAAATGTATTGACGTAATATCGGTTCATCCACACAAGGCGGTTCATTTTGATATTGTTTATTTAACTCTATATTATACACGTACTATTGTCATATATTTATTTCATTTTGCACATGAAATGACCGTACAAAAAACATTCTCCTCAACACTCCTTCCCTAAAGTCAAATTTTAAGATAATTAATTTGTCAAATTGACAATTGACATTGATACATAGTTTTTTTTTAGATTCGCCCAAAGAGCAGGCTATAGTCTAGCGATCATACCGCCTCATCTTTCGTGTAACTGACAGGTTGAGTCGAGCATCATTTTTTATAACAGCTGAAACATTAATTATTAAATGTCTAGGATAGCCATTTTTGGGTGGACTACATTATTGCCGTCGCGGGTCGAACCAGGATAATGCTGGCTGGTCAGGAGGACAGGAGCGTGGAGATTGCACTGACCTCTATAATACAAGAGGTCAGTGGGAGATTGGCACAAAAAAAAGGAGACACCTATTCTGTTTATATATATTTATTAGTCTATGACACCTATTATGCCACCAGCCGTGAGTAAAGTGGGGCTGTGCATGATCATATTTGATACCCATTTTTTGCAATGTTATAAAGAATACTAAAAAATATACAATGAGATTATGGATTCTTTCACTAATACGATCCTTGACTATTAGTCGTTTAAAAAACCATTTTATTATAGCATTTACAAGCTAGTACCCACCACAGATTATTCCACAAGATATTTATTGAAATGGGGATAGGAACTGCCACTTGCTCACTTTAGATGTCGCTACTATCACTAGTCCAAGAATTTGACAGCTAGCAGTCACTATCCATACATTTTTGTTAACAAGCGACTTCTTTTACGCATAATTAATTAATATGTCCCGTTTCGCAGCTGTCGACTGAAAAATACGGGGACCCATCTGTTTTCCAAAGATGTTAAAAGACGAAAAGTGTGGGAGAAAGTTCTCCGAAGAAAAAATTAGAAACCCGATATTTCGTCGAGACTATGTGCTACCTGAAGACTTATGGGAGAAATTCAGATGAGGCACTTATGATGTAAATTACATGTGTGCATGTTGTTATCATATAGAATGAGGGATTTTCTTTTTTAACTCTTCCCTAGTCTCTGTATAGATGGCGCTGAACTTGGTAAGTTACTGCAAGGAACAAAACGTCACATCATCTTTTGATTATTTCACTTGGATGTAATTTTGAGATCGTAAAACGAAAGCAAACGAAAGTGTCAGTCAACGACTTAGACAAAGAAAAGTATAGACGGCGGGTATCTCAATTTCATTTCCACAAGAAAGGGATAAAGTATTGAGTTATTATAAGTAACAGAAAAGGATAAAGCTAAGTATACTATTTCGGTCTCACAGTGCGTGCCAGTTTTTTCAAGGCAGCTACTCATGTAGCCTATGTTAGTTTTTTGTCACATGAGCGGCCACGCTAACCGATGCTCTACTAAGGTCAACGAGCATATATGTGACGTGACCACTGACCTCTATAACTTGTATTATAGAGGTCAGTGGACGTGACGCAATGTTTTTTTTTCAAGCATTTTGGTTTTGGCACCTAGTAACGTAGTCACTTCAAGCAACGCCATCTATAGAGTTCTTGGAAACCATATTTTTTTTTAATACTCAAAAAGAAAACCTCTCATTAACATCTCTGAAGTTTTTCAGGGCAGGATGTCAGGTATATCATACTCTCAATTCTGTAACTGTACTGTTAACTAGGTACGGAGTTTTATCTCACGAAATTATGCTTGATTTGCTTTGAATGTGTGCGTAAGCGCAGGAGCTCTCTGCATCGTCCGAGACAATGGCGCTGTCAGAAGTGTGTGTTTACACTTTGTTACCGCACATGTAAAGGCGGATACAGACATTGCGAGGCTTGCGCAGCGCACGGCGCACATCGCATGATTGGCAACGTGGACGTTCATATTTGTGGTAACGCATGTGGAAGCACGTGCCTCCTGCGATGTGCGCTGCGCATGCCTCGCAATGTCTGTATCCGCCTTAAGCGCATCGCTTCGTGGGATAAAAATACACTATAAACACGTTCAAAACAATGGCGGTTTCTGGACTAACAGCAGTGCTGACATCTATCACGAGCTTTCAGTTTTTAAACCTATATATAAAAAAAGAAGAACCTGCTAACGTGACATTGGCTAAATGCACAAACCGAGAAAGCAAAGAAAAAATGAACCTGCAAATGGCCGCCATGGCGGGAAACTATAAAATTTTCTTTCATTGCACTCTTGGTTTTATTAAAGTACTAGCTCGTTGTAAATTTTAGTACCCACTAAATATCAACCGATATTTAAATGAGAAAAGTCTATCCATAAAATATAATATATCTGAGCTGAAACTTTAGGAGATCCTCGTGAGAACTAATGAAAAGGAAGAATTAACCCGAGAAGAACCAGTGTCCACAAATATTACCTATACATTTCATTTCAAATAAAACTTCCACGTTCATTTAAAAATAATTAATTTTTAATATCACAATATTCTTAATACTTCTTTACGTCCATGGATCATCGTTTGTATTCTAGCGCCAGTTTGTGTTTCGTCTTGATGTGAGCGTCTGTATGGGTTTTTTGGTACGCTTTGTATGTACAATCGAGAAACGGACATCTAAACATTGGTTCTTTACCGCATTCGTATGTTACATGCCTTCTATACGTGCTTTTGTGCCTGTATTTCCGTTTACACTTCTCACATTGATAAGACATGTCGTAATGTGACCAATAGTTTTTTGTCTTCATTGGCATAATCGGCAACATGTTTTGCATCATTGTTTTAAAGAAATCCACATCACCTGCAACAATGAGATGACATTCTGATTCTGTTCTTTGGAGTCATGCCGGAAAACTTGTTTATGTGCTTGAACGCGTTAACTTTTATATTTTTTCAGTTACTTTGGTCTCTAACGTGATCTTCTTGATCTGGAAGCAAATTATTGGTTTTGTAGAATAATAAAGATTCATAAAATATTCCAAATCAAGTTAACGCGTCCAGACTTGGGCCACTTCGATATTTTCAAAATCGAAGACGATGATTTACCTACCTACCTATGAATAAAATACAATTTAGAAAAACAATCCATTAAGCCCACTATTTTACTTGAAGAACCGAAGTGGTTAAATGCGTGTAGACAGTCACTTTATGCAAGCGTTATTATTTATAGGTAATCAAATAAGTACCTAAAGGCTGGCTCATTTGGAAGTCAATATCAGATTCTGTAAGTAAATTAAATTACATTCATTAACTTGTAACGTTGGTAGAAAGTGACTCAATCGGTAGGTAGTCCCAAGGACGTGTTTGTTAGACAAACAAGTTGTTTATTGAATCAAGAACATTTATTCACATGCATAATCCAATTTTAAAGAACAAACCAAACACACTCGACTTCACTGAAAACAAAATAAAAAATACTTCAAACATTAATAATAATTAACATTATTTTGTGCTGCTCTCACTAAGATGTAATATCCACTTTATTACCGAAACTATGCTTAGCCTTATAGGGATGATGTTTTTCTAGACCAAGTTCTATCAAACGATTAATAATATTTTTGTGATATTTTCAAATACTGTAGGCAGGCTTGTACAGAGTATTAAGGAACTTCTTCATTAAAATATAGATAATTATATTGGAAATTATAGTCACTTTCATGACGTATTTGCAAAATGCATGTTACTAATTACATTGGTTCGCGTCTTTGGATATATTTTTGAAAATACAATTCTTTGGTGATATATTTATTAGAATTTATTGACCTCATGGTCGTAACATATTTTATAATTTATTGAATAAGTAAAATAGTTGTGAGTCAGATAATCTACCACCGATTATGTTAATATCTAAACTAATTTGTTGGTGGGTCTATATGTTAAAGTTCGTAATAAAATATAAAATTCTAATCTATAGGTACTCATACCATGAACACTCATTACATAATTATTACTTCTGATGTTACATTCATATTTCTCAACACCGCTTATTGAGTGCTTAAGTTTCTCTACAAAAACTTAACATTAAATAACCATAATAATTTACTTAACGATAGTATATAAAATAATTATTATATAAGGCACTAATTTCTTATTATGGCTAAGAATCGACTGGAAGATTCTTTGGTTTATAATATTGCATGATTCAAAATTTGAACTCTTTAAGGTAACTTATTTAACAGTAACAAATGCAAATAATAAAATAAGACATTTTTAACAGAAATACTGTATACGTATCTATAATACCCACATTGCTGCTGTCACAAATTTTATTGTAGTAATAAATTTTCTTTGGTAACAAGGAACACACACTAAACAAACATTAATAACAAGAACAAGAAAATATAACAATCTATTAATATTATGCTATATTATTATTTATAATATAAACGAAAAACACTGATGTCTTACGTATATACTGTTGTCTATATCTTAGATTTATATTCTTCTGAACTGAATCAACATATTCTTCTAAACAAGTAAATTTAAATAAAAAAGCTGCCTTCTAAGCTACCGAGTTTCGTAGACAGGAACCTTAAATATAAAGTTAGTAATATTGCTTCTAGTTGTGACGTAATACTTGTGTTATTGCTAACTTTATGATACATTAATGTTGCTTCAAGTTTTGTCTTTCATATTATTGTTAGGTACTGAAATTTACTAAATAACATTACTTAAATATTATTTCGCTTTGAAATAATGGTGACTTCTAACGTAAATATTGGTAACTGACGTCTTTCGAAAATATCTCAAGATTTTCACTAGCGCCTCTAACGGTCAATCGAAGAACTAATAAGTTGATCTCAGCACTAGGGCAAATTAAAAGTTGCAATGTAACTAACATAAAATATACTTAATAATATTATAAATTAAAAGTTTTAAACAGAAGACAATAAAAATATTAAGAATTTTCACTATATTCTACAGTCTCTTTGGATTGTCCTGCGAATTGCTTTTGTGTTTTACATTACATTGAATAAGGCGAGAATTATGATTGACCAATAGACGCACCCAGTGATAGCACAGCACAACAAAATCAAACTTTTTTTTGTTGCATAAAATATTTTAACGGTTATTTACTGATTTCGAATCTACCTTCAGTTTTATTGTATCAGCTCGAGTTTTTGGAACAGGGTGAACGGTTCCACCAAGGTAGTCGGACTATGGAGGAACGATTCCAGAGTTGCTGGAATGCTTAAATGGTGGCTGATTGTTGCTGGAGTATTCAAAGTAGCATTTCGCCGTTCAAAAACAGTTGAAAATCATTGAAAGAAAATTTTAATTTGTATTTTTTGTAAGGTAAGAGTACAGGCAGTTATAGCAATTAGCTGTCCCACCTTTGCATAAATGGTTGAGATTTTTTAGTCTAAAAAATCTCAACCATTTATGCAAAGGTGGGTCATCTAATTGCTATAACTGACGGTACCTTTAAAAAAAAACACCCCTCCATATAATGATGTAAAATATTCCATGCAACAAACATGATTCTGAAACAGTTCTCCGACATTCTTTTCTCCGATGAACGGTTCACCGACAGAGTGATTCACTTTTTAGAATTTCATCGATAGAACCTTTCACTACTTCATTAGCAAACGATTCACCGACACAAGGTATTTTAGAGTTAAAATTACAAGCTATAATAATAAGACGTAGTCGACGGAGCCCCGGTTCGCGGGGCTTTCTGTATACAGGGTTTATGGTGCCACTAATCGATATTTTTGACTGAAAAGTTTAGGCGCGTAGGACATTTTTTGAGATGGCGAAAAAACTATTGAACTCGCGCCACTATTACCGTAACCGACACCGCTTCGGATGTGTTCCTCGGGATGTACTCGGTTTTAATGTATATCCGATATGTCAGTAAGTGATGGTAAAGTAGGTACCTATTCTGTTTGTGTTTTGTTTTCACTTCTGTTGGCACTCCCGGAGTGCTACTGTTTTTTTTTTTTTCATTAAAATTTCGGGACAGTATTAGTAAAACATGATATCGCTTTGAGTTATTATTAATTTTGTTTGTACGGATCACACGGATACAATCATCATGATCAGCCTATAATGTTCCCACTGCTGGGACACAGGCCTCCTCTCGGTGAGACGGAATGGGCCGTAATCGTGGTGGATTATGGCCCATTCCGTCTGCCCAGTGCGGGTTGTCACATGAAACAGAATAGTAAAAAAAAAAGTAATTTAAAAAAACGAAAAAACCCGACTGCGAAACTGAAAAGCTACAAACAAGCCAATTTTAAATTAAATAAAAGTTGGAAGCAGGCGGGACCCATTTGAATTAGAAAATATGATAAAAATGGTATGGGTCCCGCCTGCTTCCAACTTTTATTTAATTTAAAATTGGCTTGTTTGTAGCTTTTCAGTTTCGCAGTCGGGTTTTTTCATTTTTTTAAATTACTTTTTTTATTTCCAGCTTTTTAGTTTACAAATGTGAAAGATTTCGCAAACGATTTAGTTCTTGGTACGTGTTTTTTACGATTTGTCACTTCGAATTACTTTTAACCATATATGTTATATATATTTTTGTAATCACCTTTTAAAACCCTTTATTTTGATATCCCACTCGACAGGTTTCGAGAAAAAAAAAATTTTTTTTTCGAAGACAGATTGCGCCAAAAATCGGCCATTTTAATTTTTTTTTCAATTTTGATATACCCAGTGTCACTCTCACTATTAAGACGAATGTAACGGCACCTCTCAAGCTGAAATCTATCAAGCCGTTTAGGCTACAGAGCGTGCCAAAGAAATATACATACATACATACACTCGAAAAACATAACCCTCCTTCTGACGCAGTCGGGTAATAAAAAGCCATTAAAAAGTTATGAGCGAGCAAAGATTCGTTTTTCTTGCTATTTTTAACGGAACTTTGGGTGTAAATAAGTGATAAAAAAACCCGTAATATCTTCAAAGCCAAGTCCGTACAAACAAAGCTCAGTTATCGAAGAGTTCAATTAACTTTATTTATAATTGATTTAAGCAGTGTTTTTTTCATAAAACTCGATTTTCCAAAGCACTTTTCGAATTTTTTTACGCGTCTATCAGTTCGGAACGGTGTTTCTGTGCGCGAGAACTAGACGTTGTCACGTTGTTGTGCGTGTAGACTAGCGTGCTTTTTTGCCATGACCACCAGTGAGTTCGAGCACAAAATACAGGGAGTACAGAAGGCAATCTACATACAAAGTGCGCTCGAGCAACGCACACATAGATACCGCTCACGGACACGTTATCTCGGAGTGGTTGGGATTAGTGCGAGCGCGAGTGCCATCCGCTTGAGCAAAAAACAAGGCAAACAACAAAAAAAAGGCTATCTAAGCTCGATTTATAAAATAGTTTCCTATTTTGAAGCAAAATAAATTGTGTAAATATTGTAATCCGTTTCGAAGTCATTAGGGATTTTCGATAGTGAAAATTGACAAATGTATAATTTTATGTTTTTGTTCTTTAAACTTTTTGTAATGTAATACTATGTTTATTGTTTTGTTTTAATATTGTAGAATAAGCTCAACAATAAATCAAACAACCTAGATACGAGTGCCACTACCACGATAGTTTTTTGTGCATAAGCCAAAGTTGACAACCCTAGCGCGACCGCCGAGCGTAGGTATGAAAATGTACATACATGTGATTGCCTTCTGTACTCTCTGTATTTTGTGGTTCGAGCTCGCGACTAGACTCATAATATTATATAGGAACCAATGACGTAATATAAATAGACGCGCCATGCATGAACATCACGGCACTCGAAAACAGTGTAAAAACTATCGGTAGCTAAATACTACTTATACGCACGAAGGGAAAGAAAAAGTAGTTAAAAAAAAATTAAACCGACGTCAAAAAGAAATGTACCTACTCAAAATTATGAAATAACTTTAATTTCGGAAGTCGGTGTCTTGGGATCTGTATTTTAGTTTTTTGCCACCGACTACCGAAATTAAAGTTATTTTATAATTTTGAGTTCATTTCTTTTTGAAGTGGGTTTAATTTAATTTTTATTTCTTTTTATTTCGTAATTTTTAGTTGTAAATATTGCACTAGAATTTGACCAAGGTTTTGAGATGTTTTCCCTTTGACACTACACCCGTAGCCCGTATCAATAAGCCAGGCCGTCACACTTACACGTATTAGCCGATATATCTTGAAAATTACTGAATCGATTTTGATGAAACTTGCACTGTTCCCTAAGTTGAAGTAAATGTAAGCCAATAAAAAAATAGTCACGATCCGATTAATAGTTGCGAAGAAATGCGTTTTTTTGAAGTCTATAAATACTGATGCAAAGTACCCCAGCTTCCCCTAACGGCACGAGACTTACCTCAGGCGCCAGCCGACATTAGAAGGCATCGAAAAAAATAAAATAAAATACATTTTTCTTGATACTTACGCATTAAATGATTCCTTTTTATCTTTCACAGTTGCCGTATAACTTTTACATTTCCTAAAAACACAGGACGGCATTTTGTTTACGATTGAGGATGCAGTTATTCACACAATTAATCATTTTATTGTCACGTACAGCCGCGGCACTGGTTGGTACGGGACTAAATGGTCGTGCGGTAATTACCTTTCATTTATGTTGCCACTACGAGCGCGGGCAACGTATCTATAGTTTAAATATCATTGATAGGAACCTAACCTGTCAGAGTCGGGGTGCCCCAAGTCCCGAGCTCGCTCTTGCATCCTAAGTTCTCATTGTTGCTCATTATTACCTACTCAAGTATGTAGTAATGTTTATGCCACTGACGTGAAGCTGTTTTAACTCTTAGATACCTAGTGTCGGTGAATCGTTCGCTGGTGAAAGGTTATATCGACGAAATTCTAAAAAGTGAATCTTTCTGTCCGAAAACCGTTTGTCGTTGAAAAATTCTATCGGAGAAACGCTGAAAAGTGAATCGTTCTGTCGGCGAACCGTTCATCGGAGAAGCGAATGTCGGAGAACTCTTTCAGAACGAACATACATGCTGTGGCGTTCTAATCTATATCTTTTAAGTATAAAAAAAAACTAAGTTCTTCCATACAGACAGCTAACCAAAAGCATGGCGAAGCGAAATTAACATCCTAGAAAGTTTAACTTACAAAAAAAAAAAAAATCTAGATCAGATTAGATTGCCATCGGTGCGCTGTCCGTGTGGTGCAGTGTAGGCTGAGTAACAGCTGCACAGTGTCGGTAGGTACATCATAAACTATCATTTAAGTAGGTATTATTTTCGTAAATAAAACATTGGTAACTAGCAACGAGGGGGCCTAAAAAGGCCACTTTGGCAGAATCATAAAAAATTAGGTAACATTATGAATCATAATATGGCGAAGACAGTGCGTTTTTTTTCGCTGCACTACGTAGGTATAATCAAAGAGATTGGATTGGATTGATTAGCATTTTAGCACAACAAAAAAACCGGGCTAAGAGCGAGTCGGACTCGCGCACTGAGGGTTCCGTACCATCATAATTATGTATTTAAAATTAAATTTTGTCGGCGAGGCCTATATTCGTCAGAGAATTTTATCACTGCACTGCTGTGTAGAATATTGCCGTTTTATGTCAGCGCCATCTCTTGACCGATAGTGGAACTAATGTAACTTTTGTTAATGATTTCTGAAAAAATGTAACTTTTGTTAATGATTTCTGTGCTATAAAGACTGTTATCTTGTTATCATTTTGCCTGTTGGCTTTACATAAACATGAACACACATGAATAATTTTTCATCAAAAGTCGAAAACTATGTGGTCAAAAAAAAAAAGTTTGAGAATGTGCAAATTGCGCTCTGTCATATGATACACCCCACATGCCCTAGTAGCCCCACTTCGAATTTTTCAGACCCTCTTTCAGTACCTATTGCAAAAAAAATGCTTATATTTTTATTTCTGTCTTATTTGCAAAATAGTTGAGCAAATGTCTTCTAAAACTATACCAAATTTCAAGTTGATAGCATTAGTAGTTCTTGAGTTATCCAGCTGTGACAGACAGACAGACCGACTAAGTCTCACCATAAGGGTTCCGTTTTACTATTTTGGTACGGAACCCTAAAAATAACTGAAAAATCCTTCACCAATGGGATTTGATACGAATAACTTAACAGTTGACTGTCCATTATGATTCATAATGTTATCCTTTTATGATTCTGCCAAATTGGCCTTTTTAGGCCCCCAGGGCCACGCAATTTTCCATATAAATACATCACGACACGGTGTAGCTTTTGTCAGTCCTAACAGTAACATTATTTAAAAAAAACTTTTAATAAGGACACAATAATTTAGGCAAGATCTATAGTTACATGCCTACTCAAAATTCTTTGGCACTGAAGATTGCACTGGATAGTGGATACAAAATAAAATTAATGTTGTCTGTATTTTCATTCTCACCAATCCCTTGATTCGTTTGAAGTCTTGAGTTAAGTATAAGGTCCAGACGTTTTGCTTCATGGTAACTGTTACAGCTGCAACAGATGAATTTTTAAAGGCATTAATAATCACATCATACTATTGACATAATTTGTTATTGTTAAGAAACGATATGGTATTTACAGATATTTATTTTGTGCAGGTAGAGTGCTAAGCAAAACTGTTTTATAAGACAAAAATATTACATGCAACTAAGTTTAAAAAAAATAGCAGAAATTTGTCGCTTTACAAAAATATTTCTTGATATAGGTATTATTATTTAAGTCCATGGAAAAAGATCATCTAGGTACATGATCACAGTTGAGGAGCTTCTATTAGAATTAGAAATTGAACAATTGAAGATACTTTCGCTACAGTTGCACACAGATATGCGAAAATTTTAGGTCACTAAAATGTGGTACCTATACAGTTTGAATGTTAAGGGTGGTCTCATTACAAATCACAATTTGATTGTCAGTAGTCAAAAGTAGTGTGATTTAGTTCTCTTTGGAGTAGAATTAGTAGGAAATGTGGTTATTTGAAACAAGCGCAACCTTAGGATAAGTTTGGACCTAGACAAATTCTCATCAAGAGTAAGTAGGTAGGTAACATACTTTTAAATCGACAGTACGGTGAGTGATCGGACACCGCGTTAGTAACAAACGCAAACTAGTCGGAAAGTTAGTTAAGTAATAACAAAATTACTGACATTGGAGGCCTTTAGCGGCGGGTCATTCTGATACGAAATCCACCTTCTCCGGCATATCTTTATGTAGATGGCGCTCGTGTAGCAACAGATTGTGTTTCTGATACGCCCTGTACACACAGTACGGACATTTGAAACTTGGCTGTTTTCTACACTCGTATTTTATATGCCGTTGGAGTGAGCCCTTGTGCTTGTATTTGTTCCCGCAGTCGACGCATTCGTACAGTGTCCACCCAGCCTTACCGCTGCTCAACCCAGGCGTACCATAACTCAATATATAAGGAGTGTACAACTGTGCAACTGAAATTAAACGCAAATAAAAATAAATACGTGCACATAACAGCTACCACCGTGTGTAAAGCGAAGCCACCGATAGAAATGTGCTACCATGTGAAAGCTAAGGAAAATGCACCATGTCTCCCATTAATTTGCTCATGTACTACTGGTATTAATCTAATACTAGCTCCCTTATAGTCTATTTTAAAGTAGCATGCAACCAGTTATGCATAGTACCATTAATTAGTTACAGTACATATTTTAAATGTGAATTCATTGAAATTAATAATTCAATAAATCCTTCATTTTTGAGAACGAAGATTCTTACATGCATATTATAAATATTATTACCATACTCAATGAAATAAGTTTCACGACATTCTACAATCTCCAAGTCATTGAGTAAGAAACCCAACCCTTTCATCACAAATATTAAAACAAATACATACCAAGAATAGCAACTTTATTTAAAATACAAAAAAAGGTTATAAAAATACAATCAAATGCATTTTAATCACTGTAACTTCTTATTGACAGTAAATTGTATCTACAATAACTACAAAAATATTCTAGGTAGTAATTTCTTATACAATAAGAGTAACTAGGTTTTGTTCGTAACATCACTTGGGTCATGATACTGATACGCGGGGCGTAATGTTTACTAAAATGTACTCCTCTGTTATGCGTCTTCTACCAACAGCATTTTTTTTTACTTTATCACAGCTATTTGTGTATTATTGTGTATAAAAATAAGTTGTATATGGTTTGTCAAGAGTATAATATATTTTCTATAAAAAACTACAGACAAAAAGCACTATGTCTATCATCATTTACCTTTTATATAAGACGATGTTGTACGGATAGTATATCACAACCTAGAAATTTTGCAATAATAAGTTACGAGTCATCCTTGATTGATCCGAACGTTTTTACTGAAACATTTTAAACCCTAATGACTAACTTTTTGAAGGCACTTAGTTTTATACTGACAAGATTTATATGGTTGTACTTTGTGAACTCTACATTTTGATTGTATGATGGTAACTCCAGCGGATAATAATCTAATGTGGTAGTTTGTCGGTAAAATCACTCAATTGTAACTCGGTATTTCTGGTGACTGTATATCTGTAAACGGTAAACTAGAGCTACGACGGTATGAGTTTACATACATGCTACCACTTCCTAAGCTTAAAATAATTTCTAAATGGTAATGTATAAAAATACTTAAAACTATGTGGAAGATAAACGGAACTTCCTTGACATACCAACATGATTGTGCTTAATTTGTTCATTGTAACAAACCTGTAATGGCAGTGTGTCTAATTTCAAAAGATTCAACAATCAATTTAAGGCACTCTCCTGGCCTAGTATTCACTAATAAATTGGCCCCAAATATAACATCCAATATAGTACTAACAGATATTCATCTCGAGGAACTAAACAGTAACCAATCTTCACACATTTTACGACAGAAACATATCAAGCTTAAATTAAAAATAAAATAAATGCATTAGATGTAAAGAGATCTAAAAATAAATTGAAATAAAAAAAATTAACTTATGAGTATTACAATAATAATGGAACATGCATTTATGGCAAAGAACTAGTGCTTGCTAACTAAGCGAAAATAGCTTCATTTTCATTAAAACTATGATATACAGTAGGTAGGTATAGAACTTATACACGATCGTGTGTTTTTCAAGTACACCCGAATACAACATTATCAATCCCAATCAAAACACGACCAGCTGTGCGTCACAAATTGAATACAATTTGGCATATCCAAGTTCCAGTCATAATAATATCTCAATTCTGTGTTGTATCACAACTGAATACACATAATTATCTATAAATTCAGATTTAGAAGATAGTAACTGCAATTGGTAACAACATAAATCCAAAATCAACTTGTATTTACTCAAACTACGTACACGAAACCAGGAATGATAGTTTACAATATTAAATGCTGTACATAAAAATATAAAAAGAGAGTAAAACCGTAACTATACAAAATCACTTTTCGACTTAACATACTGGATAAATGCAATAGTTGCAAACACTGCTACAATAATGTAACAGCGTGAATACTATTAGTAATTCGTCAAATTGTTCAAGTTCATTAAGGTATCTATATTTCGTCATCATAACTTCGATTGTTACGTTAATTACTCGATTAGGTAACGATTTAAGGCACTGTTTGTGACCTCACGAATGGCGATTATATCTAACGTGACTGTCTGACGCCACTATCACAAAAGAGATTTCATCACATTTATCACAATAGGGATAACTTGGGAATTTGTAAGAACTTCTCTATATACGTGTTGTATATTTTTTAAATTTAACTAACGATCCGATAACGCCAAAATAGATATATCAAAAATGGTATCTACTCATAACTGTATCAATAGTAAACTTTAATAGACAATTGATATGTAAAACCTAATTTCATCATTGTTTCAACATTCTTATCAAATATGGAGTATTTATTAAGTGACTAAGATTCACTGAGTGTGTCGAGCTATGTGCAAGCGTCGACGTTGTCCTGCTTTATGTATTGCTCGGGCTTCATGTGCACTTCTCGGTGCATTCTCTCCATGTGGCGCGCGATATGCATTTTCTGTTTGGCGCGGTACACGCAGTACGGGCATTGAAATTGTGGCTCTTTACCGCACTCCCACTTCTGGTGATTCCGGAGTGAAGACTTGAGTTTGTAGACTCTTCCGCAGTCAGGGCAAGTGAAGCTCGGCTCGCCGGGCGTGGGCGGCAAGGAAGGCGCCGTGACTCTCATGCCGGCGAAGGGCAGCGCGAGCCGGGCCGACCACTGGTCCCACGACAGTCCCCCGATCCTAGTGAACGACACGTCTTCGGGCCCGCCGCCACCGCCGCCTGAAATCGCGGAGATGTATCATAAAATGGGCACGTGTCGCGGCCGCGCACACAAACGCAACATTCAACATTCCCGTGAGGTTAACGACAGTTACAAGCAAAACATAAATACATGTTATATACATATTACATACATACATACAAATAAATAGATGTATAGGTTTACATATAATAAATAAAGATAATATTCTACTGTGAGTGTCCACCGAGTGCTGTGATGAAAGCTTTGCAAAAAGGAAAAGTAAAAAAAAGAACAAAAAAAGAAATAACGTTTATTTTTTATAACTATATTCTTTTATATCGAGGATTCACTGTTTCACAATATACTTTCTTGTTTACAGTGGTTTCTGAAGCGACTCACAAATTCTTTGAAAATACTAGGCATGTAAAGAAATCTCATGGTGTTACTGGAGCATTTTAGTCACACAGCTTTTGTCATTGTAATAAACATTTTGTTAATGAAATGTAGTCTCCCGACCCATGGGCTTTCTTGTCTACCTGAAATTATTAATTATATTAGTATGAACGAAAAAGGAAAAGAAAATAATGCATCATGCGCAAGTTGAAACTCAAGCAAGTGCGTTTTGATGTTTTTTATTGACGACCATGCGTACATGCGGTTGTTAATCGACGAACAGATATAATAGGCGTGACAAAACGACTTACCTAATAACAAGTTTGTACATAACAAGTTACAAACGTGATACATGTAACATACTGGAATTGGCAAAAAAAAAGTGTAATTAAGCAAGGAAAACACATTTGATTCTGATATACTATAGCTATATTTGATTAAACTTTTCTACCAAGTAAACCCCAATATATTCATATAAAAATCACACTAATCGATAACTACTCCAATAACATTAACAAACAACATAATAACATCAAATTTTTATATAAATCCATACATCTGTACCTCATACCGCAATCGTAACATGATATGAAGGGAATATTGCATATATCAAAAACATTATTTTTCTATGCTTAGCCATGACTTGTTTCAACAACAAATAACATTCTTTATTTCTTATCATCACGTTAATAATCTAATACTGACTTTGGTCAAATAGCTTTGTTATCCTAGTTTAACAAAAAATATCAACAGTCAATATGCTAAACGAAACATGAAAATATGTTATTGCATGTAAATATCAGTTAATATCAAGACAACACGTTTAAACAAAAATATAAATTTTGAACACATTTTATATCCCAGTTCACCAAAAATTCTAACCGAAAATATTGTAAAATATCAATAAATATGTTTTTATAACTACAGGTAACATTGTAGGCACATTATTGATGAGCTTTTAACTAACTAATTTGCAAATTATTCCGAATTTTGGTGCGAATGGCGACAAGTAAACTATCGTAACATCGCACTAAAATTCGAAACAGTGCATTACACAGGACAAGAGTCCTTCAAAATATTATCCTAATAAATAAACAACATTAAAATAACTTTGGGTTTGCTACAAAGAAAGTAAGGAAGACAAGGTAAAATGGTCCCATGTACTAACAAATTAATGGAAGAAAACAATTTAAATAAATTATAAACATGAACAATAGGGTCGATAATAGTCGATATAGCGAGACTAACGATTCGTCACGACATGTTATGTAGTCGTACATTATAAATAAATCTACCCGTGGTGGAAACTACCGTGGTTAATGTTACAGATACCTGACGGAGCAGGTCAAGTGTTAATGTAATATCAACTAAATTATTTAATATCATTGCACTAAATTATCAATTTGGAATTATTCCTTTCTAGGAATGATAGGTCATTAAAACTAAACAAATTCGAGTTAAATAATGGAAATTCCAAAAATTTGGTTGCAATGACCCTCTTATGGGTCTTAGGTGATTAGACAGTTACGTCAAAATCACTTTGGAAAGGATAGCTCCTATACACTAGTTTCCATTTGTCTAATATTTAAAATTACGGCGACCTTGGGTCATATTCTTCTGAATAAAATACTTAGGGTCAGTCTTAACTACCATAATAAACTCTAAAACAAAAACAACAAAATTAACACTAATGCCGTTAGGGAATGTGCACATTACAACTATTTCTTTAGTGTATATTAAAATGTCTTCAACAAAAAATAATGTAAATATAAATAAAATTATTGCAGTACCGATTTGGTTAGGTATCTACTTTGGTCTAAAGATTTTTTAAATATATTTCTCTTCTTATGTAACTAAATAGACGTTTTTTTATTCCGCCTTACTTTGTTGCTAGCGTATATGTACCACTCGTTGTTGTGGTGCTTCCTAATGTGTACGCCTAGGTTGCCCCTCTGTTTGGCCTTGTAGGAGCAGTAGGGGCATTGGTGGGATGGTGCCTTGCCGCCGCACTCCACGTTCTCGTGGCGCCGCAGGGTGGACTTCCAGCGGTACTTCTTACCGCAGTGCTTGCATTCGAACTGCCGGCTCGCGTCGTCCGAGCTGTTGCCGTCTCGTTTCCAGTGCCCTTTCATATCGGGTTTGGTATCGTACACGTCGTCACCCGAGTTCCCCGAGAAGCCCCCGTTGCTGTCGTAGAACGTGTCGGACTCCTCTGGCAGCACTATGTCGTCGGTATCGTCATACTCCGCGTCTGACTCTGTGTCGTCTTGTTTGATGGGCATGTTGTTATTCTGCATGAACGCCTGCTGCAAGAGATGCGCCTTAATGTTCTCCGGAATGGAGTTGAGCGTATCTAGTGGCAGCTTGGGCAAGTGCAGAGGCGAAGTATAGGGCACGAGGTCTTTAGTGGTGTTGGGCTTCATGACATTAGTGACCTGGATGCAGGAGGGCACCAGCGACACCAGCGACTGCGACTGCGCCTGCTGCGCCGACAGCAGCGACAGCAGGGCCGACGGCAGGTGGCTATCCTTGTGCAACTCTGAAATACAATACATTAACGGTATTGCAAATAATAAGTTAAGCGGAACTACATACTGAGTCTTGTTAATTCTACCAAAGGCTAAAATAAAATTAAGGAACCAAAGAAATGCGTTATAATAATAAAAAAAAAAAAAAAAAATAATTTCTGTTAGAAATTATAAAAGGCGAAGCTTCTATATTCATGCAAAACATGCACAATCCAAATAACAGTAACTGATTTTAAAACTTATCTTCCCATAAGAACATTATCGGAATGGACTGGGTGACATTGAACGGATACAAAATTAAAAGTCTCTGAACTCTTTTATCGTTTAATAGCTCAAAAAATATTGAATATCAATCATTTATCAATACATAGGTAAACATGACGCATATAAAATTTAACTTTAATATTATCTAAAGGAAGATCAAATAGTTTTGTAGTAGTAATAAGGCACTAGTAAAGCACTGTGGTGTGATATCGCCGCGGTTACATTCACTTGGGCTGGTGCGCGCTCGGGTGCTTCTTGTCGATGTGCTTCTTTAGCTCGTTGCGGCGGTGCTTGCTGTAGGCGCAGTACGGACACTTGTACTGCGGGTCGCGCCCGCACTCCAGCGTCACGTGCCTCACCAGGTTCTTGCGCGCGTTGTAGCATCTCTGACAGTTGGGACACTTGTACCCCTTCTCAGTCTTGTACTGCGCACACGCCAAGGCGGAGTGCGTCGGTAGAATGTTGTACGGCGACGAGGACGAACGAGACTTGCCATGCGGCCGATCAGGTGAAGATTTCGGTGAAGATTTGGGTGAAGATTTAGTTGAAGATTTAGGTGAAGACTTAGGAGACGACGGTTTCGGAGACTTGTTCTCCACCACCTTTTTGTTTTCCTTGGCTTCCTCGGTCGCGCTAACGACAGGCGGCAGAGGCGGCAGAGGCGGCGGAGACTTCACAGTTTTCAGTATCGCTAGTGTAGTGGTGGTTGTCTCTGTTGAGTCGTCGTCTACTTTTTTACTACGAGTCACGATATTATGCCGCGGCGACGTGTGGCCTGCAATAAAAATTTCAATACAGTCCGTTTATCAGCCTTCGAAAGTTGCGCGTAAAGTAATAGATTTCAAGTTCAAAATAAATAAAAACAAAATGTATAATAACGAAAAGAAATATATTCAAAAAAAAAAGGAAAAAATATGAAAAATAACTATAACGAGATAGTAACTGGCTACAGTGTAACAATTTAACAAAATCAAAGTGCTATGACTTTCTGTTGTAACCATATGGTAAACAAAAAAATACTGCAAAAAATAAACAAAAAAAAATCTCACGAGGGTGATCAAAAGGACTAAAGCTTAACAAACAGTAGTCAAATCTAAACTTAACATTCTTATTCTTAACAATTCATGTCTTATTAACTCTTTTTGTAAAGAAAAACAAGTACTAAATGATAACATAATCAAAAAAATCAATTGCTTCAAAAACGAGTGTTAATTATTTTTCTGTTTGATGCTCCTTCATCCAGTTGGGATGTTTCTGAGCAATGTGCGAGATCAATGTCTTTTTCTGAGAATACCTTTTCCCGCAATTCTCACAACAAAACTGCGGCCCAGTGACACATTCGTACTTCTCATGTCTCAACTTGTTCCTTCTATACTTATAATGTTTCTTCTTGCATATTGAACATACGTATAAACGATCTTTATTCTCAATTCTACGAATCCCTGCCTTAGTTGTGGCAAAATCTCGTTTCTTTTTCGACCTTTTTTGTACTGTCACCAATTTGTTTCTAACAATCTTTCTGACTTTCTTTTTAACACTTTGGTCACATCCATCTTCGAGCTTAATGTCGTTGTTCTTAAAGTACCCACGGGTTAATGGAAAAGGGGTTTTGGCGTAATGAGTGTTAAACATTTCTACCAAGTCTGGAAGTGTAAATGAAATGCAAGAAAAAATTATTAAAAAGCATTGGTGTAAGTGATACAGATACACAGGTTGGAAAGTAGCTCGCAATGAAAGGAAGCCTAGATGTTATGATGGTGACCTGTTTTTTGTGCTTTCAAGAGTCAAGATTTTGACTTGTAGTTGATGTTGTGCTTACAAGCGGGTGTTGTTAAAATAATGTGCGAGTAGGAGATAGCAGAGACAATGGTAAATAAGCGTAAGGTGTTGTTAGCAATGTCGTGAATGATGACGTAAAAAGGTAAAAATGTATACTTCATTGTTTATGCCCCATGTTTATGTCCTGTTGTAGTCTGGTGTCTTGGCTTCAAACATTTAATTTTTTAAATGTCCTATGAAATAATTGCATAAGTTTATTGAAAAATGAAATGCGCATCCACTAGGAACTGGTAGTGTCTCACCATGCTTCCGATAATTTTGTTTATTCTATTATATGTAGACCTAGTGAACATGCATAAATTAAACGAAACAATTTTTTCTTATAATTTTGAACATGAATTGCTAAGAAAAGACGTCTGCAGTGAAATCACATGTGAATGCAAAAAAAAAAACGAAAATAATAAAATAAATAAATAAGCCACATAACCATCAACTACGTGGACAATGTAAATAATTCACATTTACCTTCATTTGGGGCGCCGCGTGCAGACAGTCCAATCTTCTACAAAAATTAAATTTCACACTTGTGCTATAAAATGTTTTCCACGATATTTTTTGCTTAGCGAAGATGAACCAACTAATTTTAAACACCCAATAAAACATGGGCGAAGTGAAGTGTCGTGCTTATTGAAATAAATTGTACTACATATTTAATAACTAAGATATCATTGACAATAAATACGTAAAAAAATACTTACCAATAAAATAAACCATTCCACTCCAGTGTTAGACTATTAACGTGTTTAAATAGTAAATAGTTGCACTAATTGCCAAAGTTAATTGCAACGCGTGCTCTCTACGACAATATTACACTACTAAAGCATGCAATGATCTACATTCACTAAGATCCCATATCACAAACATAAGCGTAACAATTTCTGTGTATTATTATCGTAAACCTATACTTACCTTTCAATTACCTCGCCTTGAAAAGGCTACATTTTATAAAACCTTATTACCAAAATTAAAAAACCTTTACCTGATGCACTGCAATATGTTTAAAGTTTCATAACGTAATAAAATATAGAACTGTAATAAGATTAGTAGTTTATAATAATATTAGATACTAATTAATATAAGATTGTAGTTTCACATGTGAAAACACTAGCACTCTCATATCCACTGTCGTGAAAATATAATATTTATATATAACATAAATAGATTATTTTAAGCAATGACTGTTTGTCTATTTCAAATTATGGGAAGACATTGCGCATTTCATCCGTTCCTTGTTTGTCTGGGACAATTAACTTTTCATACATTTTTGATATGACAAACAGACCAGTATTATGAGACAAAATTTGACAGAAAAAAAGTTAGTTGTCCCAGACTATCAATTGAATCCCATGTGACATGTCGCGTTGTTTGTTGAAAGGTACATTATATAATAAACATCGAAAGCAGTGTCAACGCAACATGTTGTCTGAGCGAGGCACCGGCGCAGGCAGGCAGGCCGCGTGCGACGGTGCCGTGGTACAGGTGTGCGAGCTTACCTTGCGACTCTCGCGCGCCATCACTCGAGTTCATAATATCATCTTGAGATCGTTCCATGTGCCATTGGAAATCTGTAATGTTAGAATGTGGCGCTGAGTGAAACATGTCATATGAACATATTTTTAGCTTCAGCGCACAGAAAGCTATTTGATCCTATCTGCAGAGCAGTATGTGATGAACTATGCAATCCAAATGCGCATTTAGGTGTGAAGAAGCTCTTAAACAGTATTAAGTTAGATAATAGTTATATTACAATCAATTAATATGTAGAACCAGTCAATTAGCCTGGATAAAGTAAAACAAAAATCCAGTACTCAAATCTAAAATGAACTATTCCAAGATATATTTTTAATCTCCATCATTACTTATTTGAACATGTTACAATAAAATGTTATGTCCACACTTGTTTATTATTTTATGAGGACATTGTATTATGACTAGTTTCACATATGTATTTAATTATGTTTATAGTTGTTTTTCTAATTATGCATGACTGTAAAATGGGTGAATAATCATTTGAAATCATCCTGTTGGCACTTACTAACAAAGTGATTTTATAAGCTTTGGACACAAATCGTAATGTTTGGTTATGGAGGTCAACAAACATTCTATTACTAAACGAAAAAGCCACATCTGGCCAGATCTTCAAAAAAGCTGGAAAGGGCTAATATTTCAAACTTAATTGCTCCGTTAGGATCGCGGATTTGCTTGCCCAGGCAGGTTAAGCTCGCATGCGTGGCACCCTCTATGCACATTATATTTAATTTATTTTTTTAAATACTTATTTTGCGCGAGCAGGGCGCACTGTATAGTGTTGTATATCGGGCTGGTGTCTAACTCCACGCCCAAGCGCGTATCTTGCGTATGGGTAGGAGACGCGGGATGCATGCGTATAGGATGTGGAAACTTCACGCATGCGGGCAAATAACACGAAACAATAAAAGCGACCTTACTAACTGTATGAAAATTTAAATTGTGATCAAGTGACTGATTAACATAAAAGTTAACAAACTTTGTCAAATCTTATGTTAACTGCTGACTTGACAACAGATTGAAATTCGGCAAGCTCTCAAGTGGTGGTAAAAACATTACAATATACTTTGCATTAGTCTACAAAGTCATAGCTGTATGCAACAAGTGTATCTTAAGCACAGTTTGAAGTGAGATATCCATTAGCAGATTTTGCCATTAATTTAATATTTTCATTTGGCAGTAATGACCCTACTCACAACATTTACCAGGACAGGAAGCTATTCTCATTTAGTTGAGTGTTTTTGTCATCGAATTTACTCTCTAACAGCCACCTCTGCTTTATTCATTCATCCATCCATCCATCCATTTATTATGAAATTAGGTCCTTCACACCAAGGACATATATGGGAAATAAACTAGTTTCCTTTCAGCAACACAAAATAATGCTTTTATGAATCTAAATGGTCAGTCTACATAAGCTGATAAATTATTTTTTTCTGTAAGTTCTTTTGTACAAACACTTTTACATGTCAATCATATTTTTAAAACTAGATGAAGTCGGCGTTTCATATTCGACTACTCCGAAAAAAAACACCGAAATAAACTCAGTAGTCAAAAACACTGAAACTAAGACTTGAAGGAAAACTTTACAGATATTTGTGCCTTTGGGGGGCACTATTGTCATGACGTCATAATAAATGGAGTATAACTATTTAAAAAATAGGTAAGAAAACGCTATACTTACTGCGTACAACATCATTGTGCGCCACAACGGGCTGTTCGTCGGTTTCCTCGTCGAGCGTGAGATCCTCGACGCCATCTCTCTGCAACTCCTCCTTGCATGCGCTGTCGTCTCCATTGCCTTGCGCGTTGTCGTTGGGCGGCGGGATCGGTACGGGCGGTAACTCATTTGACATGCGACGCGCTTTCTTCCGACGCCGTGTTGGACTCACTGACCCTTCACGGCTGCTGTCTATACTACCATCTCGGGCCTGCTGACATAAATGACTTTTGTTTATCAACTTTGTATAATTAACCATGAGGCATTTATTAAATAATGTTATAAGCAAATGGCTCTTTTAGTTTAAATCCATACTAATATTATAAATTCGAAAGTAACTCTGTCTGTCTGTATGTTATCTTTTCACGACTAATTTCGATAAATTTGGCAGAGAGATAGATTGCATCCCGGGGAAGGACATAGGATAGTTTTTATCCTGATATTCCCACGGGATCGACACTTGCGCGGGTGAAACCGCGGAGCGCTGCTATTATATATATTTTGCTTTAAAACAAACTCGCTGTTTGAGTCTGTGTGACCGCTTAGTTCTAATCTCGAATTTGCTGCAGTTCTCGCAACCATTAAAAGAATTTATTGTTGACGGTTTATGTGTAATTTGTTAATATTTTACTTAGATTTAGCACATAAATCTCGATATTTTTACATATGGCCATCAATAAATAGTTGCAAACATGCAAAATAGAGACGGGACACTAGACCATAAGTCCCCCAAGAGGGGCTTAAATGTGTTCCCTACCCTCACTGACTGGCTAATACTTTTACTGTGGCATGACTTGTTGTTCATGCCAGCACAGAACATAAATCTGTGTTCCTGAAGGTTTATGTTGATATTCTTATCCAACAAGGATCACACAGAACCCTTATTAGAAGCTGTTGATCTCGCCCTCTAAACATGAGTAGACATCCAGCAGAGACCATGCTACATAATTATCTTTCTACTCAAGTACTAGAAGGATGTTATGTCTCCTACAATGGTTATTGTTATCTACCTAATTAAGTAACTAACTAATACAAATTATTTTTCCTGCAATATTCAAATAAATTATTTCTAGTTTCACATATCTTATTTCCTCAACTGATTGCATTCTTACTGAATATAGAAATAAGGCAAATATAAGAATTATTATTAATGCATAGTATATATGATCTTGAAAGTTGTAAATTATATAATTTACATTCAAAGTAAGCTTTACAAAATATTTCATGACTAATATTAAACAGACATTGCTATGTTTTTACATGTGTTCTGCAGTCGAACTTTATCTTTTGTTGATGAATTGCACATAACAACATCTGCCAACACATATGAACAAGGTGCCAAGGTTTAACATTTGAATGTTACTATAACTTGCGATTCTCATCTAATCATGTGAGATACAACTTTTTGTCAACATTCCAAACACATCTACATCTGTGTACCCATTAGTATTATTTTTTCTAGAATGTATTTGCATTTTTCATTGTTATTTGTTTCAGTATGAAATATGTTCTCATAGCTCATAGAGTTGAATATTAAAAATACTAAATAGTGTCATTATCACAAACCTGTGGGGGTGGTGAGGGGGCACGAGGCGGGTGTGCAGCTACAGCCTGCGCAGGGCGCGACGGTGGCCTTGAAGGCTTATTGTCAGAGAGACCCTTGATCTGTAGGGACTCAGCGGCTTTCAGCAGTGCGGCCAACTGATCTTGAGATATGTTGACCTCACCGCGGTACATGTAATCCATCATTGCTCTCAACTCGGCATATTTCACATCTTTGAGGATAATTATTGGATGCTTATCAAACTGCTGTGATAGTACACTCTGAAACAAATCATTCAACCATTGTTCACTTTGTTTACTTTTACTATTGTCTGTGTTTGTAAATATTCAAATGAAAGTTAGTCTCAAATAACAATTCATTGTTAAATGTAAAAATTCTTTTATATTATCAGAATTTATATAACATGAGACCAAAATCAATTAAATGTAATTAGTTAATGCACCAAAACACTAGCATGTCATTAAGTTAACAACTGTTAAAGACATGATGTTAGGTAATGAATAATTGCAAGCAGACATTTAGAAAAAGTAGTATAGGCAACTTTCGGTTGCCAACTCATCTATGCACTGCCTAATTGTTAATACATGAAAGCTAGAATGGTACAAGTGGAATGTTTATTAGAGCAAAACTGTGTTGCCTTGCAAGTAACTTAAACACGATTGTAATTGACCTACTTTGTAATGAGTTTACGTACCTCGAAATAGGGACTGCATGCCGATAGGACCACTTTGTGCGCCTTGAGCGTCTGTCCTTCTGCAGCCAGGGTGCAGTCCACGTGCATGCCCTTCTCGAGAAGAGTGTCGAAAACAGACACCAGTGTCGACTGATGGTTGTTCCACCTCAGGCAGAACTGTTGGTCGTCGTCCATGATGCCGTCTAACCACTCGCCGCGCCCTCAGCCCTACAATGAACAAATCAAAGCAACGTCTAAACAAGGTATATTAGAACACCACGCAATAACTAGGCCATTAGGAAAACTTCACTATGACTACACAAACATTGGATTCTGAACGATTATCACTGTATAGCGTTAATTATCTCACCGAATCACTTCATACGATGAGATCACGCCCCAACTTAACTAAATTAACTTTATGGACCACATACGAGTCGTCGTAAGCGACGCGGCACAAAGAAAATGGCCGCTTTTCCAGCGCGACAAAAAATAAAATGGCGACGAAAATTCTAAGTTTTACTATTTTCTGGGCAAACTTTTCATGACACACATTAACTGTTCAAGTTCATCGCGTTGCTAAGGCACGACGAACATCGGAAAAGTTGAAAGTCAACAAAGAAACTTCTGAGAACTTTACTTCGAAAGTTCACGAGTGGAAATTTTCAAGATGAAAAGTCCTAGCAATAAGTAAGCCCTTATCGGAGCCGTAACGCTACACCAAAAGATTAAAATGCTTACCTTGACTATTGCATTAACTGTTCTAACGTATTTTAACACTTTTATTTCTTCACTATTAGATTACCACTTTAATTTTAACACATTTGCACACCCGCCAGCTTTCTTGAATGAAATTGAAAACACTGAACTAAAACTATGCTATGTTGCAAGTTTAGAGAAAGGCACCTCTACAAAAATCCAAACGAAGTACAAGTTGGAAGCGACGCGAATGACCCAAAATAAGCTCTATAAATGTTGCCATTAGCAAATAATTAGAAAGCTTGAAAAATAGTAAATAAGTTAGTTATCTAATGCCCAGTCTTCAATTATTTAGATAATTATAAATACTTTAAAGTTAAAGATTTGAATTCTTTATTCTTTTGTTATGGTATGCCACAACTGCCATTATGTATTTAGAACACCTTGTCCTTGACCCACTTTTTGACGGAACATCTCGTGATTACAAAATGTTTGATTTATTTCTTAAAAACTTTTAATTTGTTATCGTTTTTCGTCAAATATTAGTTTTAGATTTAGATTCGTTTAGATTAATTTAAAACTGATAGTTGTAGTAACAACATCATAGTCTGATTACAAGTAACGTATAGCGCCATCTACTGGTTCTAGAGAAACCTATAACTTCAATTCAATGCGTCTATCGCCGCGTCGCGTCGTTTGGAAGACTTGTTTTGTTTACTTTTTATCTGTGATTGTTGCAATCGCTATGTTCTTTTTCTCACAAAATAAATCTTCTATTTATATACTGTTTAGCAGTTATTACTACGAATGTTCGGAAATACCCTACTGCATAGGTACCTACTAGTAATGTTAGCCAAACAAGTTAGAAAAGTGTAACTAAAATAATGAATGGTAAACAAATGACTGATTGGTTCAGTTACTAAATGATTTTACCATTTATTGCATCTTGCACATAGGTACTTACTTATTTAAAGCGAATTTACCATCATCGTCATTTTGACATAAAAGGATGCTCCTGCACAATATTATATGTTAGCTATGTTTGAGCTTATAATAAAAACACTTTATGTTACTCAAACTCAAAGCATTTATTTCAATTAAACCATTTACAGGCACTTTTGAATTGTCAAGTCAAGAAGGCAGTCAGTCAGAAAGTAATGAAGCTATTTGTCCATCCTAAAGCGTAGGTAAAGGTACCTATGGAGAAGAACGGGCAAGAAACTCCATGGACACTCTTTTAAATTATATTTTTACAAAAATATTAGTTACATCATTAAATGATAAATGATTTATTTTCTGTAAGTAGGTTTGTACAAACACTTTTACACGTCAATTATATTTTTTTAAACTAGATGAGGTCGGCGTTTCCTATCTGACTATTCTGAGAAGAAAGGCCGAAACAAACTCGACTCGACTCCAGACAAAATCTTAATGGTCAGAACGTGTGAATACCATGTAGCTAGATTGGTGTCTGAAGTGGTCTTTTGAGGAAAGAACCACACAGATTGAGCGGACCTGTCCAATCAGTGCACGCATTTGTCAAACATCGTGCAGCTCAACTCAGAACTTGAGGATCGCAACGATTCGACGAACAATACCAAAGAAAGGACATTTGGGTAGGCCACGAATATACTCAAACTGCCAGATCATGATTAAAACTAACTAAGAAGGAAAAAAGAAAAAAGGAATGATCCACATAGTCCTCACATTCACAATAATTAAATAAAAATGATATTTTACAAAGCAAATATTCATGTCATTGTATATATAAAATTCACCAATGTCAATGTGTATATAAAAATCCAGACATAATCTTTGAGGACCATGTAGATTGGTGTCTGAAATGATCTTTTGAGGAAAGAACCACACAGATTGAGTGGGCCTGTCCAGTCAGTGCACGCATTTGTCAGTAACCGTGCAGCTCAACTCGAACTTAAGGAGCTCAACGAATCGACATCCAAAGACAGGACATTTGGGTAGGCTGCATAAACTACTCAAACTGCCAGACCGTGATTAAAACGGAAACAATGACCCACATCGCTGACTGAATACATTAGTGGCACAAGTCAGTCAGTCAATTCAGTCAGCGACATAGTCTTTCACAGTAATTATGTCATTGTATAAGTAAATAGATAAAAAAAAAGTGTAAAATAGCAAAATAAAAACAACATTCACTGTCTAAACCTATTGGAGCAGCTCAACCTCAAGCCTTTTTGTCCTCAATATAGTCTTTTACAGCATAATAGGCTTTCTGGCATAGTTTTCGCTTTATAAAAGATTTGAATTTTTTAAGGCTTAGTTCTTGAATGTGGCTAGGAAGTTTATTATAATAACGTATACATTGGCATCTAAACGAGCCACCTATTTTCTTGAGCCTTGTTGTAGGAACAACAAAATTGTGTTTGTTCCTAGTATTTATGTTATGGATATCACTGTATTTTTTAAACAGATTAATAGTTTTATGTGCATACAAAAGATTATCATAAATGTATTGTGAAGGCACAGTCATTATATTAATCTCTTTAAATTTGTCTCTGAAGGAGTGTCTGGGACTTAATTTATAAATAGAACGAATTGCCCTTTATTTAAAAATAAAAATTGTGTGAATATCGGCGGCATTTGCCCACAACAGAATACCGTACGACATCACATTATGAAAATAACTAAAGTAAACTAAACGGGCTGTCTCTAAATCAGTTGAATCACGTATTTTCCTAACAGCGTATGCTGCAGAGCTAAGTTTTTTTGACAATTTATCTATATGGGGGCCCCATTGAAGCTTGGCATCCAACGTTATGCCTAGGAATACTGCGGTATCTTCGGGTTTCAACTCCTGATCCTTAATGAGAACACTAGTTTTTACTTGTCTAACGTGGAGTATCGTAAACTTAATACATTTGGTTTTTTTTTCGTTAAGAAGTAGATTATTGACATTAAACCAGTTAACTACAATTACAAGGGCGTTATTTACATTGTCAGTAACCAGCTGCTGACGTTTGAGTTTAAATAAAAGTGAAATACTATAAAATTTTTAGGTCTAACACTAGATGAAAATTGTAATTGGGGAATACACATCGAAAATCTATGTAAAAAAATAAACAGATTTGTATACGCACTTAGAGAACTACGCAAAACAGCGAATGAAGAAGCTGCACTCAACGCCTATCACGGCTACGTAGCGTCTGTATTGAGGTACGGCTTACTCTTATGGGGTAACTCATCACACATACAAAGAGCTTTCATAGCGCAAAAAAAATGCTTGCGAGCAATAACTGGGGCGCCTCCATACGAGAGCTGTACACCAATTTTTAAAAAGCAAAATATTTTAACTCTATCTTCTACTTACATTTATGAAATAGCTTTATTTGTCAAGAAAAACACTCACTTCTTCTCCACAGTAGCCGAAAACAATAGATTTACAAAAAGAGACCCCACCAAGTTAAAAAACCAAGCACTCTCCACTACAGAAACAGCTACCTTATGTCCATTAAAATATATAACAACATTCCAAAAGTAATAAGAGAACTACCATCTAATTTTTACAAAAAAAGTCTGAAAAATTGGCTTCTCCAAAATAATTTTTACACCTTGAAAGAATTTTTTGATTATAAGGGCAAATAAGTAAATAATATACTTATATATATATATTTTTCTTTTTAATAATATGGTAGGTTTATTTAGTTAGATAATAGAAATGTTGTTATTGTTATGTCTTTATTTGATATTTATACGTATTATTATAAGAGTATAAAATGTCCATTTTATAAGTGTTTTGTGTCTAATAGAGTTTATGCAGTAAACAAGTTAGGTTTTATACCTACCCACGTGTACCTACATTAGGTTCACATTGTAAATATTCGTATGCCGCTATTAGCGGCGGATGTGTTGAACTTATCCATTATACCAACCAACTTTGTACCTACCATATCCTACGAATAAATGTCTTTGTCTTTGTCTTTGAAGTGTCATCTGCAAACAACACTATATCAGGTCCTTATGAGGTAAGGCAAGTCATTTATATAAATAATAAATAAAAATGGACCGAGAATTGAGCCCTGGGGGACCCCCATTCTTACTACAGGTCCGGGTGACCTTTTTCCCTTAACATCAACTCTCTTAATCCTATCACTTAAGTAAGAAGTAAGAAGATCCAAAGAGGCGTTCCGGATTACGTAGTGGTGCAGTTTCCTGATTAATGTTGCATGAAGAACACAATCGAATGCCTTGGACAAATCGCAAAAGACGCCCAAAGCATCGCATTTGTCCTCCTATGCAATATAAATATTACCTAAAAGTGCAACTCCTGCATCGGTAGTTGAACGACCCCTTGTAAAACCGAACTGTTTGTTATGTAGCAATTTATTTTTATTAAAAAATCTTTTCAATTGATTTAAAATAAGTTTTTCAAAAATTTTACTAAAGGTAGGTAGTACTGAAATAGGTCTATAATTAGTAGGGTCTGATGTACTACCCGATTTAAACAACGGTATTATTTTACTGTTTTTCATAAGATCAGGAAACTCACCACGGTCAACAATTATTAAATATAACAGCTAAAGTAGGTGCTACAATGTTTATAATCGACTTAGCAACATCCACAGAATTACCTCATAGATCTGCGGTCTTTTTAACATGTTTAATTAATGTTGAATCTATAATTATTATGTGAGAACGATGTAAAAACAAGACGTACCTACCTACGCGTTAAAAGCGTCCAGATCGAGTACCTACAGCAAATAGTAACAAAACAACAATTTAAAAATAAAATAATTAAAAATAAGCCGAGGCAGCTAAGTGATGACCAGCCCCAACTGAGCTGAATGGTGCTGATCTATCTAGATCAGCACCATTCAGCTCAACCATTTGCAACCATTTAGAAGGGAGCTAAATGATCTAACAAACACGCCACCGTCAGCGAGACATTTGCGTGAGCATGACATCTATCAGCCGCCAGGGCACATTCAATTCAATGAAAGACATAATACTACCCGGTGAATGGTATATAGCTCTATAGTACAGACACCAGCCTGTCGATTCTGTAAAAATCTCACCGTGAAAACTTGGGTGAGGTGAGTTTGTTTTTTTAGGAATTGACACCATTGACAGCTCATTCCACGCTCACTTCACCTAAGTTTTTACGGTGAGATTTTTACAGAATAGCATCGCAGCACATCAAGCTACGCGAAACTGTCAAATTTTCCCAATCATCTTTGAACCTTATGCTTTTGCGATAAAGTTGAAAATCTATTAAAGATATTTGACAGATTGTAGTAGCCTGATGTGCTCAGTGCTGGCGTCTGTACATATACATAACTACATAGTATACATTACAAAGGAAATTGAGTTTATGCAATGCAAAGATAGTCTTACAATCTTCAGCAGCTCCAACAGTATTTTCAACCAATTAGTTGTGGTTATGAAGCAGGACCAGCATTGAGCCAGGCATTTTTATTAGCGATGAATTTTGTACCATTATAACATTTAACCCCCCCCCCCCCCTCATAAAAGAGTAGGAGTCTACTTTAGCCAGTCTGAAAAGTGGTTGAACTAATAGCTCCCCATTTCTATTACTATAATTGTCTTTCATTATACTTTACCGTTACTAAATGATCAGTATCTAATGAAAAATATTGCTATAAATAGCTACCAGTACGTCTCACGGTTGGAACGAAAATTCAACACAAGAGTTATCTATGAAACGAAACGCATGCCAATTACTTATCAACAGCCTGACATGAGTCTCCATTTCGACACATTGTTGATTTTCGTCCCAGCGGTGCTATTCTGTAAAAATCTCACCGTGAAAACTTAGGTAAAGTGAGCGTGGAGTGAGCTGTCAATAGTGTCAATTCCTAGCAAAAACAAACTCACTTTACCTACATTTTCACGGTGAGATTTTTACAGAATAGCACCGCAGAAACCAGAGTTCTAATCTCAGTCTCAATCTGTAAAACCTACCTCTAGTTTCCCTAAATTTTTGACAAGTTTTTGACATTGATTGAGGCTGAGAATAGATTGCGACTTGATTTTGAATTTTTTTAATTACGAGAATTGGTCTTCAGGTGTTGTATAGGTGTTGTATTTGGCGTTTGGGCATTATTTAGACAAAGTTCGGTCAGCGGTCTATCCCGTGATCGCACATGATAGAACAGAAAGAGTAATATCTTCCAATGTGTCACTTATCCAATCAAATCCCAGTCCGTTATTTATTTGTAGTGTTGTGCCCAGCGCACGTGTTCTGTTGTGACTTCTGACTTTGTGACCACACATAACATCACGCCGATTTTCCCCGAAGGGTTAGGCAGAGGTGGTACCTAATATATTACACCCACATTTCGCAAGTTATGTCCCA
Organism: Mesoligia furuncula; assembly: GCA_916614155.1. NCBI lineage: Eukaryota > Metazoa > Arthropoda > Insecta > Lepidoptera > Noctuidae > Mesoligia > Mesoligia furuncula. Next base: position 1,374,572 of record OU744808.1, on the reverse strand, counting down.
TGTCCCATGGGCGTGTTCTGTTGTGATCGTATGTGCATAAAACTTTATAAATGACAGCTTACTGTACTACCAACTTACATTACTTATCTGTAAAAAATCTGCAAGTGATACAAAAATATATATATGTCTGCCAAAATATACATAAAAGTTGGAAGAATCTTTGAATCCTGTCTGTAATAACTAATAACCGATGTTTGAGATACTGCAACGACCTTCGTTCGCACACAATAGGTCCATCAGTCGCCAGTAATCTACCAATTGACGATCAAGTGTGTGCAATGCAATCGCTGTTGTGTCAAAGTGTTGAATAGAACTAACTACAGCTATCTGTGTATCTATAAAAAGTGGTACTTAAACAATGTTATTGGAAGGTGTTATGTAACTAGAATTAGTAGGTATCGTACCTACTCTTTAGGTTTTTGAACAAACCATATTCGTAACACCACAGTATGTGGTTGGATAGGCAATGGTCAGTGGGCTCCATGTAAAATACTGTTGTTCAGCTGCATCCGGTTAGACTGGAAGCTGACCCGACTTAGTTGGAAAAAAACTACACAGACATTCGTAATACCACACTAGTGTATTCCCCAAAACACCCTGACACATAGGTAAGGGACTAGCTGGACAAAACCACTTAGAAGATGGCGGGATGGGCTGGACAACACCACTTAGAAGATGGCGAGAAAAGCTGGACTATAAACCAATAAACAATATTCCTCATTAGCTCTATGCTGGAAGTCTTGGGAGCAGGTCTTTGTACAGTAGTGGGATGATAATGATATAGTGACAGTAACCAGCCACCAGACCTTTGTCCTCTATGTTAGTAGGTAGGTAAGCAGTGACTGCTGATGTGGTCGATAATGCTGCATTATATCCTGAAAGTACCCTAATTTATTCGAGCTTGAAGACTTCCAGGTTTGACTGGCAGAAAATTCGTCTTTAAGCTGCCTGATGGTGGCGATAAGTCGAGTATAAAGTCAAAGCAGAAACCTCAAGGCTTAAACTCTAAACTTAGGAATCAAGTAGAAAACGGAAGCTTGAGAATGGAAAGGGAAATCAACCCAGTTTGGTTTAAAACGCTAATCATAATCAAAACCACGACCATAACTGTCTCACGGCCTCTAGTATCGCGAAAATTTAATTAACTAAAACTTCGTGCTAAAGCAATGATGACATTAATTTTGTACCTACGTCAATATGTTTTAGAAATACCGTACAGATTTTTTAAAACTACCTTCCAATTTGTATAAAAAATAATGTACTCATAAAAAAAAACATTCTTCAAAAAAATACTTATTACAAACGAGGAAGTGAATATACTACTGAGACTTTTCCTTGTAACTTGAAGATACAGTCGGCGCTGGTTCCCTCGCAAGCTTTGTCGCTTCGTTATAAAAATCAATAGTATTAGTAAGTTCGTACAAACGAATTATACGAATCTCTTTGTGTGCGTCGCCAGGCTTTCGGTGTGCGGGAAACAAAAAAAAACCACGAGCGAAATTCTTGTAATAAAAATCAATCGGAGCGGAGAGAGAAGGCGCCGCGCGGGGCGCCGACTGGTCGGGCGTCCGACCACCCCCTGCCTCCTCCCTGCATACCTACACGTGCTATAATGCACCTACCCTCCCTGCCGACTTTGTCTATCGCCAATTTTAACAGTAACAGCCGTTTTACAAAACTTCCCAATTGAAAAACAATGTATATAAAGTAGTCTCGAAACTTTAGGCAGGCTCCTGTATTGAGTGCTAGCTGAGTCTGGCTGTGGACTGTGGAACACAGCGGCGCGGCGTGAGAGGGAGCACCGCTACAGCGCGGTGCGCGGCCGGTTCCCGGCAAAAAGGCGTTTGTTTTTATTTCTTTGGCGCGGAAAAAAATGAGCACGCGCCCGCCCTGCACCTCCTAAACATGCGCCACGCAGCGACGCAGACTCGGCCGGGTGTGTGCCGAATTCACTTTCATTTGCGACATCTCATCGTTTCCCGAAGGTCACTGTGCAGTCGCGGGTGTCGGGACAAGTCCGCGGTGCATGTGTGGCGCAGGCGAGTGCTTGCGGCGGCCACCGCTGACCGACTAGGTGAGTCGAGTGAATTTCGCGCCCTCGTCTTCGGCAATTCCGTTTCCCTCGCGTTTATCGGCACCCGTTTCGCACTGTCCTTCGCCGTGTGCCGGGAAGACGGTGAAAGTGAATGTGTTTTCGTATCTCGCGGTGTGTCGGGGTCGCGCAGACGTACGCTGCGGCCGCCGGCTCCTCAAATGGAACGATGTGTAGCGACGAGAGAGGGTTAACCGCGCAACTTTACATTCACTACTTTCCTCCACCTCTGTCTGACAGGTGATTGCGCACGAATATACACGCTAACAACAATCTCTTAAAGTCGCTTATCCTAAAATCTTAAAAGTTTTCTCTATGTATAAAGTTTTGAATCAGTCACGCGCGTTTGTTTCAGTTGGAAGTTTCTGCATCGAACTTCATATACGTTAGCGGCATGCATAAGGGCTTTAAACAAACAAAATTAAAAAAGCTCGTGAGACGGTCTGGCTCGCGAGCGACTGAGAGAGAGAGAGTCCAACTTTGCACTCTTCATTTGTGCAGCAATCGAGAAAAAATTCAATAAAGCTCGCTTCCTTTTGTCTAATTGCCTATGTAAACCTACTTATAACATGGCGATTGTTCGATTTCTGCGACATTCCGGGGAGAACATGGGGTGCCACGTTGTTGTTTACACTTGTACTCACAGGATAGATTTAGCGCGCTTTTGTTATTGTGACAAATACGATTATATCGTCAACATAAACTTGTATTCATAACTCGTTACTGTAATACTTCAAGTTTATCGCCGTGAAAGATTTATTTCAAGAAATAGGATTTAATTTTTTAAAGGAGGTGAAATTATTAGTTTGTTTTTTATTTGTTTCGCTAGGAAATGCCCGGCCACGGACTGTCGCAAGTGAAATGCGAACCGCTCTCGGATGAAGACGACAGCGACTCACAATTCGCGCACAGTTATCTATCCAGTCAGGTAACTTTAATTAGCATTTTATTATTTATTTGCACGATTTTTGCACTGGCACTTCAATGATTTATCGGTACAAGTTACTTTCTAATAGCTTTAACCATAGTTTGCAGTTATTTCATGCCATATCTTCTTTAAATTAACTGCTTTTACTTTGAAGTTAACTTCACATATAGTTTCTGTACCTAACGGTCGGCTACTATACTACCTACCTACCGGGATTGAAGATGACACTACAATTGGGCTATTCTGAGACAGAACTTGACATATCATAAAAGAAATGCAGTGCTCAAATAATAACGAAGGATTAGTTTCCAACGCAAACATTAGAACTAATCAAAAGTACGCCGTTTGAAATGAGATTGAACAAGTGTCGACAGATAAGTGTTTTAACGACTTTGCTACAGTAATATTATGTATCTGTGATTATATTAAAATTCTTTGCTTCTAGCATTAGGGTCACTCAACACTGAAACGCAGCAAGCGTAACCGCATCTCGTAAAACAGTTTTTCAACCGCTAATCAAATTATAAAAACTTGTTTCGTCTAACTCCTTTGTGCTACATGCATGTGTTATATTTAAGTATATATGTGGAAAAAGATTTAAGACACTCAATAGAATGTTATTTTTTTAATGCTGTGACGTTTTTATGAGTAGAAATAGTTGAGATTTCTTAAGCTTCCTAAGATGCGAAAGTCCTAAAAGAAATTAACTTTCTTCAGACATTTCTGGCAAAAAATAAAAGAACAGCTACATATTGCTATTTCTTGCCAAAATGTAATTGTTTTGATGCTTTCATTGGTTCTAGTAATCCTGTTTGCCGACTAAGTTTATCAAGGCATGGAACGGTAGGCATGTGTAAGCGTGGAGCAGATAGATTGTAACGAATGTCAGGGCTTCCAGTACGAGCACGTCACACGTGTAATGATGTATTTCCCCTTTGTTAGCTCATGCCCAGTGTTGTGTAGGTTCAATGAATGATGTACATCATTCATTGAACTGCTTGCTCAGTGTTAAAAGAATTGATTTTTTCTAAAATAGTAACCTTTGAAACTTAAAACACTTTACATGATTACCTCGAATATAAATAAAATAATGAAATACCTCGGAAAAATTTGCTCTTTGGTCAACTAAGAAATGAACAACGAGGTAAAAAGTAGGTACTAAATATGCAGTAGCACTAAGAATGTCTTCCGTAAGATATTAATAAAATCCTAGAATAGAGCCTTGGGGAACACCAAATGAAACTTCTCTATTAAATTTCGCTGACAACACACGAAACAAGAGTCTGTTTCTTTTTAAGTTTCTAGAGGCTATAATAGGCATCTTTAAATCAAATTTCCCGTAGATAAAGTCGTAAACATAACGAAAATATTACTGATTTTATAAATAACATAGACTTCACAGGCCTCAGCTAAATCACAATATAAACAGTTCAAACTTCATTCTAATAACGTCCATGCCTTTTCAATCCTCCTACCTGACGGTTCTCCAGGGCAGTGGCTTGGAAGAGCTGGCACCGCTGGCGCCGGCGGGCCCGGCTGCCACGCCAGTGTGTGTCAAACAGGAGCGAGCCGAGTCACCACCAGCTACCACGCTAGAGACGCTCGAGTCAGCACCACATAATGCCAAGGTATTTAGGAATTTATGTAGATACGAGTACTAATATAATCATCAATAATTAGATTTGCATGAGAGCTTTCACCAGGTGCTGATATCAACGATGAATTACATAACTAGCAGCGTCACGCGGTTTCACCCGCATAAGTGTCGATCCAGTGGGAATATCGGGATAAATAGTATTCTAAGTATGTGTTATTCTGATGTTTACTGTAAAGATTCATCAAAATTCGTTCAGTAGTTTGTGCGTGAAATATTACTAACAAACACCCATCCATCCTCACAAACTTTCGTGTTAATTTATAATATTATTAGTATAGGACTATTTATAGTAGGAAACTAGGAAGTACAGTAGTCAGCCTTAATTTATATGCGTGTTTTGTAATAATTATTATTAGATTCAGTGGATCCATTTGTTGACTTCATTGAACATATAGCGTAAATTGTATAACTTAATTTATGGAGATAATGCTCTATTCTCTCCGTATAATAGTAGCAGTAAGTTAAATCGGCATTTACGTGTAAATTAGTTACCTACGAAACTTAACTTTCGGTCTGTAAATTTTTTTTTGACCAGAATTAAAAAAATATTTAAAAACGTACCTAATGTTTAATTTTTTATTTATGTCCTACTTGTTTCATGTCAGCAATAGCCACGTCCTAGTTGTATTAATTAGGGACGTTTTGAATTTAAATTGTTAAAATACAAATTCTGGCTAGGCTATACTTTTGATGTCCCCAAGCTATCTTAACTAGGATTTTAACTTGAATATTGTCAATATCAAAAGAGATAATGTAACATCTACCTTTTGGATGTCTGGTTTCATTTAGAGCTCGTCCCTGTTGGATCGCCACATGGACTTTACGAATGTCACCGAAGTGCCTGACTCCACTGACTTCATGCCGCTGCTGGTTGTCAAGGATGAACCTTCGTCCGAAGGTGGTATGTATAGTGTAGCCACTACTCGATACTATAAGTTATATTAACCTAGTGTTCTGATGTAAAACAATTTAAAAGAGTACCTAAAGGTGGAGTTTCTTGCCCATTCTTCTCCATGCGAACACTACCTTTTGCAAGGGGCGACTAGAATCATTTCTATTTTATTGTAATTTTTGACGTTCAAAAGTGCCTTTAATGTGCCTATTTGAAATAAATGATTTGACTTTGATGCAATCAGGAAAAGGCCGTCGACTAGCACATATTTGCTAGATTAAGTATTTGGAATGATTTGACTGAAAAAGTTAAGTTATGAAGAGAATTTTGAATACCTACGTCAGACAAGTAATAAAGACCATACCAACCATACCACCATATGATACCATACCACACCATATGGTACCATAAGATTTAGTTCAATCTTATTATTAGAGATTTATCGGATTGTGACCCTTATTTTATGCAAACTCAACATATCTGATTTCACACAATTCAGTATAATATTTTTAATAATATTTTTAAGTGTATTGTTCGGAGGAAGTTTAGTGTTATGTGTTCCTTATAGGTACCTATTGATTTCAGCTACTGTATCTTCTTACCCAACAAAAGGCAAAGTCGACATTTATTTATTACGCGGCAAAAGTGAACAATGATTTATAGAAAGTAATACTTATTTTGATAGTCATTATAATTTATTGAGTATTAATTGATGAAATGACAGGGTAAGCTGCGTAGTTACGCACGCTATTTTAGAATGGATCAAACCTGTTTTTTTTACTCCCTTTCGCCGTTTCGCGTGCGCGAATATTTTTATTTGAACATGAAGAGATTGATGGTTTTGTTCAAAACCTGTTATCGTCGTCGTCGTCCAGAGAAGTGCCATAATCTTTTCAAACCGTACCTACTTAGCTTGAATTTAAAGAGGAGCACTTTTAACGTGTCTGCCTAAATTTAGAATTTAAAGAGTTTTATATCACGTTATGGATAGCCTTCTAGCCTGCAGAAATCAGCCTGCTGGCAGATGGAGTCAAATCAAAATTATAGACATTTTAACTGCAAATCTCATTTGTTACACATAAAAATGAGTTTCAAAACTAAAACCCGACTAGAAAAGGATGAAACAAGAAAGTACCTTCCAGTGGGGTTCTCTGCCCTTTCGCCAAAAATTGTTTGCCAGATTTTCACTTGCCAACTAACGTTTCGCAGAATTTTATTTCGCCGAATAATCATTTGTCAACTTAACATATAATTTTGTTTTATTTCCCAACCTCACAGTTACCAACTGTACGTTTGGTCTGCTTTTCATAATGACACTTTTTAAAATGCCAACTTTCAAGTAGCAGAATGTTTTAGTTTGCGAAATACCTATTCATTTAGTTGTTTATTGTTTACCAAATCTAGTAGGGTTTAGTTTAATAATTATATAATATTATGGACAGAGAACCGTGTAAAGTAACCTAACCAAACCGAACATTGGGGTGTCCTTCGCTCGCTCTTTCATCCTACATTATGTCGACGGGGCTCCTATTTCTGTGTAAGAGGTTTCATCATCATCATCATTTCAGCCGAAAGAGCTCCACTGCTGGACATAGGCCTCCCCCAAGCATCTCCGCTTCGCCCGGTCCTGTGCTTCCCGCATCCAACGGGTTCCTGCGGCCTTCACAAGGTCGTCGGTCCACCTTGTGGGAGGCCTTCCAACGCTACGTCTTCCGGTACGCGGTCGCCACTCCAGAACCTTTCGGCCCCATCGGCCATCTGTTCTGCGAACAATGTGCCCTGCCCAATGCCACTTAAGTTTGGCAATTCTTCGGGCTATGTCGGTTACCTTGATTCTCCTGCGGATCTCCTCATTCCTGATTCGATCGCGCAGAGAAACTCCAAGCATAGCTAGCCCTCTCCATTGCCCTTTGGGTAACTTTTAGCCTTCTTATAAGGCCCATTGTGAGCGACCATGTTTCAGTTCCATAAGTCATCACTGGCAACACACACTGGTCAAAGACTTTCGTCTTGAGACACTGCGGTATGTGGGACGAGAAGATATTGCGTAGCTTCCCGAACGCTGCCCAGCCGAGTTGGATTCGTCGATTGACCTCTTTCTCGAAGTTAAACCTACCTAACTGGACAGTTTGTCCTTGGTAAACATACTCGTCCACGACTTCGAGTGTAGCGTCTCCGATCTTTATGAGAGTGGGTGTTACATGGGCATTTGACATGACCTTCGTTTTGTCCATGTTCATTTTAAGACCCATTCTTTCGGAGGCTCTACTGAGGTTTAAAGTAACCTAGCCAAACCTAACCTCGGGGTGCCCGTATTGTGCATTTCCGTGGGAGGGCGAAATTTTGAAACTTTACTTTAAATAAATTTATCTTATTAAAAATTAGCTGTGTTTTACTCAAATCCATCATAACGCAAAGAAAGTCAAAGATTTAAATAAAATAAAATGATATTTTTTTTTCCTTAAAAAATGCCTTAATTTACTTTGAAGATCAGTTACAGAAAATAAACTCCTGTTAACCCTAACTTTATTTGGCCTTGTTCTAAAGTTTAATACCTTAAGAAGTTTTTAAAATTACTTTGAACCCAAAATCTCCCCATTTAATTTTTTGTTGATACTTTGAAAATTTGTGAGTACTGAGCTCAAATATTAATTTTGAACTTTCGAATAAATTCTAAGTAAATTCTGCAATTCCTAGATAAACCATAATTTTTTAGGGTGTTAGTTATTATGTTAATTAGTTATCACAAAAAAAAACTGAACCAGAAATGTTCAACAGAACGAGAAAAAAATCGAAAACTGATGTTAGGTGAAAATTACGAAAAAAATCATTAAAAAAATTCTATCTCGAAAACTACGAAAAATCGTAGAACATACATGGGGGTGATTCGGATACTCCTCATCATAAAGTATCTCAATTTTACGTTTGAACGTCAACTCCCCGGCCACTCTGTATAAAGGCAAGAAGAGGTAAATTTTTGTAGATACGAAAATAACTATGTACCTAATCAAAATAAATGTTTTATCTCCGTTATGATTCTTTTCTTTTTTCTCACCATAATGAGAAAACATTGAATAGCCTTATTTTGACAAAACTCAGCGTAAGTAGTCGTAGGGCGGCATAATCGGTATTGCACGCGGGCTACTAAACAGCTAGCGGCGGGCCTGACTGTACTAACATAGGTACATATGCTACGGTAGCACTAGCATGCGACCACGGGAAGGTACTTTCTTGTTTCATCCTTTTCAATATTCGGGTTTTAGTTTTTAAACTTTTTTTTTATTTAAATATTTTGTGGCTTATTTCAGTAATATTTATATTTTTGAAATGTGCTAATTAAGACCTTACATTTGATACCCCACAAGGCACCATCCCAAAATATTTATTTTTAAATTCATTACTTTATGTCCTCTAGGGGGCGCCATATTGAATTTAGTGTGACGTCACATAACTTCTAACCAGCGGACGGCCAAGACGCTTCTAACAATACCTCATTTGTTAAATTATTGCAAGTACTTTTGAAGTTATGAGGGAACAGATGAACTAAATACCCCTACTTATCTTAAAGAACGTTTCAAGTTCCTTCATGAAATCATGACACACATAATAGATAACTATCTGAGGTCATCGGAAAACCTGAGACTAGAGATGCCGATGCATTCCACCAGTTTCTACGACAAATCTTTTACAGTTCAAGCAGTACGGTTATGGAATGACTTGCCCGTGTCGGTAAGGCGTGCTCAATCTTTGTCCACTTTTAAAAATATGGTTAAAAAGCACTTCCTATCTCCTTAAACATCATCATTATATTTTCTTTGCTCATGTTTCATGTTTATTATTATATGTATATATTTATATATATTAGTATAATATACTTTATGTATGTAAATGGTACACCACAGACTACCTACAGTATTTGTCTATCCTTTCCCTTTTTAATCCATCCAAAGGTTGTCTCTAAAAGATCGCTTTTAGCGATAAGACCGCCCATTGTGTCACCCTTTGTACAGTTTCTAGATTTATATGTCTGTAATTTATATGGTGTACATAATAAAGAGTATTCTATTCTATTCTATTCTAAATTAACACCAGCTGTATTATGTAGGTACACTTTCCTATGATCCACAATAAAGATGAATTGAATTGATACATACATGCATACCGGTCAAAATGATAACCCTCCTTTTTGCTTTGCCGTAGTCGGGTAAGAAGAAAAGTCCTAGACCAGGGGTGTCAAACTCAATTTTGCAGAGGGCCATATATTAGATTTAGAATGTGTAGGCGGGCCAGGTTCAAATTAAAATACTAAAACATACAAAATTATTATAACATCTTTATTTATTTAGTTATATATAGTTGTTACAAATCATACCAAAAGTAAGAAAGAGGGTGAGGCAGGGGCGCAGTATGCGTTAGCTGCACGGACGAAATAGTAAACGACTTCGCACGCACACGAGAGAGAGAGAAAAGCATTTTTTTTTTTTTTTTTTTTGTGGAAGGGAAATCATCAAATGACTCCTCCCGCTCTAGGTGGAGCGGAAGGGAGTGTCAGACTCTTACTGACTAAAACCCACCCGTGTTCCTTCCTTAGCCCTTTATGTTCCGGGCCAGCGGTAACCCTTTCGGACAATCCCGCTGACCCGGCAGGCTTCGGCCCTATGGGGCCCCTCCTCGATGCTGACATCTCTTTGAGGCGCGCGTGGAACACGTACGCGCCGTCCGGCACGGGCCTGGTCCTGATCGGACGGTGAGCTACCCATTACTCTCCGCCCGCAGGCCCGCGCCTACGGTGGCCGGGAGTCGTCACGCGGCTCCCGACGCCCGGAGCGTCTCCCGCGGCGGCTGGGACGGGAGGCTCTCTCCCTGAGCCGTCCCGCCACCTCCTTCGCTAGCATGACTGCTTCGCAGAAGGAGGTGACTGCCTCCCACTCCCTCTCGCCCCGGACCATGGCTTGCACCAGGGCCGGACGCGAGAGGTCGCCGTCACTGCCGATCGCCTCTACGAGGACACGGCGGTGCCCCGCCCAAGCGGGGCAGACCTCCACCGTGTGCTCCACCGTGTCCTCTGGGCGATCCTGGCAATGGTGACACCCGGGCGTTTCCTCCCGCCTGATGATGTGCAGGAACCTCCCGAAACTTCCGTGTCTGGTGAGGACCTGCGTCAGGAGGTAGGTGAGGGCGCCGTGGCGCCTCTCTAGCCACTCCTCAAAGAGGGGTCTTATCGCCGCTATCGCGGCGTGCCCTGCGCTGGGTTGCGACAGTCGCTCTTTCCATGCCGCCATGAGATCGCGCCGGAGATCCGTCCGCTCCGCAGCGATTTGCTGCGGAAGCGGATCCTCCCCCCCGGCGTTGTGCCTCCGCGCGCCACTCATACAGGCGCGCGAGGACTATCGCCTCCAGATCCCACGGCGGCAGTCCGGCAAGGAGGCTTGCAGCCTCGCCGGAGATCGTGCGGTAGCCCCGGATTAGCCTAACGGCTACCACCTTCTGGGGCGCGTTCAGGTAGTGGGCGGCTCGCCGCCGCAGTGAACGCGCCCACACCGGGGCCCCGTATAGGGCCATGGACCGCACGACCCCCGCGTAAAGCCTCCGGCAGGAGGCGTTTGGCCCTCTCAGGTTGGGCAAGAGCCGCTTGAAGGCGGCCCCGGCCCGTTCCAGTTGGGGGGCCAAACGTCGGAAATGCTCCACGAAGTTCCACCGGCTGTCGAGGACGAGACCCAGGTATTCATCGTCATCCCGACGCCGATGTGAACCCCTCCTACCGTTAGTTGGGATCCCGATGGTGGCAGGTTCCGGAGCCCATGAAACGACATGGCCTCGGACTTGTGCAATGCCACCTCGAGACCCAACTGCTGGATCCTCTCCACGACTATCGCAACCCCGCGTGTCATCGCGTCGGCCGCCGCCTGATGCGACCTCCCCTGCGCCAGGACCAGCGTGTCGTCAGCGTAGCAAACCACGCTGACGCCATCAGGGAGGTCGGCGCGCAGCACCCAGTCGTACCCGATGTTCCACAGAGGCGGCCCCAGGACCGATCCCTGTGGGACACCGCACGACATCTCTCGCCGGTTCCACTCCCCATCGCGACCGGGGTAGCTGACGGCTCTTTCCGTCAGATACGCCTCGACTATTCGACGGAGGTAGGGCGGCACCCGGTGATACCGGAGTGCCTCCACAATGGTGTTCCAGGGGAGGGTGTTGAACGCGTTGGCGATGTCGAGTGACACCGCCACGACTAACACTCTCTCACTCGTCTTGTCAGGCGCTACTCTTGAAATTACTTTTAAGTAAAGCGCGCGTATTTTTAAATCTGCGTAGAGGCATTGAGTGCAGTCTAAAATCTCTAAAAAAAAGATTCATTTATCTGTGATATATTGTGATCGCGGGCCGTATCGAAATGGCCCGAGGGCCGGATTCGGCCCGCGGGCCGTATCTTTGACATGACTGTCCTAGACCCTAGTGGGACGCCGCAGTCTGTACTTCGTTTACCAATCAAGATTAGTTTTAGCTTTTGTAAGAATTTAGGGTATATAATAATCTAGGAGTAAACTACTGGATGTTCCAATAAAATAGCCGTAACATAACTCACAGAACAACCACATCTTAGCGGTGAAGACACGAGCGACTCCTGCGGCCGGCAAGCTTCGCCCGCGCCGCGACACAGCCCCAAGAGTTGGACCCAGCATGACATGGAACGAGCTTTGGATGCTCTCAGAAACCACCAGATGAGCCTCACGAAGGTACGTAGCTTGTTCTTGCGTGGGGCACTTAACTCTCTGAAATACCTGTACTCTCTGAAATACCTGGGCCACTTGGTCACGGACGATTTGAAGGATGACGCATATATGGAGAGGGAGCGCAGAGCATTGTCGGTTCGGGCTAATATGCTGGCCCGCCGGTTCTTCCGATGTACGGCGGCGGTCAAAATAACGCTGTTTAAAGCATATTGCATGTCGCTGTACTCGGGGAGCCTGTGGTTCAGCTATACCCAAAAGGCCTACAATGCTCTGCGGATCCCGTATAACAACGCTTTTAGAGTGCTGTTGCGTCTGCCTCGGTTCTGTAGCGCGTAATCTATGTTCGCTGAGGCACGTACCGACTGCTTCAATGCTGTGCGGCTTAAGAGAGCGGCCTCGCTGCTAAACAGACTCCGTGGCAGCCCCAACAGCATTCTACGCGCTATAGCCGGGAGACATGACAGCCCGTTGGTAAGGTCACTTGTCACCTGTACATTGTCGGTGTTATTAATTAAGTACTAACATAGGTTAAGACTATTGTTACTAACCCAATGGATCTCTGTTATCTGTATAAATAAATAATAATAATAATTAACATAATACGAACGAACGAACTTAAACGAACTTAATTCAAGCATGAAGTAAGCCCAGCACAACCTTTTTTGCGCGATCTAGACTTACTTTCCGATTTTTATTGTTAAATGCAAGCATCCTAGGTTATACGTGAAATCCGGTAGGTATTAAGAAAGAACTTCCTAATAGGTCAGTCAAAACTTCCCGTGGGCACTTAGTGATGACTTTCTCATCTCTGCCTATTCCTACGCCTGTATCCTTAACAGGCGTGCGTGACGTAACTTGTATACAAATCCTTTAAATAAGTGGTATTTGTTTAAAGATTTAATAATTTTATTATAGCTGCATGGTACAGCAACAGCGGTCACGGTTGGAATCCTACAGATTACATGCGTGACGGGTGTACCTATGTAACCTTCAGCAACGTATTGTACACTTATAATTTATTTGATGATGTCTGTATTACCTACCTACTTAGTTTCTTAGTTTTACTATGAGACTTGTAATGAAGTGAAGTAAGCCAATTAAGTTGAAGGATGAGATAATTTAGTATTTCCTTCTGTCTTTGTTGTTCAACAATTCTATCGTTGTTTATTTGTTCCTTTATAAACATCTTTGTCTCTTTATGTGGTACTACCGTACTTATGATTTGTATTCTGACTTTTTTATTGCCCATAACATTCTAGTTAAGATACATAAGCTGAAAACACATCATCACATGACTGTTAAAACATTTAGCATTTCCCAAATGTAAGGCATCAGCAACCTACGGCATTCCCTCCACTACGCTCTGGCAGCGAGCCCACCGGCTGGGCATCGACACGCCAAAGAAAGAAGGAGCGGCCAAGTCCTGGAGCGAGGCTGATCTGCGAGGGGCTCTGCATGCTTTGAGGGCAGGCGCTATCTCTGCTAATAAGGCCAGCAAAGCTTATGGTAAGATATTCTATACATATAACTGCAATTTGTATGGTTTGTGTCTCAATAGTTGCCAAGCGGACTAAGAACCTACTAACGTTTCTAATATAATTTCTGCCAGGCATACCCAGCAGTACACTATACAAGATAGCTCGTCGGGAAGGTATCCGCCTGTCGGCGCCATTCAACGCGGCGCCCACCGCGTGGCGCCGCGCCGACCTGCAGCTGGCGCTGGCTTCCATACGCTGCGGCGCCAGCTCTGTACAACGTGCTGCCACGCAGTATGGGATACCTACAGGTAGCTAAACTAGAGTTCCACCCCGGTAGACATTGTTATAGCCGAATCTGTATCCTGTGGTCTTCTGTTGAGGTAGACATTTCTACCTTTGTTTGTCTTACAAATCGATTCAGACCCTGAACACTGTGGTTTTTAACATCCACATCGGTTTCTACAACACGCCAAAACACCCTCTCTCTTGATTAAATAGATAAATGCTGTCCCGCCATCAATTGAGAATCCTTCCAAATGTAAAAGAGAGTTGTTCCGTTACGCATAATAATAAAGTTCTACGTCTTACTGTTATCAATATTTTGTAGGAACGCTATATGGACGGTGCAAGCGAGAGGGAATCGAGCTATCTCGCTCCAATCCCACGCCGTGGTCTGAAGACGCCATGGGCGAAGCACTCGAAGCTGTCAGGTCCTTACCGAATTATATTAGAATTTATGATTTAAAAATTACCCACTAATCAATTAACAGTACCTACTTATTTTAAAATCATCGTAATAATTTCCAGGGTGGGCCAGATGTCCATCAACCAGGCAGCGATCCACTACAACCTGCCGTACTCCTCGCTCTACGGGAGATTCAAGAGGTGCAAGTATCAGATGCAGGTAACTATTCATCAATGTTCTAGTTTATGTCATAGTGGTCACCAGTGCGGGCATCACCTCTACTATGCAGCGAATAGGGTCCTATATTTAGACTGACAAGATTGTAAAAACTCAAAGTACCTATACGTAATTCATAGATTACAGCAACTGTGATAATATATAAGAAATCCATGCTTAGACCATAACTAGTGATAATGTTTATGCAAATAAACAAAATAATGCTCGCTAATGCTGTTCCAGGGTGTCCTACAAAATCAGCAGCAACCACAGCAAGATCCCCATAAAATGGAGCAAGAGCAACAACTCCACGAGGTGCAACAGTACTACCACCAGGTACCATCCCACCAGGAACCGGACCCGCACACATACGCCCACATGCACGAATACACTCACCAAGACCAGTACGCACAGTACTACCAGGGTTTTAACAGTATTGCGACCAGCTGAGGGTATGGGTACACCTCTACTAATGAGGGGCTTTGACATTGTCCATACTAAGGCGAAAACATATTAATGAAACCCGATGCCAACTGGTGTTCATTGACATTGAATAAAAGTGGCGTCGCGTGTCATGCATGTGGATCTGCCTTTATTTTGTGAATATTTTTTGTCAAACAGTCCGCCTTTATTGAGAGCGTGAATGAAACGTTTTTAATGTAATGATGTCCAGTTCAATATTTAATTCTTAGATGTCGCTATCTTAGCTTTGATGTTCTATTTTTAAGGAGAATTTATGTCTCCTTGCGTGGGTAACATCGTAATACTGAAATAAGCCCGATTTCTTTATAAATTCAGAATTTACCTACGTACCTATTGAAATATGTCGTTTGAATTTGAAATAAATAAAAAAAGTAATTTATAAAATAAAAAAACCCGACTGCGAAACTGAAAAGCTACAAAAAAGCCCATTTTAAATTAAATAAAAGTTGGAAGCAGGCGGGACCCATTTGAATTTGAAAATATAATAAAAATGGTATGGGTCCCGCCTGCTTCCAACTTTTATTTAATTTAAAATGGGCTTGTTTGTAGCTTTTCAGTTTCGCAGTCGGGTTTTTTTATTTTATAAATTACTTTTTTTATTTCCAGCTTTTTAGTTTACAAATGTGAAAGATTTCGCAAACGATTTAGTTCTTGGTACGTGTTTTTTACGATTTGTCACTTCGAATTACTTTTAACCATATAAGTTATATATATTTTTGTAATCACCTTTAAAAACCCTTTATTTTGATACCCCACTCGACTGGTTTCGAGAAAAAAAAAATTTTTTTTTTGAAGACATATTGCGCCAAAAATCGGCCATTTTAATTTTTTTTCAATTATGATATACCCAGTGTCACTCTCACAATTAAGACGAATCTAACGGCACCTCTCAAGCTGAAATCGATCAAGCCGTTTAGACTACAGAGCGTGCCAAAGAAATATACATACATACATACGCTCGAAAAACATAACCCTCCTTCTGACGCAGTCGGGTAATAAACTGTTTTCACTTCTATTATGATAAGGCATTAGCTGCATGGTCTATCTATGGTAGTCTGTATTTTTGTAAACAAAAAAATCTACAATAGATCTAATTCAGAACGTTTTTTTACTTCGCCGATTCGCTCGCTATAGCTATTAACTCTACAACTTAGTCAAAACATATGTGGCTTGGCGGTTTCGCTACCATCAAATGGGCGTAAGGTGAAAAATTTATTCACTGTTCATTACTCTGATAGACGACCAAGCCTCATATTTTGACTAAAGTTTAGAGTTTGTGAAGTTAGGGCTTGTAGAGTTAAGGCGTGTAGAGTTAGAAGCTTGCCCAAATCATTACTATACTCTATGAGCTTGGCTCTACATGATAACTTTTTGACAGTGCGAGCCTTAAGTGGTCTCGTCGTGGCAACATTTTACATGAAAATATTTTTGGTGACCTAACAAAAATATAAATTTCCAGAAGAGGTGGTAGGTACTAGAATACCTACATACAATTACGGTTGAGTAATTATGTGAATTGTGAACAAAGATATTTTCTCACTAGTCTTTATTCTTGTCACCGTTTACCTACAATTACATAGCTACTTAGGTAGGTACTACCTACTTTAATTTGAGCCCTGCGTGCTATAATAATTTAATTGGGAGTCTGGTTAAAATAGTAGGTAATTAGTTAAAAGCATTATCATTTAGGTGTATTGTATTTATCCCATGTAAGTTCAATACATTATCGTTGAAATTGAATGAAATAGGTATCTACTTAGGTACCTATTGATATCATGCAATCTTGAACGCTTTCATTAAAATGGTTAGTGAATATTATTAATTAATTCTGTTTCTTTTCTGATATAATCAGCAAAATTATGTACCTACTTAACTACATATAATTATATTCTAACCTATTATTAATTATTATCCAGTGATTGTGTGTTAACACACTTTTTGCAGTTTGTCAGTATTTGAATATGAGTAGCGACATCTATTAGCGTAAGGTAGGAAACTGCTAGATAAAACTAGAGAAAACTGCCATATAAAAATACGTAATTAGCGAATAAGTCCATAATATTTAAATCTACAGTTTTTACAACATCACTAACGTTATAATATTATATTGTTATCGCTACGAAATGGTTCAAAAATTAACTGGAAGATAATTTTTTTACCTAGGTACTTTTTCTTAGATGCTGAGACAGCAAACTAGGTAAACAAGAAAAACTGTCAAAAACGCGCGGCAATATTTTTCGGTTTAATTTAATGCTTGTTATTTTAATGTAGGTTACTTTACTTTACTTTTAAGTACGTATTGCAAACATACCTATTTCTTTTTGTGATATGAACTACTTACCTACCTATACTTTTAAAAGGAAAGGAAACTATCCAAAAAAGATTGCTAAAGTTCATTTCAAATAAACTTGCGATAAAGTTTGTTCACCTCCTTCTACTAATGTATCCCAATATTTCCAAACCATACGAAAAAAATGTATGGGCAGTGTCGGTAACACATATTATCGTATTATGAAACTCAACCGATGCAATGTTAGCGACAGTTTTGTATGACGAACGATATCTATCGTAAGTTATTTGGACTTTTTGGTACAGGGTGGTTGAATGACATTTATCGCAAGTTTATTTGAAATACACTTTAGTTATGTTATACTTCATTCTTCTATAAAAATGAACACTAAATGATATAATGAACATTTAAAATGCTCATCTGCACCATCCTTGAGTGTTTTGTGACTGTAAAGTGCTTGCGAGCGACGCAGCACAGCAATTTCCCATTGCTTTCGAAGTTTTTCGTTTTTAGGGTTTTTAGTGAATTAATGAACGCCATCCTTCCTGCATTTACTACCTAATGACAGGGAGCCTAAAAAGGCCATTTTGGAGAATCGTAAAAGGATAACATTATGAATTATAAAATGGCGAAGACAATCCGTGTTTTCCTTTTTTTCACTGCACTACGAATGTACAATCAAAGAGATTGGGATTGGATTTGGATTGGATTGATTGGTATTTTAGCACAGACAAAAAAAAAACTGAAAACTGCTTTACCAAAGGGATTTGATACGATTAACTTAACAGTTAACTGTCCATTCTTTTATCCTTTTATGATTCTGCCAAAGTGGCGTTTTTAGGCCTCCTGAACTCTGAAACACTGACTGATGCATTCTTACAGATCATTACTGACGAACGGCTATCGCTAAAATAATTTATCTTATCCATATATTTCACGGGAGTCACATAACCATGGATATTTATTCTCAATTGTTCTCAATATAACCATAGATGTTCTGTTTACGTTATTTATTCATTCCCCTGAACCTATAGCGATACCTACTGCGATAGTACGGTCTCTTATAATGTATACTTACCTACATATAAAATATTAAAACTATATTTTATCTAAAATAATTTTAGGAACTTCAACCTTTTTGTTATCGAGTACCCTCTAGCCAATTTATCCTGCTAGAGGGTACTCGATAACAAAAAGTTCCTAATTATTTTAGATAATTTAATAAGTAAGGTTCCCTGTTGTTTTGGTAACAGAGATTTGCAAAAAGCTTTGTTTGTAAAATGAAATGTTTGCATTTTTATTATTAAGATGGAAGAAAGCAAAACCAGTAAGTACTTATTATGTTTTTTTTTATAGTAGAATAATAGAGATGTAGGACAACTGGTATTTAGGATCCAGAAAACATTGTCTTGCTTCCTGTAAAGTGAAAACAGTACCTTTTGTACTTTTTCGGGGTATTTTCAATGTATAAGTATGTGATGAATATCAGCAATATTAGGACAAGACAAGACGTAGTATGTACGATAATGTCTAATGTATGCCTTTATTTAGAAACAAGGTATCGAATAGATGTGTAGCAATGTAACGGTAACGTGGCAATTTCTTGTTATATTCAAGAAAATATACGAAATAATTATGAATAAGATTGTAATAACATTCTGTCCAGACGAAATACGTAATTTTAATGTGATAGTTTATAGTAACATAAGTTTAGAATATTGTTCATCGCTTTGTTTATATTAATGAAATTATTGAAAGCTTTTGTTATTTCAAAATGTTGTCTTCGAGTAGCGTGGCGTTTCTTTGTTTATAAATTCATCAATAGATGGCGTTGTTTTTAATTATAACATGGTTTGTAACTTCGCAGTTGGTAGTCAATGTTCAAAATAGCAATAATCTTAGTTTTAAAATGTGCGATAACTTCCACCGGATAGTACTTAGACCCATATAAACTTGATAGACTGAATGCTTGTTTTTATTAAACCCCTTACATGGTGTTGTTGAAGTTCCTGGTTTCTGCATCTCAGACCGGAAACCAAATATCGGTATTACCTAACAATCGGTTATTGTGGGCGGATCGCTGTTACTCAATGTAGAAAATTGAGATAGACCTACCTATAGTATTATCATCATCTATCTGGATACAGCTGAATACCAGTATTAAACGTGGAGCGACTGTCTGTCTGATCTCTACAACCCAGTTGACTGTCACACATTCAAGCTTCTGACCACCCGTAACAACTGTGCTCTTTTACTCCAATAGCCTCAGACCGATTTCATTTCACCCTGGTTTAATCTTCGAGGTAAATGTGTAGTGGCAACCATGAATGTAGTGGGCCTAACTGCAGGTTTATTGATCAATTCATGCTTGTACTAAGTCATTCTGGTGGTAAATAAAACGATGGTCTGTACATAAAAAAGTCGCTTTATTTGTTATCTACAGTTAGATATAAAATAAATTACATAATGATTTTCATGGTTCCGGCTGCGGCGTCCGTGGCTACAATATACAATTTTTTCATACATCTTATTCACTTTACAATTAAGTAAGAATCTAATAAACCATTGCACAAAATACAATTTTATCATTCGTCACAACATTTTCAGTTCTAGTTTATTTCGGCATCTGTCAAAATAATATTTACAAAAGTGTTAACTACTCGGCAATAGATGGCGTTGTACGACATCAGTAGCGTGAGAATCTAACCAGTCAGTGCAGTCGTCCAATGCCATCTAGTGTCGAGTTATACGAAACTAATAAAGAAAAATACAATATTAGATTGGTATTTTCACTAGGATTGTCTTTTCTACAAGTTTTAATAACATAACCGAAGTTAAACAAATACATAAGTAGATTATGAATAGCTTCTTACTACTTACTATGAAATGATATAGGATCACTATTTACAATATGACATCAGAGATCATTACAATAGATACAAAATGCTCAAAATGCGTTCGTACACACTACGGGTCTAACGTCACAAAACAGTATCAGCACAAACGGCAAGGACTCATCAACAGTAACATGTGTATGAGATACATAATTTATTATAGTAGTTTGAATGATGATGAGCCTCAGGTGTTTGTCCTACGAACGGTCGGAAGTATCATTATAATAGTTACAGTACAGAGCAGTAAACTACTTCACTGTTAACAATAAAAATATACGAAATTGGCAGTGTAGTCAATGAGGTAATGAAACTAAACGGTGGAGTATTTTACTGTCTCTTACGTTAAACGTCCAGTTGTTTTGACTAAAACTGGACGTGGGTTAGGATACTTTTTAAGTGACTTGCGGCGCATTTGTCTAAGTTACATTACAATTGCCATTGTTACGCTGCGAAATCTCTTAAACGAGAGTGTCCTTCGTCAGTCTGCGGCATCCGAGCGAGGGGCGGAGAGGACGCCACGGCCGCACCTCGTCTTAACACTAGTTACGTATATGTTGTGCGTCGCGGAGATACACTAGGACTAGACAACGCGCGACGTCTCACTCCACAATGTTATCACTAACGTCTTGGCGCGTCACTATCACGAGAACGTCATCGCGTCAGCTCGACCGGCCGAGCGCCGGCTCAGCGGAGCTGTTGTGGGAACTTATAGGCTCGACGGAGCGCGACATCTAACGAGCTCGAGTACCGGCCGCGCCTGCCGCCGAGACCGAGACGTACATCTATCCCAACTTACAAACAGCTAGTCGGGACAAGCGGACGCCTCAGTAGACGAGCCGAATCGACTAGACGGGTCCGTAGTCGGAGAGCGGCTGCCCCGAGCGCGCGGAGGGCGCGACGGTGGCCGGCACGAGCGGCGCGGGAGCGGGCGCGGGCGCGAGCGCGGGCGCGGGCGCGGGCGCCGCGGGCGCGCGTCACACGCCCTTGACGAGCGCGCGCTGCGCCGGCGCCGGCTCGCGGCCGCCGCGCCACACGCGGCGCCACGAGTCCAGCGTCTTGCCCGACCAGATCCACACGCCCGACGTGATGCCCACGGCCAGCGCCATGAAGTACTTGAGCATGAGCGCCGAGTACAGCGGGCGCGGGCCGCAGTTGGCCCCGCACGCCACGCGCCGCAGCCACAGCTCGTGGCCGCCCGCCTCGTACGCCAGACAGCCGATGACCACGCCCGCCGGCACCGCGTACAGCACGCTGAACACGCCGATGCGGATCATCAGCTTCTCCAGCTTGTCGGCCTTGGAGCCGGCGCCCACGCCGCCCTGCCGCTTGATCACCGAGCGGATGCGGAATAGCGACACGAAGCCGGCCAGCAGGAAGGTGGCGCCGAGCGCGAAGTATACGATCAGTGGCGCGAGCACGTAACGTTTTAGATTCTCTGGTGACGAGTTGCCGACGTAGCAGATGCCGGCGACCGGGTCGCCGTCCACTGCGCCGGCTAGTAGTACGGCGACGGTTTTCGCGGCAGGAATGAGCCACGCGGCCAGGTGGTAGTACTGTGCGTGGCCCGCGATGGCTTCGTTGCCCCACTTGAGTCCCGCGGCGAGGAACCACGCGAACGACAGCACCACCCACCATATCGAGGATGCCATGCCGAAGAAGTAAACCAGCACGAAGACGAGCGTGCAGGCGCCCGGCCCGTTGGCAGACGTGCGCAGCAACGCGCCCTCGCACACGACCTCGTCGTGGCCGAGCGCCAGGCGCGCCAGGTAGCCCAGCGACACCATGAAGTAGCACGCGGACAGGTACACGATGGGCCGCTCGGGGTACTTAAAGCGCTGCGAGTCGATGAGGAACGTGGTGAGCGTCATGAGCGTGCTGGCCGCGCACAGGCCGCCCCACATGGCGACCCACACGGCCGCGAACTCCTTCTCCTCGCGCGTGAAGAAGGCGCCGCGGCACGGCAGTGCGCACGCGGCCACGCCGGCGGCCGCGCTGGCGTTGTGCAGCGCGCGCACGCCCACCAGCGGCGCCCGGCACGCGCACGCGCACGCGCCGGGCGCGCCCGCAGCCGCGACGCCTGTTTGGCAGTTTTTTGGGTCCGAGCAGGCGGGCCGCGGCGGTCGGCGAGCGGGCGGCGCGGGCGGCGGCTCGCGCGCGCGCTCCGTCTCCTCCATGCACAGCTGGTCGGGGTCGCCGGCGCGCGGCAGACGCTCGCACGCCATGCGCTCGGGCCACTGGAAGCCGTACTTCTGCATGAGCGGCGCGCAGCCGTCGCGCGCGCGCTCGCACACGCTGCGACACGCCGGCAGCGGCTTCGCGTAGTCTTCGATACAGATGGGCGTGTACACGGAGCAGAGGAAGAACTTCAGGTCGACGGAACATTTGATCTCGACGAGCGGCCAGTATTGGTGGACCTGGAAATATAAACAAAATCATTAGCTTCAACGAATCCAAGGCTTGTGAACCAATGACAAGACACTTGAATTAACAAAGAGTCGGCCAGTCAGAAAGATGAAAGCTTGTTGCCCATTCCAAAGCGTAGTAGATTACTGTGGAGAAGAACGAGCAAGAAACTCCATAAACGCCTTATAATGAGTGTCGTTGCTGTTTGAGAGGCTCTCACGTCTCGAATGATAGACAACGAAGGAATAACGATCAAACTTGTCATCTCGGAAAAGAAAATGAGCTTCAGCGGTGCAAAAAGACTGACCGAGATCGACAATAAAATCTGTCATAATTGTTTCTTCTGCGTTGATAATGTTGATTATGCTACACACCTCAAGGCCGGCCTCTTCCTGCGTGTCATGGTCCAGCGCGTTAGGGAAGGAGGTGAGGTTGTACCCGATGCCGCGGCACATGGGGATGGTGATCTCCTGACAGCGCGGCTGCAGCGCGCCGCCCCGCGCCACCAGCGCGCCCGCCACCACCCACCACACCAACATCGTCATGGTGCTACCACAACCGCATCTGGAAAAGATAGAAAAAAGATTTTTAAAACATGGGCTTTACAATGAAGAAGACTTTCGCAACGCAGTAAGCTTAAGTTTCGTCTTGCAGAACTCAATGCAGATTCGAGGTGATTGAGACTGCAGGTTCAAGATCAAGATCGACGTGTCTTTTCCCGTACACAATTTCAAACACAAGATAACATAATTATTCTTTCTTGAATAACTGCAATTTCAACGCTTTGGTAGCAAAACTGCCGCGCCAAAAGGAGGCCCCTTAGTATCTTAATAATTCGGCTACTTGTTTGGCGCCATTACCAGCGTCCACCAGTTCCTGTAACGTGCAGCTGACAGGACACGCAGCACACGATATTAAGTGTCCTATCGTTTGTGGAACAGCACCACATTTACACTCCAAGGCGGAGTCGTCTATGAATCTCCACCTGAACAAGTTTTCCTTGCTTCGGCTAACCTGGGTCCGGTATCTTAATGAAGATATTAATCAAGATTTATCAGAAGTAAACACAAAACTTACTGCAAGACACAGTTTACATTTCTCTTATCTCGTTTTTAAATTAAACTAAAAAACCCAGTATTATTTCTCACGGCTCATTGAAAACGTTCCTTCCATACACAAAATGCTATGCACAAAACTACACCAATTTTCAGACACTCGAACAACGATGGAACATGTAAAATGAAACTGTCAGAGTAAAACATGATTGTTATTGTTGATGCAAGCGAATACCTCTCCAGGTGGTGCTATCGCGGCAATCTGGCCGATATCGCGGCTTATCGCTCGCTATCGGTACACGCCGATTACACAATATCTGGCATCACATTGTGCCAGCGACTACTGTTCGTTTATTGTCATACGATGTCGATAACTTGCTGATAATTGTGGATTTTTTGGGGAATCCTTTGCATTGCGAATTTACTGCTCATCCGTAAGTGACCTAGACCACATTGATATAGAGAATTTTAGAATTATGTTTTTCTGTGATAATTGGGTAAGCATTGCCACTGTAGACATGTTCTTGTTCTTATATCGCAATAGCTTCCACGAGTACATAATTCTTTCTAATTTGTAAGTAATTATCGTTTACGAGGTCAATGTGTTTGGAATTAGGTCAATAGAAACATCAGCATCATCAAACGATTGCCGAAATCAAGTGAATAAGTAATTACAAAGTTGTTTAGTTATAATGTTCTTATTTCAATATGTCCTTGGGAAAATTCTAACGATTTTGTATGTTCGCACAAACTTAGGACTTTTCAAAATAAGAAGCGATTTTCATAATATAAATACACGTAGTAAAAACGAAATTGTGATACCTAAATTTAGATTAACTAAAACTAGCAAGTCATTACTTGTAAACAGCTTCCGTTTTTATAACAAGTTTCCAAAGCCGGTTACAGAACTTAGCGATGGAAAGTTCAAAACCCTCATCAAACGTGTCCTTATCAAAAAAACATATTATTAGAATAAAGACTATTAGTTTGGTAATAATTCTGCACATGTGGATTCCCTGGCGCCTCATTAACAGCATAACTACATAAATGTCTATTAACTGCTCCCAAATTACGAGGTTTATTTTTTACATACTTCTTTGACATAATCTTTTTTATTATACATTATATGCAGACAATTCTAATTTTTCACCTCTCTAATAGTGGTTGTAATGGCAATCATATCACTTGGTTTAGTAGGTTTTTATTTTTTATTTATCCTTCTGATAGATTCTTATTTTGTAAACGTAAGGACTTTGTAGGCCTTGTAGACTTTAGATCTGTAGACCATTTTTTATTTTATCAAGTACTTGTTAGCAGGCCTACGCTGTCCTCCCATACCTACTGCAATTTGAAAACATTGTAAAAGCCAATTCTTTTTAAATAGAGTAACCGTGGAGTTTCTTGCCGGCTCTTCTCCATAGGAAACGACAAATTGGAACCGTGCACCTAGCTTCTGACGTTTCATAAGTGCCCATGTAGGTTTATGTGAAATAAAATATTTTTATTACTTACGTTGCTTTTGTTTCAAACAAAAGCAACGTAAGTAATAAAAATATTAAACAATACGGAGAAAATTCTTGTGAACAAAATTAACATTTTCCAATTTTAATTTCTAGGAAACGTTTCAAAATACTTTATAAATTCGACACTCAACACTACTAAGCTACCTAATGGTCGTGTAAATAGATTTTAGCTACAGCAATAAAAAAAAAACAAACGCACATAATTCTAAAAATCGTCTCTCGCATTCGGAGTCGGCAGAATACCGATTCAGGTCGGTGGCATTCGAATTAGTGGAGTTAAATAGTTTTATTTATTTCTGGACTAAGACTAACATGTGCCACGGTATACATGGCGCTGAGATGAGATGAGCTATGCACGGGCAGAGAAGGGAGTCTGCGGTCGTTGCTAGTATACTGCCTACCATGGTGAATCTCACTGATGCAACTTGCAAAAGTCACTGTGCTAAATAGTGATTGCAATCAATAGTATCGATAAAAATGCTGGTTGCATTTTTAAGGCTGGTCATTTTGCTAAACACGTCATTCTTCAGTCTTTTCTTGGTAACAACAGCTAAAAGACAGAATTTGCAAAAATTACGGTTGTAATGACTTAAAAGAGGATTTAATTAATGTTTATCAACAGACTTAATAAAACTTCAGTAAGTAGGCAGAAGCAGAGATGTCATTGACAAACAGTCTACAACTTGGTTGATCTGTGTTTTTCCCGTCGCGCTCGTCGGCGTCGCGCGACGTCCGAATCGTCGGTTAATGCGCTTTTAACGACACGCCATATCGACACATGGCTACAAACAGACAACACTGATTCCACCGTTAAATTAAATTAGCCGTGAGCTATTTAAAATTCTGAGGTTACACGGACTTAATTGTAGCGTGCACCGTGTAATAGGGGCTTTTTATACTAATCATTAATGTTACACAGATCTGTTTGTGTTCAAGTTAGCACCCAGATTCGTCGAGTCGTTTTTTTATCGTGTGTCCGTCCCTTTCTCTGCGGGTAGGGGATTATTATCATAGGATGGGTCGGTCAGCGGCTACCACGACGTGTATGTGCTGATAATAATAATACTCTGTATCAGTTTGTTGCTAAAGACTCTTTGTATCGTCAGTTATCTGCTCCAATACATTAATGAGTTTATTGTGCGACACGCAATAATTCAGCGCGATTAACACAACAATATAAACTGCGCAGTGCATGGTTACTGTCGAGGAGTTTATTTATTATAACTGGTATTGGTTCTATTTTAAACAGCGTGTAATGAAATCTCATAAAGTTGTAATAGTTATGTGCAGGCGCGGATGTAAGATTTGTTTGAGCATTGATCAAGAACGAGGCGAGATTATGTGGTAAGGATGCTTAGCTTGTTTTACCTAGCACACTAGATTACTTTTTACCCGACTGCGCCAGAAGGAGGGTTATGTTTTTTGTGCTATTGTTGTGCTTGCTACCACTTCATAAAAAGGAGGAGGTTATCAGACCAAGTTTAGCTAAGTATGTATCAATGCTTGTCGTGTCAGATTAGTCCAGCCAAGCAAGCACGGCACAAAAATAAAGTAATTCATGCATAGCCGTTTAAAACCACAGGCTGCCTTGCATTCCCAGTACCCATAAAAGCCTAGGTCCAGGAAAGATAAGCCAACATTTTTATTTTTTCCAACAAATAGTCTACCCTGGACGTCCGCAGCGCATAACGGTCAGTGCGCTAATGAAGCGTAAAAACGCGCATTATGCGTTTAATAAGGCAGCGATTTGAATTGAATGGAATCGAAACGTATCGTAGTTGGATAAACAAACCGCTCGTAAAACTGAGCTGGTTCCCGGTACGATACGCGTATGCTGACGTAGGGTCAGGTCGCAGTGTTAGCGGGGAGGAGTTCATTAGTAGATTTTAATTAATCAGTAATGTTCATAAAAGATATAGATGTGAATTGAAAAGTCAGTCACAGTACTCACAGCCCACTTTTAATCTTTTGACAACGAAGAAAAAAAAACCAATCTTTCTATTTCTTATGTAATGTAATGAACATGTAATCTGTGGGTGCGCCAGTAGGTACTTCGTTCCGTGATTTGTAAATCTGTCACGTTGTATCAACATAGTGCCAAGTTTTATCGCACTTTCTGCCAGTGAACGCAGTCTGCGTTGCTTCCCGTATCGATTGAGTAATCAATTAATCATAGCGTGTCATTGATTTTGATTGAGAGGGTTATTAGGGTCAAATACTGTATATTCTAGCATCATTACCCTAATGAAATTAAGGCCAAAACGCGTGTCTAATGTTAATTCTATACTAATAATAAAGCTGGAGAGTATAATTATTTAAATTTGAACGCGCTAACTTTTGATAGCCCAATTCTTGAGGAAGGCTATTTAAACATCACGCTAGGACTCTTAGCAGCCGAGCAAAATCAGCGATGCGATGCGATGGGGAGGGTCAGGGGAACAAGAACTTTCACGCGGACGAAGTCGCGGGCAGAAGCCAGTACTTATAAGTTATTAACCAACATAATACATAGTTTCACAACTGTTACTTAACATACATTCGGTACTTATTATCAGTAAGCCAATACCTACGACTTCAAAGAAAAGTATTAACAATGGCAGGTTAGTCTAGGCTATGAATAGCTAAGCGAATACAAATCCATTTGAAAATTGCACTCAGTGAAATAGAGCGTCGTATTTTTTTGCGTACAATACGCTCTGCTATCAATGCGGGCGTGCCCTACCCTTTATTACAGTCGCACGGTTATTCCGCTTCACTGGAAATAGTAATAGTTGGCGTGGCGAGTTAGCAACGACACCTTATAGCCCGAACGTGTTGGAGCCGCGGCGGGCACGCAGCACGCAGCACGCCGCCGCCGCGCCGCCCGACCTGCCGTGTTTGCTTTAAACCTAATTTTATTGAGTTATTCAGAACTGGGCTATTTGTATTAGTTCCGCGTCCTGGCTTTGCGTTAACTCGACGACTGTACGGAATTGAGTCTGTGAATGTATTCGCGTGACCATACGCGAGTTAGTCGCCAGGAAATTGAGCCGTTCCTTAACTCGTTATCGTAACATGTAAATCTCACGTAGAAAGCTACATTTATCATAAATATTTGACAGCTTTCATAGATTATTTTGGCATAAGAAAAGTCTTTGATTTCAAATAAATGAGCTGCATCCTGTCTGCGGCTGGCGCGTTGCCACTAAAAATTACAAAAACTAGTCATAAAGAGTCACTTCTTAGGTGTCGTTTTACTCAGTGTTTGTCATCTGGCTGGTCGATTAGGTTCCAAATTGGCATATATTCGTTGTGTTCCGAGGTTGATGCCCGATCGCCTGGCGGGCTGCCAAACTGTTTAAAAGCTTATAGACTTCTGTTTTGGGACAAGTTACTGACGTGGGCGGGTCTTGAAGACGCCGTTATTTATAAACTTACAGCAGCAATGCCAAACATTTGCACATGAGCGACTATGTTCATTTAAAAATGCGTTTTGTTGTGACCATGACGGTCAAGATTGATGGTGTTATATGTCAAGTGATGCACGATCAACGTTCCAAGCGATTACTTGACAATCATCTTGTCATAATATCATTTATTGTGAGAGCCGTTAGAAGTGTCAAATAGACAACCAGTTTTGTAGCTAATGCTTCTCGACAATTACAATCGCTATTCATATGATGTATTTTTTGTACGTTTGTTTTTTTCGATTCGTCTGCTGTGTGCTCGCGAAACGACTATTCGTAGCCGTTTAGCGAACGGAATACCATGGCCAATGAAGCGTTCCTACAGCAAAAATAAATGGAGGAAACAACTGCCAAGAATTCAGGATTCGATACATAACTTTCAGGAAGTAATTACCCGGGTTATCTAGCATTACACCTTCCACCGCCTCTTCTCTCTCATTTTTTACTATACATCGGCTGAATCTAATCTCCGCTGTCTCTCACAATTTAGGCCATACATTTCTAGGTTTGTTGCTAATGAAAATGCCTACAAACGACGTGTGCCCGTGGTCAAATGTTCGCAATCGATACGCGCACTTTACGAGCGCCCAGCTCATCGCCAGAGACGAACATACGGTGCGACCCGCGACCAGAGCAGCGTATGAAGAAACAGAATTATGTAGCAAGATAATGAATAGAATTAGCGTTATGTTGGTGAGCATTTTTTGTAGCTGTGGTGATCTTAGCTTTTCATTAGTGAAACTGTCGGCTTCCTAGCTACTAGACGAAAAGTTTTATTTGGTTGACTAAAGTTGGGATAAGTTGTTGTGAAAAAGGCGATATAATGAGAGGGTGTAACAATATGCTCCTATATTATGTTGTCAGCAATTTAATCGTTTCGACAAGCCCAGGAGATTACGGCAATGTCGCCAGATTTCTGTGGGCAGTGCGTTGGAATGGTCCGGCTCAGAAATAGCTTTATGCTTATTGGATAGTGGAAGCGGCAAAATCTAACATCAGGATGCTGCCAGACTTATAAAATGCTAACAATATAGTCTCAAGCTCATCGATTCAATTACAGCATCGCGTCTATGTGTCCAATTAACATATCTCACACAGTTTGTAGCACGTTATGTGAATAAAGTGATAGTTTTTAAACACCCGCGATTGGCGGCTCTGATCGCAGCGTAATTATGACGGCGCGTTTATCCCATTACATTCCAACTTTATGGTGCGCCAGTACCATCAATTGTTGTAACATCATGTGTGGATGTTAGAATAGAACATATTCTTAACATATTATAGCAACAATTTTACGTTTTAGTGCATAAACAAGTGGTGTAGAATGTTTCCGTTTCACACAACGCGCTTACCATAACAGCCTCCGTCCGTACAAGAAAACTATTATTGCTTTAATGTTATAGTTATTTTTATTTACGAGGCTGCACAATGGACGAGCCCACATCTCGCGACCACGCGGTCGCGGCGGCCGGTCGTCGCGGTCTCGTCGTCGTAAAAATCGCGCGACTGGTACGTCGAGTTGCGTCGTCGAACGCTATTTTACGACCGATCGCTTCCTGTGGACGCTGGAGAATATTGCGTGAATGTACATGGTGTAGGTACATGCGAGGGATATGCAAGCTACGCTGAAGTAGCGCTAAGTTTAAAACTTCGGCCGTTTCGCGCCAAGGTATGAGTAATGGGCATCCGGCCCACCTGAGGGCGAGTTATGGCGTGGAATTAGGAGACGTTGACGCTTTTACCCTAATGGTGACAAAGCCCCAGAGACCAGCGAAAGGTCAATGCTTGGTTTCAATTTTAACACGTTGATGCATAAGTTCATTTGGATAGAGGGTTTTTCGAACACAATTCATTAAGTTTACCAGACTTTTTTTCACAAAACAAGACCAGCACAGAGTGGATCAATGACTCCTTACTTCCGTGATCCCATGAAGTTTACCTAAATTTATAGCCTGCACATCCAAGCCCACATTACAACCACCATACCACAGACTACGCAATAATATGCAGAGTGACATCAAAATAATTTACGACTGTGTTGGGCCGTAAACTCGGGATCGCGGAGGCCGCAGGAGTCGAGCAGTTCCGTGTTTACCACCTATAAACCAGGCTCGGCATGCCAGCGGGTGACACTTGAACCCCATACGAAGGAGTTCTATGTGTAGCTGTATGGTGGGATAAGCTTGAGAATATGGCAGGCTATATTCTAAGTCTTCCTGATGAGGCCATAAAATAGTATAGGCGTTAGAAGAGATAGTTTTCCAACGATGTAATGGTTGAAACTCTGACGCAATCATCGCGAATGGTCTTGGAAGGATGGTGATTGGATGGTTGCGAGAAGCGAAATCTTTGGTGATACAATCTCATAGACGCGAGATCGTGATGTAATTCGCTATTCAAGTGTGTTTAGAAATATATTTCTATTCAATATCCATCAACAATCAACATAATATGTAACACACATTGTTCGTCAGCTACCTCGCACCGATCACACAGCACATGGGAACACGTAACAGTTCATTATTACATGGATCTGAACAAAAACCTACCGATGCAGGAGATTAACCCCGCGCATTAAAACAAGCTACGCCTCGTTAATAGTCGTTTTTGTTTTTTATCTTTGTTCTTTTAACTTATTTGCATGATTGATGGTCATGTTACATGTTACATTAAGTATATGAAGTTATTTTTTGGCAATGTTTAGGCTGTTTTTTTGTGGGTTAACGAGATATGTTTGATGGACATCTCGTAAGGTTAGAAGATTAACGGACGCGCGTCAGTAATGTTTTACATTTGTGTGATGTGCAGATTTGCCGCCTCTAATAATTTGATTACGTGATAAATAGATAGACTTTGATTGACGTATAATCAGAATAACATCAACATGTGAAGTGAGAGGAGGCAAAGAGTATTAAGGATTTAATTTGAAACTTTAATAGCGGCTTATTTTTTATTTAGTTGAAGTGTCGACTATGCATCAATCGCACACATTCCACCGCGAGACCGTTATCCCCCGTTGTTTATCCTACCACTATCTTCAGGTTGCTTTGTTAACCAGTGTTGTTAGTCTACCTCGTTAAATTAAATACTTTTAGTACCTACATTCACGTAAATCTTAGGAAGGAAACAGCCAATGCCGAGACGAGTCCATGACACGAATTCTACACTTTTTTCAAGCTATCTGCAAGTAATTTCCTAGTCTCATCATTTAAAACCAGGTCGAATAACAATAAAAAAGTAACAGCTAGCGGTTGACGATAATTCAGCGATAGTGGACTGTATAAATGAGCCCACAATTTCTTGACGTTCGGCGAAAAAATGAACTAAAACAAAAAATCTACTGAATTTGGCGTAACAATTCACATTTCCCTTGACCAGCAGCGCCACTAGTGAATAGTCCCGGGAAATCCCGGAACCGAAAGTACCGGGAAAACCCGGAAATTTGCGTCGTTTTTGGAACCGGGAAATTTAACACCAAATCCCGGTTCTTTCGGTACTTTCGGGAAAAGATACTTAGCGTTTCGAATATTTCTAATTTAATAGCATAAAGCCCGACCGCTTACACCGCTCCGCTGATCGAGGGTGCGGGAGGGGCTGGTGGCGGCCATCGCGTCTTCGGAATGTTGTGCTTTGCGTTGTGTTTGTGATTTTGGTGGACAGTGCTTCGCAAAAAAGACTCAAACAAGACTGTTTCTTTTGGGCAGAGCCAGCTTACGAAACTAAAGACCGATGTTGGCAGGATCGTATCCGCCAAACCTGAGCTGTTGAGAGAGATCGAGAGGTTCTATGGACAGTTATACACGTCAACAAGTAACCCCGTTATGGATCTGGCAAACGACCCAAGAGCTAGATTGACCCGACAATATACCGAAGACATCCCGGACGTCAGCCTGTACGAGATCAGGATGGCTCTGATGCAGCTCAAAAATAACAAGGCGTCGGGTGACGACGGAATTAAGGCCGAGCTCCTGAAGGCCGACGGAAAACCCGTTCTTAAGGCCCTTCAGAAGCTGTTTGATTTCGTCATACTCGAGGACAAAACACCACAGGCATGGAACAGAGGTGTGGTGATACTTTTCTTTAAGAAGGGCGACAATGCCTTTCTTAAGAATTATAGGCCCATCTCACTTCTGAGCCATGTCTAGAAGCTGTTTTCGAGAGTCATCGCGAACCGTCTCGCGCGCAGGTTTGACGCCTCCCGAACAAGCCGGATTCCGTAAAGGCTTTAGCACCGTAGACCACATACATACGCTGCGACAGGTTACTGCTTAGCGTTTGTGGACTACGAGAAAGCCTTTGATTCGATTGAGAGATGGGCTGTGCTGCAGTCTCTTCAACGGTGCCAGATCGACTATCGGTACATCGAGGTGCTGAAGTGTCGGTACGTAAACGCCACTATGGCAGTCCGACTCCAGGATCAGACCTCGAAACCTATCCTTTTGCAGCGAGGTGTGAGACAGGGCTGAGACTATGCAGGACCTCAGTACAATGCTCGATGACTTCAGTAGAGCCTCCGAAAGAGTGGGTCTTAAAATTAACTTGGACAAAACGAAGGTCATGTCAAATGCCCATGTAACACCCACTCTCATAAAGATCGGAGACACTACACTTGAAGTCGTGGACGAGTATGTTTACCTAGGACAAACTGTCCAGTTAGGTAGGTCTAACTTCGAAAAAGAGGTCGATCGTCGAAACCGACTCGGCTGGGCAGCGTTCGGAAAGCTACGCAATATCTTCTTGTCCCACATACCTCAGTGTCTCAAGACGAAAGTCTTTGACCAGTGCGTGTTGCCAGTGATGACTTATGGCACTGTAACGTGGTCACTCACAATGGGCCTTATAAGAAGGCTGAAAGTCACCCAAAGGGCAATGGAGAGAGCTATGGAGTTTCCCTGCGTGATCGAATCAGGAATGAGGAGATCCGCAGGAAGACCAAGGTAACCGACAT
Organism: Mesoligia furuncula; assembly: GCA_916614155.1. NCBI lineage: Eukaryota > Metazoa > Arthropoda > Insecta > Lepidoptera > Noctuidae > Mesoligia > Mesoligia furuncula. The sequence goes on along the minus strand of OU744808.1, from coordinate 1,340,845 downwards.
AGCCCGAAGAATTGCCAAACTTAAGTGGCAGTGGGCAGGGCACATCGCTCGCAGAACAGATGGTCGATGGGGCCGAAATGTTCTGGAGTGGCGACCGCGTACCGGTAGACGTAGCTTTGGAAGGCCTCCCACAAGGTGGTCCGACGACCTTGTGAAGGCCGCGGGAACCCGATGGATGCGAGAAGCACAGAACCGGTCGAAGTGGAGGTGCTTGGGGGAGACCTATGTCCAGCAGTGGACGTTTTTCGGCTGAAAGGATGATGATGAATTATGTTAATAAATAACAATTTAAAAAATGTCGGTTAAGATTATCTAATCAATAATATTGAGACTGATTAATGCTACGCTAAAACTCCACTGTTACTTTTCTATTTTTTATAGATATTACGCAAGTTTTAAATTATAATTTGGTTATGCAGAATTGCAATAGGAGTCATGTTGATTTAAATCATTTGTTTGGAGAAGATGTTTAATAAATGTTTCTGATAAATATTATCTAGGATTAGGTACAAAAATGTTTTAATGTTAATAAAGATGTTGCTGGTAGAATATGCGTAGTTACCAATAAAACAAGAAATCAAACGTTTTATTTGATTTGATTTAAATGTTTTTATTTTGCCCTGTCATTTCATCTTTGTTTTACTTTCTCCGTTTCAATTCTTCACCTTTTAAAGGCTTACTTAAAGTATCGAAAGTACCGGGAATCCCGGTTCTTTACCCAGAAGGTCCCGAAAATCCCGGTTCTCTAAGACAGAACCGGTTCTGCATTCCCTAAGCGCCACCATGTAGTGTCAGAAAATACTGGTCACTTTGTAATTGTCAAAGTTTGAAAGTGAAAAGTTGTCACCGTTATTATTGTGCTGCCTTATATTTGCATTGTGGGTCAAATCGTGAGTATTGTTGCATTTAACGAGGTTCATTCCGAATGAATGCCGATTGTGGAAGAGATAAATGAGGAAAGTTTTTTAAATTGGACATGGGCGTCACCGAGCAACAATACTTTGTGCGGGCTTTTAAGCTGACTAGGTACTACCATAATTTTAAGGTTATAACGTAATCTAAAAGTTAAGGTTTTTCTGTTTAGTTGTTGGGGAGTTATCCACCTTACAACAAAGTAGTTAAGTAATTAGGACAACTCTTCAGCAATTTAGATAAAGACACTACCCTGTGCAGCACCGGATATTTATGACAGTTGAGACGTTTATCTCGTTCCATAGCGAATGAAAAGAATGGATGCACTATAGGACATGCATGCACACATCTAGGGATTTCCTGAACAAGATGCTTGCTTGCAACCTGGACCTCAGGATTGATGGATGTGGTGTGGAAAGGGTTCTGGAGGCTCGTAATTTAGGTGTAGTATTTGACGGACAGCTACATTTTGAAACACACATATTGGAGGCCGTGCGTAACTGCTTCTACCGACTCAAGGTCTTGTATCGTATCCGTCCCTACATAAGTGTGGATATGCGTGTCATGCTGTGCGAGTCACTTGTTCTATCTAAGCTGAATTACGCTGACACTGTGTATGGGGCATGTATTCTCGGTAGAAGCGAAAGACTGATTCAGCGGGTGCAGAATGCTTGTGCAAGATTTTGCTACAATGTCCCACCACGGTCCCACATCACTCCTTTTTTAAATAAGGGTAATTTGATGAGAATGTCAGCACGCAGAAAGCTTCACCTGGCTACCCTACTCTTTGGCACAATTCTCACAAAGAAACCAGACTATTTATACAATAAACTGTCATGGTCACGTGATGTTAACAAAATTAAAACAAGAGCATCTTCCTACCTCATGTTAGCCTCATCGCATAGAACTGCTGCGTTCCGTGGTAGTTTTAAATTCGCTGCCTCCCGTTGCTGGAACGACTTGCCACCTCCTTTTCGTGCTATAAAGACAGTTGGTACTTTTAGGTTAAAATTTAAACAGTATTTACTTCAGCTTCAAAAAGATGGCAAACTTTGAACCTACCCTTGATGTGCACGCAGCTAGCAATGGTGGTCCGAGTCCGAGCGTTTGACAACGTTTGTTGATTGAGCAGGCACAGCAATTATTTCGTATCTTGTTTTTGTTTTGTGTTCATTATGTAAATGTTCGATAATTAATTAATTTTACTGTTTATTCCATACTTTTACCGGCAGCATTACACGAATTTGTTATTGCTGGCGTACACTATACAATGTTTTGTTAGGTTGTCACTTGTTTCTTAAAAAAATTGTAACTCGTTAACACTCATCATTACTTTATTTCTATTTCTCCTATTCACCCATGCCGTATTGACTACCACATTCCACTTTTATTGTATATTTCTTGTAATACGTTTCCACTCCACTAGACAGCCGTAACGTTATATATAATTTATTTTAAACGTATTTAATAATCTCGCCGTAAGGTCGGCGCCTGCGTCCATTTACTTGTCACAGCTATGCCACAGACACACCAGAGAGTGCAAGGCATAGACAAGTAATGAGGTTACGTCTGGCGCAGATTAAAAAAATTAATTTATTTTATTATTTGCTAATATTTTACATATAATTATTTATTTCTGTTTCTGTAACTGCCCGTGACATCACAGCGGGCCCTATCAGAATACCAGCGCTGTGACATTTATTTTTTAAATGTCGCAGCATCATGCTGAGATAGGAGCCTTTTGGCCTCGTATAGGACTTTCTATTTTATTTTCCTTTTGTTACTTTTTCTTTTTTTTATATAACTTGGATTTTTATTTGACTGTGTTTAGTTTAGTTTGTGATCTTCCTGTACGAGTCGCAATAAATACTTTTTCTTTCTTTCTTTCTTTCTTTCTATAGTCTCATTATGAAAAAAAAATATAATTATAAATTACTGTAAGTATAATGAAGGGCTTATTGAATATTCATTTGTTTCCCACATATTATGTCTAAGCTATATAATATATCTTTCAGTTCACATCGAGCATAGATACCGATCAATACCCCATTGTAATTAATAATGAATAAAAATATTTTATCGTAACAACCTTGTCACACCATAGTACATAGGTACTTACCTATGTACTATGGTGTGACAAGGCGTTGCTCGATGCGCAGACGCAAGAAAGGCCCATTGTATCATTATCACTAATGAGTCACCCTGGCTTCTTGCATGCTAAATGCGTACACAGCTACGTGAATAATGGGCCGTACGCCAATCACTAGAAGGTCTGCCTGACCCGTATAGGAAGACGCGCGAACATGGCCGCCGGGTGCAATGACCTGTGGGGTAGGTCTAGGTATGTGCGAAAAGTTGAAGATATGCGAAATGGAGCGCCTTATCTTTACGCTTATTTTCTTAGCGGAGAAATTTCTACGCGACTGTTTTAACAGCCGATGAGTCACTATGTAGGAACTCGGTACTGTAGCCGACGTGCGACGTTCTCTTTTTTCAGGCCTAAAGAAATATTGCCTTTATCAGGAAAGTATGTTAGCGAATGATTTATGCTCTTTCAGCCTCTTTGTACGGAATCAGTACACATCGGTGTTGGGAATTGACATACATTTTTCGGGTAAACAAAAGACGGACAGTTTTTAGGCCGATGCAAATATAAAAAAATCGTAAACGAAGCTTCATAAAAGAAATCAAATAATAAGGGTGTTGTAGATGAAAGTTTTTAAATGCAACGATGTCCTGTTAGTTTTTAACCATTTCTAGGTACTCATAGGACCACGCTCTCGTTACGTGACAAGATTAGCGAAATCATAGTAGCTGCCTCCTTGGTGTAGTGGTCGCAAGCGCTACTGCTGAGCATGAGGAGCTGGGTTCGATTCCCAGGTCGAGCAAAGTGTTACTAGGTTTTTCCATCAGGAATTTTCAGTAGCAGCCGGGAGTCTGGATTTGTCCTCGGTTGTTGGCGATAGGCTCGCCCCCCCTATTCCATGGGACTTTAAACATAACTGGAGATATGGGGGTGTACTACTATGTACACCTCTGATCAATCCTTTGGGGTAACAAGCAGGCCCCTCTTTTCCATTGGGCACTCTGGGCAAGTGCTCAGGGCCTCGCGATCTTCGGGGGCCCCGGCCTGCTCTCAAAAAAAAAATTGCAGCCGCCGTTCCATTCTACGCGATTACATCTCTGCGATTTACAATAAGTTTCTAGCCTCCCAGATAAGAAATATTAGTATGTTTCTCTTATTATCTCTTATCTACACAGGGGCCCCGTGATCCTTATGTGCCCTGGGCCTCCAATAGGTTAAAGACGGCCCTGGTAACAAGGTGATATTGTTTTGTATTTCAGAAGATTAGAGAAGTCATACGAAGTGCCATTCTGGTGTTATTTTAGTCCTCTTCTATAACGTTTTTTTTGCAGAGTTGTTACTTGTTAGTGTTACTTACAAAGGCTGCGTGCGTGTTTGATGTCTTTATTCACTATTTACACTTGTCTTCAGTTTCAGGGTCCCGTACTCGTTTCTCGGAAGCCCATTGTTCTGGATTCCGACTGACTGTCTACAGACAGACAGTCGTCTAATGCAGACTGGATTTTAGATAGGTAAGTCTTTCGAGATTGGCATTAGGACTGTTCATTGCGGAATTGAACATTAAGATGATTATTTTCTTTTTCCATAAGAATTGATTAAGTTTAGTTTGATGTTATTATTTAAAATATTTATTCCTCAATTTTCATGATTGCACCTACCACTGTTTGTTTCTGCATCACCCAAAGATTGACTGGTAGAAAATGCCTATGGCATTAAGTCCGCCTCTGTACATGTGCTTGAAGTATTAAATAAATAAATATTAATGTTTTACTGAATAAGTAATCCGTTCACCAGTTAATCTTCGATAAATTCGTATTAGTTGACCAGGACGCACAATGGCGGCACACAAAGCTAATGCCAAATTAATGAGAGTAATGCGTAACACTAATAATCACCATTTCCGTCCAGTTCGCGTACACACGGGGACAACAAGCTCTCGTTTGTAGAACATGACAATTCGAAACTGCAGGGTTATTGCGTAACACGATCTGCTTTCATTTTGACAGTTCAACAACATTCCTTGCGTTGTTTACGCTGTTGAGCACACAAGTTTTTCGAACATATGAAGCAATGCATTAGCAACATCTTTTTTTTTTTTTTGGTGGGAAATCATCAAAATTAAATGACCCCTCCCGCTCTGCACGCGTAGCATGAACACTTCTATCTCTACGAAGAGTAGACACATGGCTTTCTATACAAAGTGACATTTCTTTTCTTCATTTTTGACATGCCGCCTAGAAATGTTTCTACAATCTGTCATTTTGTCTTTCGTTTCCAACGATCTTTGTCTAGATTGTTTTTTATGTAGACTATTTCAGAAGAAAGTTTTCTATCCCAAATGTCAAAATCACACTGACAACGGTCAGTTGTATAAGGTAGTGAAGAGATTTTGTAATCGCTAAAGACAGTAGAAAACTTTCTACTCGACGGCCACAAAGTATATACGGTTATCTACAAAATCCCACGAAATAAAAGAACAAAATTCCCAAAATTCCAATGGTTTAACATGCTTTCCGAGGCACGGAGGGGTCTCGGTATGTAAAGATGGTCACCCATCCACGGTCCAACCGCGGCAAGTGTAACTTAACCTGATCGATCAACTTATGCGGCTGTTATTATTGGCACTGATTTAAAGAGGCAGTTGTAAATAGCGGTTTTGGTAAGTTAAAAATTATAAATGGCACGTTTAATAACTTGTTCAGCAGTTAAAACTAAGCAGTAAAGTAAACAAAAATGAGTAATAAAAAATAATGAAATGGATCAGTGAATATATAATTGAGTGGGAAAATAATAAAATGGGCGGTAAAAATTATTGAACGAGCAGTTACGTGTGGGCAGTAATAAATCGGAATTTGTCGGTAATAAATCTCATTCTAAGCAATTCTATAAACAATGAGGTGGTAAAGTAGTTTTGGGTGTGTAGTCGACGGAGGAGGTAAATTAGACGTCAATAATTATAGGCCCATAGCTATTATACCTATGTATATTTGCTAAGATTTTTGAAAAAGTTATATTTAACTCCCTGTATAGGTTCTTTGAGAGTCACAATATATTTACACCCGCTCAATATGGCTTTAGGAAGAATAAATCAATAAATGTGGCCATATATAAGTTTTTATATGAAATTATGACTAACCTAGACAAAGGACTCCCTTTGACAGAAATAGCCCTAAATGACCCTGTAGACAGAAATAGGGGCCCCGCTTCGCGGGGCCCCTATTTCTGTCTACAGGGTTTAAAGGAACCTAACACGAAGGGGATGACGGGGGCTCGTTCGCTCGCTTGTTTCGCTCACTCGAGCCCCCGTCATCCCCTTCGAACCTAACCTGTCCGAGTCGGGGTGCCCCAAGTCCCGAGCTCGCTTCGCTCGCTCTTGCATCCGCTATGATCTGCCGAACTATTTAGCGAACCGCCCATTCCATCATTTTTACCGCTCATTTAGTTATTGGACTGCTCAATTATTTTTAGAATTGATATTGTATGATAAAATAACAGTCTAATTGATATTTTATTACTGTCCATGTTTTACTGTCGCAATAATTAATCAACCGCCATTAAATTAAATAACTGCTCAATATGTTTTTCAACTGATCATAATAACATCTCGAATATTTAAATAACAGCTCAAAAAATTAGTTCCCGTTATTATTTGGCCACGTACCCCTCCTTATAATGTGACTTAATATCAGTAAAAATTAAGAATCAAAAAGAAAAAAAAATATCGTATGACAAAACAAAGAATTCCGAGTCGAATTAAGTAAAAGAATGAATTTCGTAAAAAGTGCAGATGACTCTTTCTACTTTGCTACCGTCGTACTGTCTACACGGAACGTCATCTTTGTCTACTCTTCCGTCGACAAACCGGTGCTCATGCTACGCGTGCTGGGCGGAGCGGAAGGGAGTGTCAGACTTACTGACTAAAACCCACCCGTGTTCCTTCAGTTGCCTGTGCCAGGGGCCACGGTATCTCTTTCGAACAACCCGCGACCCTGGCGGGCATCGGCCCTAGCGGACCCCGTCTCAGTTGGTGCTGACATCTCCTTGAGGCGCGCGTGGAACACAACGCGCCGTCGACCCGGGCCTGGTCCTTACCGGACGGCGAGCTGCCCATTGCTCGCCGTCCGCAAGCCCGCGCCTACGGTGGCCGGGAATCGGCTATCGATTCCCAGGGCCCCTAGCCGTCGCAGGAGACTGCGACGGCTAGGGGCGTGAGGGCGCAAGGATTGCCTCTCCTTCACGCGGTCCGCGTCCTGCATCACTGCTTCGCAGAAGGAGGCGAGAGCCTCCCGTGCCCTCTCGCTCCGTACCATGGCCCGGACTAGGGCCGGACGCGAGAGATCGCCGCCGCCGATCGCCGCCATGAGGACACGGCGGTGCTCTGCCCAAGCTGGGCAGATCTCCACCGTATGCTCCACCGTGTCCTCTGGGCGAACCAATTCATTCCATCCATCATGTCCATTCTGAACAGGAACCTTCCGAAGCAGCCGTGTCCGGTGAGGACCTGCATTAGGCGGAAGGTGAGGACGCCGTGGCGCCTTTCTAGCCACTCCTCAAAGAGGGGACTTATCGCCGCAATTGTGGCGTGTCTATTAGCAACATCCTTCAAAATCATTCAGATTCTGATTGATAGTGTGTTATGAAATTAGGGTGCTGTACGCTTTGCTTTCCTATGGAGCCTATGGAGGTTTGGTCAACGAGTTTGTAATGACAGCAATGCAATTATAGTTAGTGAACTGACAGTTCTCCGCCGTAAAATACTTGTCAAGACACCCTTTACATTATTTTCATTACGTGTTTTTTAGACATAGAATGCTATGAAATAGTGAATTTTCAAATCAAATAATTTATTTGCTTGAATATGGGTAGGTACATGAGGTGATACATAATTACAACAGTCCTTTAAACCATATCCTACCTTATTAGGTGTGCAAATATCTAATAAAATAACGTATACACATACATAAACTCACTCATTTTACTTTAGTAACAGTAATCAATGTCTACAAAGTAGACGCCATTAGTTCAATAAATCAACCAGCATACAAATTGCGTAACACATGGACTATCAATCATAACCTAAATCGTTTTGAAGGATGTTGCTAATCCATCGCTTCATAATTTTAGGTTCGAAAAATTTCCTGCTCAACAACGTAATTATAACGCAACGAATGTTGTTGAAGTGTCAAAATGAAAGCCATTACTGTTGATAGTGTGTTATGAAATTATCCACCTGAACAATATGTGTCAGAGTCAAATTATTTATTTGAAATAGGCACATTAAAGGCACTTATGAACGTCAAAAATTACAACTAAATAGAATTGATTCTAGTCGCCCATTCCAAAAGGTAGTTTTTGTACGGAGAAGAATGGGCAAGAAACTCCACCGTTACTCTTTTAAAATGTTTTACAAGGTCTTATATACATAATACAATTATATGTGAAGACGATGCACCTAGCATAAAATTAGTCTACCACTGTGGTTCGTGGGACAGGGAATGGGTAAATACAAATTGAGAAATTGATGATTCTGAACTCTGATAGGCAATGCTGACGACGACGGCATGCAATTAACTACTTAAAGCTTTTACATACCATTGAAAGTTTTCAACAGCTACGGTAATGATTTTGTAGCTATAACGCAATGGAATGAGACATTCGCGTGCTGCAATTGCTACTGCTACTGCCGTCGCAGGCCTGTTGACGCAAACGCAATCAACAAGGGTCAACGTTTTCTCGTTCATCGCAATTTTCCGCTTGACAAATCAAACTTATGCTACCCGTATGGACTGACTGAGGAGCGACAGCGGTAAGATGTTATTATAAAAATTGTATCCATGGGAAGGTGTTTAGAGTCAGGCAGGCATGGAAGGGGAAGTCCTGGTGCGGTGGACGACGCGGATCCTAGTCCAGTAAAGTAAAAGTACGAAAGATATTTTCTTGGTTTTTCATAATTATCAACTGCATGGTCTGCATGCCTGCGCTTATTCCAATAAATATAAATGTACATAGGGTTCATAATCCAATGAAATAAACATGCATCAGTTCGGCTTTTGATAAGTCATTTAGTGCCATTGCTCTGTCCAAACGGCATTCGAAATTCAAATCCGTCAATGCTGTTAGCCGCGCCACCGCGTAGTTTGCGCCCCAGGAGTCAAAGTTCCGTACAATTTGGGCGGTCATCGTTAACAGGGTTAAACCCAGCTACCCAGCTGCCGTCGCTTCCAATCTGCACCACAGGCGACACTTGATATTGCCAATTTAAACTTTTTTAATGACTTATTACCGAAAATTTGAGAGGCCTCCCAGGTAGCACAAACGCTGTGTATGATTTGTCTTATATAGCATTGAATCATAAAAAGGTTGTGTAGCCGCAATTTATAAAAGATGTAGCCGTATAGAGACATAATATATGGTTCTTTATCTTTTTTCATCGTAAGCTTAATAAAATAGCGGTGTAAACGTTTAAATAGCGTTTTTAAATTGCTGCCATTTAACAGAGTACGAAATAAGCCATGTAAACGTTCTTATGTCAATGTTAAAAAGCAATCGTAAAAGAGCTTCTTACGCAGGCATTAAGTTATTATTTTCTGTATAAACGTTGAGTAATTTACTTTTATAAAGCTTTAAGTACATATAACAGTGTTAATAATCACGGATACTTAGCTTCATACAATTATCATAAAAAGGCACCTTAAATTTCATTTAAATGGCTTTTCGCAACGTGGAATCGCTTAAAAGTTTTTAATATTGTCACTAATTTGCGGGCAGCTATAAAAATAACAAATTTGTTACTTCTAGAGCAATAAAACACTCTTAAAATGCTTTACCTAGATAATATTTTATAAAGCTTCAAGTGCTTGCGTTCACGTGAGACGTAACTGCGCGTTTACTGTTGTCGAAAATATTTTTTAAATGGACACCAATCAATGGACAATATTTAAAAGAAGTGGTGGCTACCGGAGAAAGGTGCAGAATGAAATGAGTAATATTTTAAAGAATTATGGAGACAGAACATCTGAAAATAATGAAGAGCTAACGAAAGAGCTAATGAAAGATAACAGCAATTTAGTAGCTTCTTTTCTTGCTAACAGCAACATAAATGCAAATATTGTGGCTAAGAGAAATGTAAGTGCTCTAATTTAGCATCCTTCATTGCAATAAACAGTATAAAACACTTTTTTGTAATATAAACATCAACGCCATGTTTTTTTGTGAAGTCTATTTGCAGAGTAAATCATTGAACAATATTAAAATGCATTTTCCTTGGTAATTACTACTAAAAAAGTTGTGTTTTGTTAACCCATAGTTTTATATAGCTGTTACAAAACGTTTGTTTACGCCTTTACTGATAAATAATATAATTACTGTTTTTATCAATTTTTATTTTTTATATATATTTCATAAAATAGCAGAATATTAACAGCGCATTAAAAATTTACATAAAACATGAGTATAAATTATCAGTAAAATTTGATTTGCATATGAAATTACGCTTATTATAAGTGTAATCACCTTCAACATTTTAATAAATATTCGCCATTAAAGTTGACAAGTATTACAATTGTGGATTAGTTGACAGTAGTATAATTAGATTCATTTTGTTTTAGCATTACTTAAATTACTTCAAGTTGCAAAAACTAACATCTATATAATTTGGAGTCAAATAAAAGTTGCGTATAAAGCAATTATATGACAATTGAAAAGCCGATTAATTTGCTACTTTACAGCTTGTCATGCAGCAGAGAAAAGCTATATAAAGTGCGCCCAAACCGGCCGTATAGAAGCTGTATAGAAGCTTACATATACCATTATGTGATAATCACTGCAGACAAAAGTTGTAATAAATACGTTTTCATGGCTTTTATAACAACTAGTTGTGCTACCTGGGCTATTTGTGGGGAAACTATGTTCGTTTTGGCGGATGAAATTAAATTATTGTATTGTTTTATCTTTTTTATATATACGTATAGTAAGTTTGAGTTAGTAAGGCAGGAGAACAGCACATAACATATTGGTTAACAGCACAGATTAGTAAGTTTAAAAACAAAGTAATACTTAGCTTGTTTCATTTAAATATTTTGTTTTCCATCTACGACGTAATCACAATTCCAGGAACAAGCACGTGTTACATTAGCCCAAATTCATTTGCCTTTCAACTAGCTGTCACAATTAATATTCCTACAATTCGTCGACAATATATTTTGTCAATCCACCAAATTCCGCCGACAGATGGCGCGCGTGTGTTTGATATTGAAAAAAATTATCCCACAACCGGCTTTATGACATTTTAATGTAAATGTTGGTCCGGTGGCGACTCCACATTTTTGCGATGCGATCGTATCAAACATGACTAGTTCCATTACCACTTTTATTGTGAAATGAATGACAAACTTTTTGTGACAAGAGTACCCCGACCAGCCAGTGTTATGAATACGATTTTAATATTAAATTATAATGGTAATGCTGAACATTTGAATTTATGAGACCATATATCACGAACACGATACGAGAAGCTAATGTTTGTTGAAACCATGATATTCATCAAGTATTTTATAATCTCTTGGCAAACTATCCGATGAGTAGTTTTGTTATTTACAAAAAAAAAACTTGGCAAGCAAATAGTGTTCGTTCGCAGGTACGATTTCATCTGATCGCACTCAGCAGATGTTTGTCGTTTGCGTCCGATATTCCCGAGAATGGCCGCTAAGATTTACGGATATCCGGCTCGAGATACTAGCGACCGTGTGGATACAACTGCTATTCAGATGCCCGGAATGCTCGTATCTTTACAGCACCCTTCAGAAAGGTAACAATGTTAGGTTTGGTTTAGGCTACGTTGACAGCTAGATATTGAGTACGCCCTCGCTTTAATTGCTTTCTGTTCCTCCGGAATTTAGATTTTTTTAGTTTTTCGCAACAACAATTTTATATAACTAAGGCCTTCTAATTCGTAAAACTTAAAAGGTCAGCGTCCAAACTGTCGATTTGTGTCTAAAGTTCGCTGAAAGTGGGAGTAAAACGACTTTAGAACATTCGCAAAGTAATTACGTCTTTGTGCTAACTAATGCTGACATCACTCAAAGGAAACTAGGACCCATAGAAGTAAGAACAATGAGTCGAAGCATTCGGGAACTGCTAATATGCTCTCATGTCGTCATTTACGTCTATTTGAATAGCCAGAATATTTTGGGTCAGTAAAATCTTCAGGGACACGAGAAAAACTGGACGAGATGCTTGCAAATATTTCTGCAATAATTTTTATAACATTTTGTTTCTAACAATGGAGGTGTAACGGTGCTCGAAGACTCGAAGCAGCGGGAAACAATGGAGCATCGGAGTCACCAAATTAATTTGTTGTTTGCGCATTTTACGAGCTCGGAGAGAATTCTTCTCGTGTCCATTATTTATGTCAATGTTTCTGACTTTCTGGTGAAATATTAGCGTGATGAACTGGCGATTTGAACTAGAACTTGAACCTTATTTCTAATACTTCCTTTAAAAGTTTAATTTGTATGATTCTATTAAATTATCAAGTGTAAAGCATTTCTATCAATTGAATGCTGTGTAGAACTAGAAATGTATTTGGTGCATTCGTGCTTCGTAGGCACTTAGCAGTTACTTTCATCATCGTCTGAATTAACGCACAACTCAATTCCATTTCATCTTTGATCAAGTCGAGTGTAACCCGAGTACGGTAGTGGAGCATCGTTAGAAATGTCACTCCCTTTTGTTTCAAAAAGGGGCTTTTTTCGTATCGATCCCTTGCAGGTAACCGGGAGCGGATGATTTATTACCCGGCTTGTTTGTTCAAATAATCGATGCCCTGGCAAAATCCACCGCGTCACACGAAATGCGCCCATAAAATAACCACCCCACGTTTAGTTTTTGAATGAGGTGGATCGAACGCATCTCGATTTAATGGCCCTAAACGAAAATACCGTGCGTGCAGTGTTGGCTCGCCGTAATATTTGGACAATACCGAGTGGGCTTGCTAAATTTCCATGCGAATTTATTGCAGCACTAAATCGGGGAGTCATCGCGCCGTCAGCAATATTGTTTATAATAAAACAGATATAATTTTCCTTGCGCTAACGTAAACAGTCGTACATTACGCTCGTATATCTCGCTTGACATCCGAGAAAAGTTTCATCGATGAAGCTTATTACTAGGCTGTCAGCGAGACGCCTTGCCTACATTCTCGATAGTAACGACGGCGCCGACGATATCGATTTCTACATTCTTATTGAATTTATAGTGCCACAGCACTTTCCAGTGCTCAATTTAAATTCAGTTCACCGATTCTTTTACCCTGGCCTTCTTAATTACTGCGGCTTTTACAAAATTAACGAAAATTATTAAGTATAGTTTTCTTAATCCAAATTCCCAGTAATTCAGACGCTCAAGATTATAAAATTTATCACTTGAAGATAGCGAAGGAGTTCGCGATAATAGTGCTGGTCTGGGTTATTGATATTTTGTCAAATAAACATGTAGTGTGGTTGTAATAGAGCGTCGTTACAAGGTATAGTGTGTACCCAGATTGCGAGATAAGGCTCTGATAACGTATAATATCAAATCGTATGAAAAAATACTTTATCGGTAGCGTGGAGTGGGACATGTCTTCCATGTAGTACATAACAAGTCAGAAAAACATCGTTACGTAACCGAACTTTGATTTTGAAAACGGAACACAGCAAATATTTATTATGAAGTTCATGTTTTTGTGGAACGGAGTTATTTAAAATTAGAAGGAATGTGAGTAATGTGACACAAAGATAACTGTCATTAGACACTAGTTCGAGTTTTCTTGCCTTTACAAGCAAAGGCATTTCCACAATGTTCCTAATTCCCATTAATTCCACTGAGTGTCCGGTGTCTGCTGGTAGTTTATCACAGTCTGGAACACATGTACGAGCCTCTGCCGATAGTGGTCGACACGTCGCTATCTATGATCGATCACTAGTGCTGTTTAATTACGGCCAGTTATCGACGCGCATGATTTATTGATATTGGCTCCGTATCGCGATAGTGTGTCACAAAAATAAGTTTGATTGTAACTTGGCCTTCTTGTTATGGATTGTTTTATGAACTTAGTGTTGTAAAACAGATAGCGTTGGTGTTGTGCCTACTGTAGAAATGATCAACTAAGTATCCTATTGAACCGAGTTTGTCGATGTTGGCTAAATAATTTAATTGGAATGGTTTTTTCCTTCCAGTTTTTATTTATTCGTGTGTTACTTATACAAATAATGATTACTAAAATTATACATTCAAAGGCATTATAAAAAATGAGAACCTCCCATTCTAAGAAGAGTCGATAAAAACCGCGAATATTATTTTGTTAGCAGAGCTTATGAATCAATATCAGCTGACAAAAAGTTGCTTAACGTTAAACATCGTTTATTTTTATGAATATAAAAGAATAACACGGAAGTCGAAGGCCGTCCGTTGTGGTACAATTTGAATCTAAGAAGCTCTTAGTCAGATAATCAGATTTGAAAAAGAAAATTTCCAAACAAGATATCTTCCCCTGATAGACGCTAAACAAATTGTAAAGATAACTTATCATAACGTAATTAGCGCCAACGTTCATTGCGAAATGGCTTAAGACGACAAAAAAATACAAAAGGGAAAAGAAAGCAAGTGGCGCCGTCGGTAACAGTAGAGACACAAACTCATCAATTGAATCATATCTGTATCAAGATAGCCTTGGGTTAGTTGTAGGAGATTAATTGCTATTAATCCACTTAGTTTCGCACAAACATGTATTATTACTTGTCTAGATAATAACGTTTTTGTGTTCATTAAACATTTTATCACAAAACCTTTTGATACGAATTAGAATGGTGAATTTGTCACGTCTCAATCTGAATTAGCAGCGAGTCAAATACTTTATAATAAAATGATGTAATGTGTCAGTCGTTTATTTAACATGTGATTTTTTAATGAATGGACTTGTGTTACGCAAAGCAAAGAGTTTAATTTAACTTTTCTGTGTGACAAGACTTGTTTTTTAAATACTTTTCGATATAAATAACAGTGTTCTAGTTTTCAGTTTCAGAAAGAATATTCGTAGTAGTCGCGATTCGCTTATCCCGAAATTGTCTCTCACAGATTTACGTTCGAAACTTTCAGTGAACACTGACGACTGAATAGCTTGTTTCGAAAGTCTATCAAAGTTCATCAAAAGTCTTCACACAAGTTTGAAGCGATTCGTGTAACGTCCGCAAGTGAATAACAAACGTACAGTTCAAATATTTTCTAAACACTCATTGTATGAGCACGTGTTGTGATATTTAACGGGCACTTGTCTTCAACAGCTAGTGTTATCGTAATGAATGGCTCTGTTGATACACTGCGCTACCGTGTGCTTGATACTGGCCACAACTACGTTCCAATCCTAACGGATTATGTTTGAAACGGTGTTCCATTTCTTTTTTAGGGTTCCGTACCCAAAGGGTAAAAACGGGACCCTATTACTAAGACTTCGCTGTCTGTCCGTCTGTTCGTCTGTCCGTCTGTCCGTCTGTCTGTCTGTCTGTCACCAGGCTGTATCTCAAGAACCGCGATAGCTAGAGAGTTGAAATTTTCACAGATGATGTATTTCTGTTGCCGCTATAACAACAAATACTAAAAACAAAATAAAATAAATATTTAAGGGGGGCTCCCATACAACAAACGCGATTTTTTTGCTCTTTTTTGCTCGATATCAAAAATGGCAACAGGTAGGCACTTGAAATATTCACAAAATACTCAATTGTATTTAAACTTTAATAATAAATAATAAAATTAAAATAAAATAAATATTTAAGGGGGGCTACCATACAACAAACATGTTTTTTTCGGCGTTTTTGCCTTGTGGTACGGAACCCTTCGTGTGCGAGTCCGACTCGCACTTGGCCAGTTTTTTAAATAAACCAGACATTAGACACAACTTTTTATAATGGGGTTTTTGTTTTTTGATACAGAGGTTTGGTCGTTTACGGTCTATTTGTTTTGCGTCTAGACTTTAATGTAAATATGTTTGTCTCTACGCCTTGGAGGGAGTGTGGGCAGAATTCCAAGTGGTATGAACATAAGTTGAGAGTTGAGACGGGCGGTATCGGGACGACACAGCACAGCACGTGTTGGCTTTACATACAAGTGTGTTTGCAGGAGCGAGCGTCGCGTTGCGTCTACGAACATTATCACTATCACCATATTCTGTGAGACGTTTCCTGACCGCGTCTAGACGAATTTATGAATCTGCATGGTCCGATCAATTAAAAGATCTTCGTAGTTAATTTAATTTATGATACTTACTTAAAATCTATTTTGCGTTTTCAGCTTTAGACTTTAGTTAGTTACCTGAAGAGTCGCTGGTAAACCTCAGAACAGCCCTAAAAACAAAAACTATAGACAAAAGCACTCGCGTGAAAGGAATTTCATACCCTAGCGAATATCCGTCCACCAGCAAAACGAGCAAAACCAAAAACCTGAGCAAGCGTTATCAGCGAAACACACTGAACGGTCAAAAAAAGTCGAAAGCGTCCGTTTTTTGGTGGACCTTGTAAAGCTATGGGTGGGCTGGGGTTACATGGGTACGATATATATAAATAATTTGATAAATGGCGGGCAGGACGGTAGCCCAGCGGGCGTGCATCGCTCGTTAATATAGTTAATAGTTGTTCGTCCCCTAACTCTGGCTACACATACAGTACTTACATGTGGGCTAGACGCGTCTGGGAGAAGAGATTAGCGCGTATGAGATGGTTTTTCTTTGAAACATCTTAAGGACGAAAGGGTGCATCTATTAAGTTTAGACTAAAGACTAATGAGTGAGACAGACTTTTAAGCATTCTGGGATTTTAGATTCATTACGGGATTTAGATTATTTAGCTTATTTCCTATCGCCTGTCGTCAGGTGATTAGTTTTTTACATCTGGAGAATGGGTGAGAAAATTGAAACGTTATGAAAAAGATAGGGCAATCATTTTATATGATAAACTATTTCCGCCGACCTTGTTTATCTTAAATGCAAGTTTAATTAAGAGATTAGATAGCTCCAAAAATAGATTCACTGTTATCGGCGATTCTGGTTTACTGCCACCGGATTCAAACGGCATGACATTGACGTTTCATATTAAAAACTAGTTTTATCGTTAAAAAGTCTTGTTGGTACGTAATTATAATGACTCGTAGAGTTTAGAAGATAGACAAAACGAGCTAATCAAATATGCCGCCGTGTAATCCGACGGTAATTTATGCAAGCTCAAATTTGTAAAGCCTCATAGCCGGGAAACAAACACGGCATTGTTGGGCGCGTGATTCGTGCGTGTGATCCCGCCGTGTTTGCTGTGCGCTGTTCGCCGGCCGGCCATCGAACCCCACAGAACCTTTATATCCATTCAAATAAGCACTAATTATATTTAATGCGTTTTACCTGTAATTAGGAGGTGTTAGAAAATGTGAAACAGTGTTTAACGGTTCCGAAACAGTTTTGGGGATTGTTTACACGCTTACGTATACGATTAGACTTCTTTATGAGATGCTTTCACCATCGCGCCCACGCTACTTCGCGAATACAAACAACGATGCCCAATCTAATGATTATTGTAAACATTACTCACTATTTTATCTACTTTCGTGCGGCGCAGTGTTGCTACACATTAGCAGCTGACTCGTTACATTAATCACTATTATGAGTACGGAACACACATATTCTGTTCACGTTTCATTTTTATTTTATGAATATAAACAATCGTGGAAGTTTTAAAAATGGAACACAATAGAGTTCATCTAGTCTAAACATTTTAACAGGCTGTAAAACACACTTTCGTCAATCTACTGGCAGTAACGATAAATATGAACCGTGGACACGTGTTGTGTAGGCACGGTGTCCGAATAGATTCGCGGACACTTAGCGAGTAGTTAGTACTCCCTTCGGCAGGAAGATGGGCGAGGAAAGTGGTAGGTAGCTGCTCGTAAATAAAGGCGTGACTCAGTCGGCCGGTGGCGTTGCTTCGAGCTATTTTCGACTTGCAAATGAGAAAGTGCATCGACAGTGGAACCCTATAGGTCGGTTTAAGTGTTCCAATATAGATGCATAGACGGCTACTTATTGACTTCTGCATAAATAAGTAGGCAGTTGTTTTTATTAGAATAAACAACAACCACATAAAATGGTCGGCTCTAAGGACATAAATGAATACGCATTATTATAAATCAGCGAAGATTAGGCACTATCAATAGATCATGAGTAATAATGTGTTTATTACATGATAAATTTATTTTTATGCGTGACTGTACCAGTTGTTTGGAATTAGGAATCTCAATGGGTAGTAGCTGATTCTCATAGTAGTTTTTTCAGAGTTCTTGATTGTAACCTAACGTAAGAATTAAAGTTTCAGCGAGATAAAATGCCGTCCGCACAGATAATGCCAGTTATCCAGACCAGATTAAAACAAGCCGTGTTTAGTACACTTAACGGACTCTCGTTCAGTCTTTATTTAGATACATCATGCGTCGGAAATGCAGTCAGCAGTACTTATGGAACATGGTTCATATCTCGTAAATGGACACTTATCGCCTCAAAACAAATCCCAAACGCGTTATCTCGAATACCTGCATATGTAAATACATCGACATTGAATCAATATTAGATAGGTTACCTACCGCTGAGCACGGGTCGGGCGCCAGGCGGCAGGCGGCAGTCGTTGACACGCCACTACACTCACTGTACACACTATTTACTTCACCGTCGTCTTAAACAACACCTAATTGAATCCATGTTATCATTTAAAATATCGATCAGTCACACGCGGTACGAAGGGTCTCAGGCGACGCCGTATATTTTTACATTCAACGTTGAGATATTTTCGATAGCAGTCCGGTTTTTAGTCACACACACGAGTTCACAACGTTGCTTGTTCGTCTCACTGATGTAGCCGGTGTACGAACTTATTGTCACAGATCAGCTGAGCGTATGTTTCAAACAATATCGGGTTTACGTAAATCGAACGCAGAGCAAACTCGTATCAACACCACGGCGCGCGGAGCGGGACTGATGAGTGAATGAACGGAGCGGAGTTCGCTTCTCTTCGTAGCGGACGGCGCGCGCGGGGGTAGGACCGAAGGACGAAGAGCGGCGAGTTTCACCAATAGATGGCGCTACAAGGTTTTCTTAAACGAGTTTTTTTTTAATAAAAGAAATAATTATGTGGGTGAGGATTGAGGGCCGGGCGGCCTACGCTAAACGTCCGCCCGCCTCCTTATAAATTAGGAAAACGTTTTCAAATTATTTCCCGTCAAACATTTACTCTCCAATTCGTCGTATTCCTTCGATGTCCGGAATCAATTTACACGAATCCACTTTAGGCGTTTTAAATTTTCCCACCTCCTGTTTGCCGTTTCCAACGTGACGGAAATTAATGTGTGCATTGCGTTCTTTAACGTCGTGGAAAAATTTGCTCGTTTTCTGAAACGAAGCGTGGAGAGCTGTGTAAATGTAAAAATTCTATTAAATCACGGATTGGGCTGGTAATCGCGAATGGAAATCGATTAAAGTTTGCGGAGGCACTTGGGATGGATTCTATCAGAGGGCCGATCAGAGTAGATGAACTCATTCTCGATTCCTCATTGCTCCGGACGAGAATAAAGGAAAATTTTCGGGTGCCTTTACACATAAACGCGTTTAAAATGGAATTATAGGACGGAGATTGTATCTGTCAATTTACTTTAGTGGGAAAAGTTAACATTACTTAGAATACATTTTTTTGTGAATGGTACTTGCCTGCCGCCATTTTTCCTATTGTGTTGACCGAATTAGGAACGTCGCACACGTATCTGAAATCTGTGAAGGAGCGCCAACAATTCGTCATTTTAATCCGGCCCAGTGCCAAATATCCTTGTAGGAATAAAACAATGCGCTTTGACATGACATGTGGCCCAAATACCTAAGTAAGAAAGAAAGCAGACTTTTGGTCACATCACTATAATAAGTCATTCTTTGAAGGGATGTGATTCACCGTTCACCAAAAGTATTGTTTCTTTCTGCATTAATATTTTTTATTAAGTGGCTTACATGACCTAAAGCGCGGTTACTGACGGACTGCATAGAAAAGAAAGAGAAGCGCGATGACACAACGCTGGTAATTTATTGAAAAATACGAAGCAATTATTAAATTACAAAAAATCTATTGTTTGAACTAAAACACTACTATTTTAGGTTGTTGCTTGTTAAAAATTCTGACAAAAACAGAATGATTGTAGATATGTATATTAGTATGGTTTTTATTGTAATAAGAAAGTTTTCAGAGGTATCTTCATGATTTTTATTCTATCGTATCAAATTAGTTGTACTTATTATGTTTTCAACACACTTTCAACATAGCAAATATTCTGAAGAATAGCAATGTTTTTCTGATTTTGTTTACTGTAGTCGATCATATACTTCTATTGTTTCTAAAACTAGCGTTTTTTGCGTTTAGGTCCTGTAAGCCCCTTAAGTGACAGTTGCTAGTATTGTTTATGGCGTACAGATGAACTAACCGTAGTTGTTATATTAAAAGAAACATGACGTGAACATGACTCATTTAAATAATGACCGCAATCATTAATTACCGCACCAAGCAGACAAAATTAATCGAGTGTCAGTCATCCTGTGTAAGCTCACCATTATTAATGTTATTACAAGACTGCGTTATTGTGTAATAGTTTTACTAATAATCTCAATCAACACCAAATCAAATACAAGAAGCCATGTTAGCAATCAAATAATTTATCACAGCGTCTTAATTAATCCTAAATGGCGATGGCGCTAGTGGCATAAACAAGTTTAGTCCATGGTATATGACAGATGATAGGCGCGACCATAAACAATGGAGTGGGCGCGATAAGGGCAGATAAAAGCTGATTTATAGTGTGGCGACCGCCTTAAATCAATTATAGTGACGGCCGATATAGAAATATTGGGTGATAGAGTGCAGCGTAGCTAGAAAAAATGCTGAGTTATTTTTTAATGTCTGTGTAAGTAAACTACCCTGTGTCTGTGTACCTAGATAGCTACGTATATAGTTTCTTTTTTATTCCAGTTCCATATGGTCGCTTATTGAATGATGATGTTCCTTGCTATCTTTAAACTACACTGGAAAGTATTAATTTCAGATAACAGTTACTAGATTTTAGATAGGTGCTGACACCAGCACCCTAACACACTTTCAATCACAATCAGAATGATTTTGAAGGATATTGCTAATCCATTGCTTTATTTGTTGGAAAAATTGGCTGCTCAACAACACAATTAAAGTTGTTGAACTGTCAAAATGGATGTCATTGCTACTGACAGTATGTTACAAAATAAACCAGCAGAATATGCCTGAACTATTCTTTGTCTGTGGTGTAACGCTAATAATGCATGGAATGCTAACTGTTGATGCAAGGCTGGCCTTAGGACAGACCCTTTGTTGTGTTCAATTTAACGACTAATTTTCAGTCAAAGAAACGTGCAAAAAACACGGCCAAGTGACTGTCGCAC
Organism: Mesoligia furuncula; assembly: GCA_916614155.1. Classification (NCBI taxonomy): domain Eukaryota; kingdom Metazoa; phylum Arthropoda; class Insecta; order Lepidoptera; family Noctuidae; genus Mesoligia; species Mesoligia furuncula. The sequence continues at coordinate 1,319,333 of OU744808.1, read as the reverse complement.
CACGTGGGACGAAGTGTTCCGTAGTTGGGATGAATGTATCCCAAAACAAACTTAACATTGTAGTTGAAAAACATGTTCTCCCAAACATCAATATAATTATGTCACGGTCAATTTATTGTGCAACTGCAAAAGTAAGGTTGAAATGGCAAAAAAGAATGTGTCATATTATTATTAACAATTTTGTGACATTGTCCTTTACATGTGTTGTTAGACCTTGCTTCTTGTCGAATTTCATGATTGACTTCCACGTAAAGTACCCTTAAGTTTTGATTCATTTGCGAGTAGGTATAATAATCATTTTTGAAATCCATTTATAATTGCCGGAGACATCACGTAACAAACATACAAAAAAAAACACAGTCGAATTGAGAACCTCCTTCTTTTTTGAAGTCGGTTAAAAATAAGTACGCATAAATGGACGTACTTTTCTATTGCGTTGACTTGGAAGCTTGATTTTTTGAGCTCCAAGGGACCGTAGACCTATTTAATATTTATTTATTTCAACTTGATACATCCACGCCTTTCTGAGAAAAAGGGTTTTGAGAGACTGAGAGATAGATAGACGGACAACGAAGTGAATCTCTAAGGGTACTGTTTATTCGTTTTGAGGTACGGATTCCTAAAAATTATAGATCAGTAAGTGCTAAAATCCTTTTTTCCTGCGTTTTGGAAGTTCCAAGCTTTTATCTTAATCCGAAACATTATGGAAATATTATGCTGTCGACCACCACGCCGGACAGAGAAGGTTCGTGAACGCCGCGCTTAATAAAGCGCTTTATGCAAAATGTAAAAAAAGCGCAAAAAAGTAAAAGTTCATTCTACTTTTTTCAGTATAAATGAAAACGACCTTCGTTGGAGTTTCATTACAATGCTAAGCCTCGTTCTTAGTCTAGACTAAATCTGAGTATTTATTTAAATAAGAAAAGTGTAAAGGTTTCATGTGGTTTATGTTAATACCTAACGTGAACGCGATTTTATGTAACTACAATAACGGGACGATGTTCATAAAAAAATAATAATACTGGGCTGTTATTAACATTATTACTCGTTGGCAGGCAGTTAACACATTGGTGTTAACTGCCTGCTGACGAGTAATAATATTTTTTAACTTCCCTTTAGCTTTTACAACCCCTAGGTCACGTAATAGACCATCGACAGTCATAATAATTAATGTGAACACATGTGTCAGATAGTGCCGATTACTAGGAAACAATAAAGCAATAAAAAGTTCAACAAAAACGTAATAAACGTCAATTAAATTAAATTATTTGTCCGATTACGCGTATAGTCAGCCCTGTATATCGAGCACCAACGAACTCATTATGTGTTATCTGTGCTTTATTTTTATTATAATAAATTGCAATATTTATTTATGGCAACAATTTATAACAAAACGAATTATCGCTTGTTACGGCGGCGATTAGGAGCCGCTCGACAGATTGTGGTGCCATGTTTCTAATTCTAAATATGAATCGATCATGAATATCATGATTCGTGGTGCACGTGCAACAGTTTAATGTTTCATACATTATTTAAGTGACTATGCACCTACGAGATCATATTTGCCGAGCTTGGCTGGCACTGTATTTGTGGTAAATATTACTTAGTTACAATAGAAATTTGTTTTGTTATTAAATTATTATAATAGCCCAGCCGTTCTGTTGTTAAATCTTATCAGAGAACATAAATTGTGAATTTGAAACATGTAGATAGACTGAATAGACAGTTTTAGCTCTCAAAGTTGATTTGTTCTAGCTGAATTTTCATTCAGGTAGGTAGGAACCTTGATGAATAAATAACAGTTTCTTGAACATCATAATGTAGGGCGACCCAAGAAAAAAATAGGTATGCGATAACGACAAAAAAAGAAGAGAGCCATAATGTATCTGTCAAAACAACGTCCCTTTTTTTGGCAAAAGAAACTATCCAAAAAGCCAGCACAACAAAAACTTTCCTCGGGAGTACCAGAACATGATAGCTAATAGTAGGCCGCGTTGCTTACCGCGGGACAGAGCTACACTCGATGCAAACAAACGGCCATTATGTACACATACGTGCATGTGGCATGTCGCGACACAATGGGAAGGTGGGCTCGCTGCACCGCACTGTACTGCCCGGCGAAATACGATACACGCTATTTGATTAGAGTGGTTTAAAACAAGTGAATTTTTGTAATCGCCTTAATGGGTCCGGGGAACTCGGTGTAACTTGTAGTTCGAAGCCAGGGCTTTGATAGAGCGTGCGAAAAAGTATTATGGGTATAATATTTTAATGGTACTACTTTTTGTAGTAAGTACTTATTGGCAACCGTTCAAAGCATACCATATACAATGTGAGCTTAAAATAACTTTGCATTAACCATACTTGTTGTAACTTAAGAGTAAGATTAAGTTTTAAAGTGTTCTTAAGCCTTCCGATCAGGACCAGGCCCGTGCCGGACGGCGCGTACGTGTTCCACGCGCGCCTCAAAGAGATGTCAGCATCGAGGAGGGGCCCCTTAGGGCCGAAGCCTGCTGGGTCAGCGGGATTGTCCGAAAGGGTTACCGCTGGCCCGGAACATAAAGGGTTGAGGAAGGAACACGGGTGGGTTTTAGTCAGTAAGAGTCTGACACTCCCTTCCGCACCACCCAGAGCGCGAGGAGTTATTTGATGATTACCCATCCGCAAAAAAAAAAAAGCCTTCTTCGTACTACTTAACGCATGCCTAGTCCTCAACTATTCATGCGCAAACAATGCAAGCCCGGATTAGTGACCGATGTGACCGGACGAAGGATTTCATATTAATGTGTCACTTAAGTGATAATCGTTCGAGGATGGAATGGTACTGCGAAATTGCGAATTTGTGCGAATGAGGGCCGCTTCGCGTTGATAGCCTTTGCAGATATGAATATGAGAGTCTTTTGTTACTTAGGTACTGAATTATTTTTTATAATAAAAGCAGATGTTCAGTATTCAAGTACTTAGTGTAAAAGATTAACTCAAAGAAAAAGCACGATGGCACTCCTGCAAGCATGTAGAAATAGGTAAGAAATTGTTTAAAATATCTACGTACCTAAGTAAAGGTAAAAGATTTCTCTAAAATACCTAATGCATTTTCCGTGTTTTCCCCAAGATTTCACTGAGTTATAAGAGACATAAATATCTGAAAACACTTACCTATGTAGGCAGGGCAGGTGTGTGAATAAAAGTTACGTGTTTTCACATTGTCTATTTCTATTTATAGGGCTATCACAGCACACATCCAATCCAATTTATATAAAATTATAGTTTCCACGAACTTCGATTCCAAATAAAAAATATTGTTTTCATAATCAGTATCATGAAAGTCACAATCCGTGCTCACTTCGATATTTATCAGAAGCCAGGGGATTATGTGAACAGATGTTAAATCCTGGTAAATCGGGGCCCGTTGAGCCAGCTCGTTACTCATGAACAATATGGTTTCAATAAGCCATTAGCCCTGTGTTCGTAGCGAGAGTTATTGCAGCCAACACCGCGGCATAAGCTAGTTAGCTATGATTTGTAACAATTTTAATAGCTAGTAATTGTTAGGGTTACTTCTATTTTTATTGTAACTCTGTTATTTTAGATCAAGGTCTAATTTTGGAGCAATTAGTCTATGGCTTCTTCATTTAAATATTTCCGTAAGCTTAGAAATAAAAGTAACTATATCCTCTTAATTCCTGGGAGACTCACCTACTACCTACACTCTTTTTATAAATATAATGTCGTCGAAAGGATTTTATTGGGAAATGTTATTGTACGGTGCAACCGCACATTCTGCAATTCAGCAGTTCACGCCACACATTCATTCAACTCATTATAATTAGTTCAGTTCGCGTTAGGCTATCAAGTCAGCCAGGCGTTCTCGTTACAGCCAACAAGGGCCGCGTCACTCACTTCATTTCCACACCATCAGTCCATTAAGCTCATTTTACCTATAAGTACCTTTGGGACAATACAGTAGTGTTTCAGTACTTACCTTCTTTTATTCCATTCATCCCTCATCTAAAAGTAATGTATGGTCTAGCAAGGGATCATACATTCTTTTTGGTCCTTCGACTGTGAAATCGTACGCTATATAGTCCATTTCGCGCGCGTGGACAGTATAGCGGGAAGCTATCCAGTGACTCAAAGTGTGTGTTGTGTTGAGTGACTATAAAACATTGGGACTAACAAGTGTCTCAGGGTCAACAAGGACCGTAAACTATCAGGTGCTAAGTGTGGGGATTTCAGACTTAGAGACTAACAAGTGTCTCAGGGACAGTCAATCCGTAAACTATCAGGAGTTACTTTGGGACAAGCAGGTGTCTCAGGGAGCGTTTTACCATCAAGAGCTGAGGCTAGCAGGTGTCTCAGGGGATCACCAAGGATCCGTAAGCGTTCATCAATAACATTCAAGTAAGATCTTTCCATTTATTTCTTACTTCAATAAGTCCTCGTCATGGAGGCCATACATGCAAATCAGGATGACCTTTACACAGCCATCCTAAAGTTGGGTACAGATATCAAAAAGGACTCAGCGGATCGTAAGACTGCTGACTATTTCAAGCGACGTTTAGAAAACTTAAATCAGTATTGGTCCGATTACCAGTACAATCACGACCGACTTCTTACGGAAGAAAGCAAGTCTCATCCGTATTTTAGTGGCCGTGCATACGAACGAACAGAAGAGTTATACATCTCGACCAAGGCACTCATCAATCAACAATATCAAGTTTTGTTGATAAAGATGAAGGAAGCTCAACAAGGAGGTTCTACTCAGGAGGTACAAGGTCCTGCACGGTCTGAGCAAGAAGATCCGGTGGGACATCAATCGCCGCCCGTCGAGGTATGCTCTAGAGGTTCATCTAGCAAGCTTGATGAACTGTTGAAAAAACAAGCAAGCAACTTCAGGGCGCTGCAGCGCACTGTAGCAGGGATAAATTTGGATTTTATGTCCGAAAAGTGGGAGTTGAAAGATGCCTTACGTACTCTACAATCTCGATGGTCTATCATAGATTCTTTGCATTGGGAATTAGACAGCGAATTAGAGGGTACGAATCAAGAATATGAGGTGTCCTATACGAAGCAAGAAACGATTTTCAATGAATTAAAAAATGCAATTAATAGAAAACTAGGGTCCGTAGTTCATAAGGAGAATTGGACACCAAAAATTGACATCCCGTTCTTTAATGGCAATTATCAAAATTGGGTGTCTTTTAAGGACTTGTTTGTTGAAGCTATCCACAGTAACGTCTCCTTATCAAACGCCCACAAGATGCAGTTTCTTAAAAGTAAGGTGCGGGGCGAAGCTGAACGTTTAATACAGCATTTGCAAATCAGTTCTGACAACTACACTGTTTGCTGGGAGATATTGAACAACAGGTACAACAACGCATGGTTGATTTTTACATCTCACATAGATCTCCTACTAAATCTTCCAGTAGTTCAACAAGCAAACGTCCCTCAGATCAAGAAAATTCACGATACTACACTAGAGAGTTTAAACTCAATAAGGAACCTAGGCGTTAATATAGACAGCTGGGATCCATTCATCGTGCGTATTTTATTGCTAAAATTAGATGCCGACACGCATGATCATTATTTGGAATCTCTGAAGAAACCCAGAGAACTGCCAAAATTGATGGAGTTTCTAAGCTTCTTAGAGAGCAGATTCACTGCATTGGAATCATCGCGCAAGAAAAACGAAAATTCCAAACCATCAACAAGCAAACAAAATAAATCGTCATCGTCAAACTTCAAGAATAAATATTCAGCAAGTAAAACTTCGGTAAATAATATCGAATTAACATGTCCGTTGTGTAAAGATTCACACGGAATATACTATTGCAGTAAGTTTTTAAACATGACACCAAGTGCAAAGCGACAAACTGTAACACGATTGCATTTGTGCAAAAATTGTCTTTATTCGCATGAAGATAAAGAATGTACGTCAGAAAGACGCTGCCGTGAATGTCGCGGCAAACATAATACACTTTTACATGAAGCTTTTAACAATAAGCCTTCATGTAACCCAATTACGGAGAATGACAAACCAGCAGTTCTTGCAACTGGAACGCAAAATCAAGAATCACAAGAAAATCACATTTCGCAACAAGGCAACAACGTGATCGAAACATTATTAGCCACTGCAATGATCAAAGTTCAAGCAAGTGACGGATCATACCACAAAATGCGTGCGCTGATAGATCAAGGCTCTCAAGCCTCACTTATCTCAGCCAGAGCGGCACAACAGCTAGCTTTATCAAGAAAGTATTGCAGAGCCGTCATCTGCGGGATAGGTGAGAAGGAAAGCAGTAGCAAGGGCGTTACGAACATAACATGTTGTTCGCATTTTAATGATTTTACATTTAAAACAGATGTAGTAATCATGGACACGCTGATTAAACAATTACCAAGATGTACATTCACTAAGCCAACATGGGCGCACCTGGTCGGCATGCAACTAGCCGATCCAGAATACAATGTCAGCCGTCCCATCGACATCTTATTGGGAGCCGATGTGTATTCCCATATCATTTTGGAAGGCATTATCAGGGCTGATCTATCATTACCGGTCGCACAACAGACACGACTGGGGTGGATCTTATGTGGTAATCTCAAGACTTTCCACTGTAACGTAGTCCTGAATCAAGTGGACCAATTACAAAAATATTGGGAGATCGAAGATATCACAGAATCATCAAATTTTACCGCAGAAGATCAACAATGCATGGAGTATTACAAGAAAACCACAACAAGACATGAAAATGGCATGTATAAAGTAAGATTGCCTTTTCAAGAAAACTTTGAGAAACAGTTGGGATTGTCTAAAAATAAAGCAATGGCGCAATTTCAACAGTTGGAAAGGAAATTTCACAATAATGAAGAAGTAGCAAAACAATATAAACTATTTATTCAAGAATATAAAACTTTAGGTCATATGATCCCAGCGTCAGGTAACATTCAAACGGATTATTATTTACCGCACCACTGTGTATTGCGAAACGATTCCACTACGACAGCACTTCGCGTAGTTTTTAACGCTTCTACAAAAACAACAACAGGAATCAGCTTGAATGACATCATGTTAAAAGGCCCAAATCTACAGCAAGATCTCCAATCTTTACTATTAAGGTGGAGACAATATCGCGTAGCTTTTACAGCAGATATTGAAAAAATGTTTCGATTTATTTGGTTAAATGAACAGGATCAAAGATTTCAAAAAATCATTTGGAGGGATAACATTGACATGCGTCATCAGGTATACCAACTATGCACTGTTACATACGGCACCAAGGCCGCACCATTTCTAGCTATGATGACATTACAACAATTGGCAGAAGATGAGAGACACAATTTCGACAGTGTTGCAATCAAGGCATTGGAGCACTCATTCTACATGGATGATGTTCTACACGGGTCTCATTCTGTCGACTTAGCAGTAAAACTAAAGCAAGATTTAATCACGTTGTTAAAATCAGGGGGGTTCAATTTAAGAAAGTGGTCTTCCAACGCACCAGCCTTACAAGACGATACAAAAGGGGCGAGTAACACGCAAGAAAATTTCAATTTCAAGGAAATGGAGACATCAAAAACCTTGGGATTACGTTGGAATTCCAAAGCAGACATATTTACATTTCAATCAAAAATTGAACCATCTACCAAAACACCAACTAAGAGGTCCATGTTGTCAGACATATCGAAGTTGTTTGACCCTCTTGGTTGGCTGTCACCGATATCAACCAAGCTAAAACTGCTATTTCAACAAGTTTGGATGTCAAGTATTCAATGGGATGACAAGTTACCCGATCAAACTAGCAAGGAATGGCTAAACATTAAGGGTGACATGCACAAAATCAACCAATTCAAGTTGGAGCGTTGGTTGGGTACAGGAGAAAACGACACGCTGGAATTACATGGATTCTGCGATTCATCTAATAAAGCCTACGCATGCGTTGTTTATTGCAAGACTGAAAACAACGGCGAAACAAAGATCTCGTTAGTAGCAGGAAAAGCGAGATTAGCTCCAGTTAACAAATCAATTTCATTACCAAGATTAGAGCTTAGTGGTGCTCTACTACTGGCAAAATTGTTGTCTAAAATTCAACAATGCCTTAGCAGTCATAATATCAAGATATATAGTTGGACAGATTCAATGGTAGTCCTAGCCTGGTTACAAGGAGAATCAGGACGATGGAAGCCTTTTGTCGCCAACAGGGTGCGACAAATATCAAACATCATACCTAAAACCAGCTGGCATTACGTCAAGTCAGCTGAAAATCCAGCGGACTGTGCTAGCCGCGGATTGGGTGTCGATCAATTGAAAAACCATTCGCTGTGGTGGGAAGGACCGCCGTGGCTGCAGAACTACGACCCTGACCAAGAAACTGAGCAAGCAGTGTATACCACAGACGAAGAAGCAAGAAAAGCCAAGCATATTAATCACATATCGCAGCAAGAGAGCGATAACATTTTGGGTGAATTATTAACAAGATATAGCTCACTCACTAAACTAACAAGAGTTTTAGCATGGATATTAAGATTTATCAAGCAAGCGAGATACAAGAAAAACGGCATGCAAACTTATTTTACATTACAAGAGTTAGTTAATGCTAAGCATAAAATAATTTTATATGTACAGCAGAGAGAATTTGCCCAGGAAGTACATAATTTACAAGAAAATAAGCCGCTATCAGCAAAAAACAAGTTATTGCAATTACATCCATTCCTTGACAACGAGGGACTTCTCAGAGTCAGAGGAAGATTAAGCAAGGCCAACATTCATCAAGATATGATGCATCCGATTATCATACCTCACGAAGGACACTTAACAAACTTAATTATAGATCAAGCACATGAACTTACATTCCATGGCGGAGCACGGGTAACATCAGCATTCATTCGCAAGAATTACTGGATCATAGGCGGGAATCGAGCAGTCAAAAAGCGTGTACGTACCTGCGTTACCTGTCGTAAACATAATCCAAGCAAGATGACACAGTTGATGGGGGATTTACCCACGCAGAGATGTAACGTTGCAAAGCCTTTTGAACATACAGGCGTCGATTTTACCGGGCACGTGCTCATAAAGGCTAACAAGGGCCGTGGTATCAAGACCACAAAGGGCTACGTGGCGGTATTTGTCTGTATGGTGACCAAGCTTGTCCATATAGAGCTGGTCTCAGACCTCACATCATCAGCATTCATAGCTGCATTGCGAAGAATGGCTGCAAGAAAGGGCTCGCCGAAACATTTATACAGTGACAACGGTACAAACTTTGTCGGCGCCAACAGAATTTTACAAGAAGAATTTGAACAGATACAAGAAACATTCGATCAAGATTTCATCAAGGAAATTACTAGCATGGCGATCGAATGGCATTTTAATGCGCCCTCATGGCCTACAGCAGGAGGGCTATGGGAGGCTGCGGTTAAAAGTTTAAAATATCATTTGAGAAGAGTCGTTGGAGAACAGAAGCTCACCTTTGAAGAGTTCAGTACAATTCTGGCTCAGTTAGAAGCAGTACTTAACTCGAGGCCACTGTGTCCTCTGACTGAAGATCCCAACGACTTGGATTTCCTCTCTCCGTCAAGCTTTATCAATCTAAATCAAGACATGACTATATTAGAAACAGAAACAGATATGCGGACGAGATGGCATTTAACTCAAAAAATAGTACAAGATATTTGGAAACGTTGGCATACAGAATATCTCACTCAGCTGTCAGCAAGAAGCAAGTGGAGGCATTCTCAACCAGACATTCAACTAAATGACATTGTTACAATTAACGATGCAAACTTACCACCTGGGAAGTGGGCAGTTGGCCGCGTCGTTCAGGTGCATCCCGGTGCCGATGGCCACATCAGGGTGGTCACATTGAAAACAAAGAATGGGCTTATCAAGAGGCCTATTCTCAAGCTGTCTATTCTCCCTGTGAAAGATAGAATCGACAAACAAGAGTCGCGTTTCAAGGAAGTTAAAGATGGCAAGCCATATCAAAACAAAAAAGTAAACTACAGCTTCTCATCGCTTGTAATGTTACTTTTGTCTTTCATGAGCATCTTGACCACAGCTCACTGTTCATACAATGTTACACAATTAAAAGACAATCAAGGTCTTTATTTTGACAAAATTGCAAACATGCAATTAATCAGAGATGAATGGAAGATAGTCACATACTATGACATGAATTCATTTTGGCAAGGTACAGAAGCATGCAGTAAATACCTTAGCTATTTGGATCATTTATGCAACAAGTTTAAAGATACGTCACATTGTGACATCATACAAGTTCAATTGCAGCAAGAATTCTCAGAACTCGAGTACTATAACCACCTGTTGCTGAGTCAGCATTCCAGCACGCGCCGCCGCAAGCGAGGCCTTATCAACGGTATAGGGTATCTCGCAAACGGCTTATTCGGCGTACTTGATGAGAAATTCGCCGAGCAATATAAACAAGATATTAAATCAATACAAGACAATGAAAATCATTTGCTTTCGCTCTTGAAACAACAAACAACGGTTATTGAGGCAGAATACAACGTTTTAAAAAGGAACTGGCAAGCAATTAATAAGCAAGACAAGATGCTTAATTCACTATCAATAAAGTTACATAAGATCTCCATCTCATCGTCCACGGTTCAATATAGTGTTAGTGCGCGTAATCAGTGTGAGATTCCGTGTGTATCAGATTACAGTGAAATTCCAAAAGTGCATAAGTTAGACAAGTGTACAGTGCCTATGTCTCGTAAAACGGAGTTCAAGTAGAGACTCTAAACATAGAATAAGGACCAATTGGAATCACCTTGTTACTCATCTTTCATGTTCATCTTCCCGCTCGGGAGCATGTACGGTGCAACCGCACATTCTGCAATTCAGCAGTTCACGCCACACATTCATTCAACTCATTATAATTAGTTCAGTTCGCGTTAGGCTATCAAGTCAGCCAGGCGTTCTCGTTACAGCCAACAAGGGCCGCGTCACTCACTTCATTTCCACACCATCAGTCCATTAAGCTCATTTTACCTATAAGTACCTTTGGGACAATACAGTAGTGTTTCAGTACTTACCTTCTTTTATTCCATTCATCCCTCATCTAAAAGTAATGTATGGTCTAGCAAGGGATCATACAGTTATCTCTATTGTCAGATTAATTTGCTTGATGACGTGTAAAAGTGTTTGTAAAAACCTACTTACAGAAAATAAATCATTTATCATTTATCATTTACTTCACCCACGTGCTCTTTGGCAATAGAAATAGACAATTTATTTGCTTATAAGTAATGTATTTGCTTATTTGATACTAGTAAGATAGATTTTTTATAAATAGTCCTGATACATTTTACCGTACCTATAGCATGCAAAATTTTCAAATAAGTAATAAAATCGGTTAAATCGGTCGATCAATAATCGGATTAATCACAAAAATCAGTCTTCCATAGTCACCGTTGGACATGACAGGGCTTTCCCTATTTGCGTCCCAAACTAAAGTATTGAAAATTTATAAAATTCCTTTTGAACATTTATTGATCAGGTGAATCTGATCAATAAATGTAGAACAAGCCTAAACAATATTTTTAATCCGCAAAAACCAATAAAGGCATTCATCATTCAGCCTAAAACAATACGACATAAAAAGAGACAGTAGCATGCGGGACCACAGACTATAAATTTGGCGGACAGTCGCGGCGCGACAGGAGTTAATCTTTGCACCGTTATTCAAATACGTTCTATTGCTAGGTACCATTGTGAATGGAATTATTTATTTGTGTGTAGTTTTAGTTCGGCGACGTTCCATTGTTTTAAAGTAATAGGATGAGTAGGTACCCGCATGTAAAGTATATTTTATGAAAGCTTTAGTTAAGTTTGAGCTTAGCAAGCATTTAGTGGCCCCGGCCCTGACTTACGTGTGCTAGGTCGGGAGTTTGAAACCAGACAGGCACGTTACTTTGTGTAGGTAATTTATTTCATCACCACTGCTCTCAAAACGGTGAAGGAAAACATCGTCAGGAAATCGGTATGTCCTAGAACCAAGAATTCGAAGACATGTGACATCCACCAACCCGCACTGGGCCGACGTGGTGGATTATGGCCCACTCTGATTAACTCGTTTTGCAGGACTTACAAATATGCATGGATATCGTTCGTTACTCATATTATTTCACTTTTATATTGTTTCAGTCTTGTCTCTTTCTTGGATTGTATTTTATAGTTTTTACGTGGCTAAATAATAACGATCGATGATTAAGCTACGCTTGCCGCGGTCGGGCGATGGGTGACTATGACCAACCTTCACATATCGAGACCGTCCCGTGCCTTCTAAAGCACGTTAAGCCGCTGATCCCGGCTGTCATTCATAGATCTTTGACAGTCGGTACGGGTTAGTCAGAAGCCCAAAAGTCTGACAACCAGTCTTACCAAGGGGTATCGGCTTACCCAGTAGGTAAATCTGTTGTGGAGGCCAGACAGGCGGTCATTACGTTTAAAATACTGGTATTCAGCTGCATCCGGTTAGACAGAAAAGGCTAGGCAGATTGCAGATTGAGTTCTTACTAGGTAATATATTCAGTTGCTGCATAGATAACTCTCAGGCAATCTCATAAGTCCTAGGTAGCATTACTTAGGTGCTAGGGACAATAGTAGGTAGCTGAACAATTAATGCAGTAAATCTACTACGGAATGTGCAATGTGCAATCAAGGTGAATAATGTAGGCCTTGTAACTGTTGGCCGCATCGATTAACTGACTATTTTCATACTGTGGTACATACATATAAATATTGACGTATGCGCCTCAATACGTTCTTTATTTAAATGTTATTAAATTATTCAAGGTCTGCGAGGTGGCAGGGACATAACTCGCAAAATGAAACCATGAATTCTGCACATGATTCTAGATAAATTCGTAGAAATTTTTTGTCAGTTATCGATTAAAAAATCAGCTGTTTTATACAAAAGTGCAAAACCTACGCGGTCAAAATGTATGGCAGACCAATTTTTTTTTAAATAACCGTCGAATAATTTCAACGCAAGGGTTTCAGAATCATGTACTGGATTAGGTAGATAACAAGTTGTGGGCCTTATAGGAAGGCTGAAAGTCACCCAAAGGGCAATGGAGAGGGCTATACTTGGAGTTTCCCTGCGTGATCGAATCAGAAATGAGGAGATCCGCAGGAGGACCAAGGTAACCGACATAGCCCGAAGAATTGCCAAACTTAAGTGGCACTGGGCAGCCCACATAGCTCGCTTAAAAGATGGCAGATGGGGCCGAAAGGTTCTGGAGTGGCGACCGCATACCGGAAGACGTAGCGTTGGAAGGCCTCCCACAAGGTGGTCCGACGACCTTGTGAAGGCCACAGGAACCCGTTGGATGCGAGAAGCATAGAACCGGTCGTAGTGGAGGTGCTTGGGGGAGGCCTATGTCCAGCAGTGGACGTATTTTGGCTGAAATGATGATGAACAAGTTGTGCGCCGATGTCCCCCTGCCACCATGCACAATCTACAACACGACAGGTATTTTGTGTTTTTGTGCTACACAAGGACCTCCATAACAATATTTTTTTAGTTTTGCGTCGGCACACCTTATGAAGATAAAATTAACATTTAAAATTGTCATGTTAAAGATAAAATCTTACAACTTTAAGCGTAATCAGATACATGTGCTCTTTGCTTATCACAATCCGATCTCAAGCGGTTAAACTATCAAAAATTCTATGAAAATTATATTTAACATATTTTAATATCCATTTATTTGAGGCGTACCTGCGTAATCCGCCTAGCGACAGATAGGACATACGATAAGAACACAGGATACATAGATACAGAAGGCCCACGTATCTTATTTTTATATTTTAATTCCGCTAAACAGTAAAACGCTAAACAGCTAGGAATGAACGTACCTACTTGAAGGTTTAACTTAAATAGTGGTAGTTTTTTTTAATAGTCTAGAATCTAGACTCTAGATAGTTTTGCATATACAGAAAAGTTGACATTTTAAACGTAGTGGGAATGGGTGTTTCTATGAGGTTAGACATGTACCTATGTACTTATAAGTGAACTGAAAAGTCGGTACCCGTCACCCGAGAAGGTCGTTTTTGTTTTGCTGTTACATTTTTTTTTTTTTTCGAAAACAAGTCAATAGTGTTTGTGTATATACATATGTGATATCGTTGCATTGCTGGTGAAGTGAAGTTTCGAATGGTGAAAACAGGACATCAATACGTCCACGGAGTGCAAAGTTATAGGTAAAAACATTTTAAAAAATTTATTCAACGGCTCCGAACCCGGACCTACCTCAACCCGCGGAGCGCTCGATACTCCCCGCGCGCTCCGCACCTCAACACCTCTGGCGCCTACGCTACTTGAAGATAACATTGTGACTCAACTTTTGCTATTGCGCTTGGACTCGCGTTGGTCGGCTATCACGCTAGCATCGTTGGGCGCTCGGCAGAATACAAATCTAATATTAGAATGCCGCGCATAGTGCGTTCCCCTCCAGCAACTGCTGCTAATCATAATGTTTTGCAATCGTCTGAGCCTGTCTTAACACCGACCAACCCTGGCAGTAGTAGCAGTATCACTGACGCAACGAGTAATGTCGCTGTAAGGTCTAAGCGACCACGTCCGAACGACTCGCTAAACAGCGACGGTGCAGACGATGAAACCGTAGAGGAAAGCTCAACCGGCCTGGCTCCGGCTATTCAACCTCAGAAGCTAGACGGAGCGACAATTTCTGAACTCCGCAAAGAAATTGAGTCTGTTATGACTGTGCATTTGCAGGCCTCATTGAGATCGTACTTTTCGGGTGAATTCCTCGAGTTAAAAAAAACTTTGCAAGGATTGGAGGCGTCGGTCGAGTTTATGAGTACAAAATATGATGATATGAAGACTGAATTGGACCAGAACAGAAACGTCATAGATCATCTAAAAAAGGAGAATGAAGAATTGAAAACCTGTGTTTCTGACTTATCAGTTAGAATTAACATTATAGAACAACATTCTCGTCAGGACAATATAGAGATAAATGGAATTCCTGAAAACCAAGCTGAAAACTTATTGAGCACCGTGGTCCAACTGGGGAAAGCTATCTCGTGCAATATCGAAGCTGATGATGTTTCGTCAATAACTCGCGTCAAAAAACTCGATTTGCAGAATAGCCGCCCGCGCTCAATTATCGTCAAACTTAAAAACACGAAAAAGCGCGATGAAGTTTTGGCATCAGTAACGAAATTTAACCGTGCTCATGTTTCAGACAAACTTAACTCTAGTCATTTAGGCTATGGTGGCACTAAACAGCCTGTCTTCGTCTCCGAGCATTTGTCACCCCTGAATAAAGCCATACATGCACAAACTAGGAAAATGGCGCGCGAAAAAGGTTATAGATACGTCTGGGTCCGCGATGGCCGCATATTGGTCCGTAAGGAAGATGGAGCACGGCCCATACACATAAAGAGCCTACACGCTGTCTCTTTAATGTAAGAGAGAAGGAGCTGAAACCCGTAAGGAAAACATTGAAATTCACTGTTTACTACCAGAATCTCCGTGGAATGCGAACAAAATTAAATGACATCAATATTGCGGTCAATGTCAATAAATACAACGTGATTGTGGTGACTGAAACATGGCTAAATGATAACATCATCGACGGAGAGATATTTGACGCCCGTTATAATATATACAGGAGAGACAGGGAATCCAGCTCACTTGCAGGGAAGGAAGGGGGTGGCGTACTCATTGCTGTGTCTAAGGCATATGATTCTGCGCGGGCTTGTCAGTGGGAAACCACTGCAGAAGACCTCTGGGTGCGCGTTAAGATAAATGAGGGGAAGAAAATAAACATTTGCGCTGTCTACTTACCACCCCCTGTCACTCAACAGCATTTAGATATGTTTCTCAGTTCAGTCACAAGTGTTAATGAAACTGCTGGCGAAGAAATAGTAGTAGTAGGAGATTTTAATCTTGGCTTCATCGAGTGGAAACAGGACCCGAGTAACTTGTATGTAACCTCTACTATTCCGTCAAACTATACTAACAACCTAGGATACTCTCTTATTGATTTTATGTCCTTAAACAATCTGTTGCAATATAATGTTATTAAAAATACTAACAATAGAACATTGGACTTGGTGTTTTCAAATATGCAAGGTGCAGTTGTCAGGAGGTCTGTTTTACCTATTTGTAAAGAAGACTGTCACCATCCCCCTTTAGAAATTAATTTCATTGTAAAGGCACATGCGCCATTAAAACGTGTAAAATTACCGTCATTTAATTTCAAAGCAGCTAACTATGAATTAATCAATTTAAAATTAAGAGAAGTATGTTGGAAAGAGCTACTGGAACCTTGTGTGGATGTTAACGTTATGTTGAGGGTATTTTATGAATCCGTTCAAGCTATAATTGAAGACAACATCCCTAAAATTAAGCATGTAAGCCAAAACTTTCCCCCATGGTACTCTAAAACCTTAGTGAGAGTTCTCAACGAAAAAGAAAAGCATAGAAAGCGTTTTAAAAAATACGGAAACCCACGTGACGAGATTGAGTACAGACTGCTCGATGAGAGAGCACGGTTGATTATGAAAAACTGCTATAGGAAATATGTTTACTCTGTGGAGAATAGCATCCATACAAACCCTAAAGCTTTCTGGTCCTTCGTCAAAACCAAAAACTCCAAATCCAGCTCTATTCCGTCCGAAATGACACTAAACGATTCAATAGCTACGACAGGTGACGATATTTGCCAACTCTTTGCTACTCAATTCTCGTCTACGTTTTCTGTCACTAGCAGAATGTCCCGAGCTCCAAAAAATTCCCAAATATTCCCTCAGTTTATTCTCAGTAAAATTGCTTTTACTGAGAGGGAAGTGCTTAAAGCAATAAACAGAATCGATGTTACCAAAGGAGCTGGGCCGGATGGGTTGCCTCCACTTTTCATAAAAAAATGTTCGCGTAATTTAGCATATCCCCTCACCCTAATTATTAATAAATCGCTCGAATCATCTACATTTCCTATGGAATGGAAAAAGGCAAACGTAGTGCCAATATTCAAAAAAGGTGACTGTGCAGATGCTAAAAACTACAGACCAATTTCTATCTTGTCTATCTTCTCAAAAATCTTTGAATCAATGATTTGCCCAATATTAACATCCCATGTAAAACCACAACTATCCTCGAAACAGCATGGCTTCTGCACCAACAAATCTACTGTCACCAATTTGGTTTCATATGTTGACGAGATCTGTATGAGCATTGACTCTGGCCAACAGATCGACGCCCTCTACACGGATTTCAGTAGCGCTTTCGATAAGGTCGACCATGAAATTCTTCTGCTGAAACTACGTGATCATGGTGTACACGGACCTTTACTGGAGTGGTTCAGATCATATTTGTGTAAGCGAACACAAAGAGTGGTGGTAAATGGTTATCAATCCCGCGAATACGTTGCAACCTCTGGTGTGCCCCAGGGATCTCATACTGGGCCTATCCTCTTCATTGTGTTCATCAATGACATAGTGAATTGCATCAAACATAGCCAATGCTCGTTGTTCGCCGATGACCTTAAAATATACCGCAAAATAAAAACCCAAGAAGACATAGCCCTTCTCCAGTCCGATCTGAACTCAATACAGAATTGGTGTGTGGTAAATAGGATGGCTCTAAATGCCAGCAAATGTTATCACATAACATTTACGCGGAAAAAGCACCCCCTGCTATCAACTTACTCCCTCAACGGAACATCCCTGCAACAAGTTAAAAACATACGGGATCTAGGTGTAGTGCTTAGCAGCGATCTTTCATTTGCCACACATATCAATAACGTTATAAAAAAAGCAATGAAAATGGTTGGGTTCATCAATAGAGTTGGCAAGGAGTTTCAGGGAATCTTGGCCTTGAAAGTGCTCTATAACTCCTTTGTGCGCAGTCTCATAGAGTATGCATCTCCAGTCTGGAATCCGACTTACAATGTCCATAAGGATCGTCTTGAGCGCGTTCAAAGGAAGTTTACCAGGTGCTTGCGGTTTAAAGACCACAAATGCCCTTACAGAGCTGATTACGCAGAACGGCTAAATTATTTTGAGTTAGACTCATTGAAGCGACGAAGGGTCTTAAATGATGTGACAACACTATATAAAATTGTTAACGGGATGACTTCAACCCCAGATTTGCTCAACAAAATCAGTCTAGACGTACCTCGTCACTCTCACCTCCGGTCGAAGCGTACTATTAGAACGTTTGCAACTAAACCGTGTCGCACAAACCTGGGCCGCCATGCTCCCCTAAACAGAATGTTGACCTCCTACAACAAAGCTTATTCCATTGACAGTAGCATTGACATATTCGCTGACAGTCTGCCAAAATTTAAAACTAAAATCATTAAAATCGACCTGTGATCTGGCCCACTTCTACTGTTTTAATTCAATAATAATTTAATTTTTTTTAATTTAATTTTTTTTTTTTTAATATAATTTTTTTTTATCAATATAATTCAGAATAATCATATCCCATTGTATTGTAACTAATGTTCAATTGTTCACTTTAATAGTAATGTTTTTTTTTAATGTAATTTCCTTCTTCGTTATTAGTACTTAATTTAATTTAAATTTAATGTAATGTCAATGTAGTTAAGTTATGTTTATATTTTTAATTCAACTTTTCCTTATGTTCTTCATTCTCCATAATTATTTCAATTGTAATTCAAATTCGTCCTTTTTTTGTGAATGATGTGCATGCCTTTAAGTAACTTATTTACACAGAATCCCATCGTAAATGTCTGTACATATTTTATTTGTAAATAAGTTGTTGGTGTGCCTATATCAAATAAATAAATAAATAAATAAACTGTGACTGCACTTTGCGAATTACCCAAACGACCAATTTTGTGCGAGGGCGTAACGCCTAGTAATTAGCGTAGCGTGTAGTAGTTAGCGTAGCGCGTAGTAATTAGCGTAGCGCGTAGAAGTTAGCGTAGCGCGTAGTAGTTGGCGTAGCGCGTAGAAGTTAGCGTAGCGCGTAGTAATTAGCGTAGCGCGTAGAAGTTAGCGTAGCGCGTAGTAGTTGGCGGAGCGCGTTGTAGTTAGGGTAGCGCGTAGTAGTTGGCGGAGCGCGTTGTAGTTAGCGTAGCGCGTAGTAGTTGGTGTAGCGCGTAGTAGTTGGCGTAGCGCGTAGAAGTTAGCATAGCGCGTAGTAATTAGCGTAGCGCGTAGTAGTTGGCGTAGCGCGTAGAAGTTAGCGTAGCGCGTAGTAATTAGCGTAGCGCGTAGAAGTTAGTGCAGCGCGTAGTAGTTGGCGGAGCGCGTTGTAGTTAGCGTAGCGCGTAGTAGTTGGTGTAGCGCGTAGTAGTTGGTGTAGCGCGTAGTAGTTGGCGTAGCGCGTAGAAGTTAGCGTAGCGCGTAGTAATTAGCGTAGCGCGTAGAAGTTAGTGCAGCGCGTAGTAGTTGGCGGAGCGCGTTGTAGTTAGCTTAGCGCGTATTAGTTGGTGTAGCGCGTAGTAGTTGGTGTAGCGCGTAGTAGTTTGCGTAGCGCGTAGTAGTTAGCGTACCGCGTAGCAATTATTCTCTTTTTTTTCATGGTATTGCCTGACAAACAGGACTACGGCCAACTTGATGAAAAGTAGTTTACTAAAAGGCCACGTAGGTACAATCGATTGCACGTCAGTGCTAACAATTTGACATTGACAGCGCTTTTATTTCGTAGCAATATGGATTTAAGTATTGTAGTGCAAGTTTCGTGGTAACACTTGCAGTTACCACTAATGTGAAGTTGCAGTGACTGTTCTTAACTTTGTATGAGTTCTTTATCAGACGATGTGAAGTAGATCTTCTGTATTCCTAGTTAGGATGGGTTGTCGGAGTTAACGCGTGGCGGACGGTTTAATCCGCCACCCTTAGGGTCTGACAGTTTCAGGTATTTTTGGAAGACAGTTTCACTTCTATTTGTTTAAAAGCTTTTAACTGGGAAGTAGCTTTTAGAATACGGTTTTATGAACTGTTCGTTCTTAGTTTTAGTGCATCATTTCTAACTCCGTTTGTCTTTTGCTGAATTAAACGAAAACAATTGGACGGCTAGGGTCAGGCTACGGTTCTCCTAGTCTATAGAAACGAACAATTCTATGCAATCGCCAAATAACTAAAAAAAAAATGTGCTTATGAAAAGAAAACTCTACAAATATCTAAAATTTCTTATTATACACTCGAGAGCAATGAATCCGGGTCACTTAAAGAATCCTAAAAATCTCGGAAACTAAAAATGCTAGGTTAATGCAATAAATTGTATTGAATAGACAATGTAATACTCCTTAAATAAAGGTATTAAAACTTCTTAGTTATTGTAAAGTTATATCATAAAAAAATCAAATTTGAAAAAGGGCCACTTTCGAAGATGGAACTACGAAATTACAGCATTTGGTTTTGCTTTTGTTTGTAATCTGTCATTTATGTGGGTACATAAACCATGTTGATAGTGCTCTATGTTCATTATTCAAGCTGAAATTATGTCGCTTACGCCTGAAGAATGCACCAGAATACTTACAATGCTGGAAACCGGCCGGAGTCAGCGCGATACAGCCAGGACTGTCGGTGTGTCGCTGTCAACAGTACAAAGAGTTCTCCGACGTTACGAAGAAACTGGTTCTAACCTACGCAGACCAGGAACGGGCAGAACCAGGTGTACCACAGCACGAGAAGACCGATACTTGGTGAACACCATGCTTCGAAATCGCTTTCTCACAGGAACTGAACTCGCAAATCAGTTTCGACGCCTCGGAGGAAGTAACCCAAGTGCATGGACAGTAAGACGTCGGCTTGCTGAATCTAACTTAAAACCCCTTAGACCTGCAAACGGCCCTAAACTGGAGCGTGGGCATCGTATTTCAAGACTAAGATATGCCCAGAGCCACGTAAATTGGAGTATTGAAGATTGGTCAAAAGTTATGTTCTCCGACGAATCAAAATTTATGCTCTACAAGCACGATGGAAGACACAGAGTGTATCGAAGACCAGGGGAAAGATTCAAGCAAGCATGCATCGAAGAAAAAGTAGCCTACGGTGGTGGGTCTGTACTTGTGTGGGCCGGAATTTCTTCTGAAAGTCGCACAGAGCTGGTGATCATAGAAAACGGCTCTTTAACTAGCGTAAGATATGTGGAAGAAATCCTCAATGATCACGTTGGTCCATTTATGGTCAATTTAGGTGAGGATGCTATATTTATGCATGACAATGGCCGACCTCATACAGGTAGGATTGTGAATGACTACCTTCAAGAGATGAACATTACTCGTATGGAGTGGCCAGCGCGCAGCCCGGATATCAACCCGATCGAGCATGCTTGGGACGAGCTAGGCAGATGCGTAAAACAACGAAACCCTCCCACAATCACGCTTCGCGAGCTCAAAATTGCTCTCACAGAGGAATGGGAGAATATTCCCCAAAATCGTATAAGGAACTTGGTGTACAGCATGCCAAACCGCGTAAACGCAGTAATGGAAGCACGAGGAGGCAATACGAAGTATTAAAGTATTAGTTTACCAAAGTTTAAGTCCCTAAAAGTGCTTACATTTCCGTCATTGTATATTCTGGAAATGGCAATGTTTGTAAAGACCAATAAAAACCTCTATCCCACTATGTCAGAAATTAGAAAACGACCTGTCAGAAACCAATACAAAAATTTATTACAAATCGAGTCCTGTAACACAGCGTTATTGAGAAAAAGTGTTATTTGTATGGGTCCTACAATATACAATAAATTGCCAGATGTAATGAAAAATGATACAATTAACAACTTTAAAAAGAAACTAGTGGCCTTCCTCATAGATAAATGTTATTATTCGATTAATGATTTTTTAATGGACAAAACTTTCTAATCAGCAATGTGTATAATTAATATTGTTTTGAACATAATATGGACCTAATATACATTTATTTTTAATTTAATTCTAAAGTAACATTTTAATTTGACATTTTGAATATTTATTATCATTAATATGTGTATAATTGTAATAATTTTATTGTAACTGTGACATTTTAATTTTAATTTGTAATTTTATCTTTAGATTGCTTCATAACAATTTTTGTGAATTTTGCGTGCCTATTTTCAGGCAGAATGTACATGGCTCACTCCTATCTACTCCACCTGTATTTTAATGTACCTACATTCGTTGCAAATAAATGATTTGATTGATTGAAAAAAAAAAAAAAAAAAAAAAAAAAAATTCAAGAAAATCGTAATAAAGTTCAAAAATTTCATGTTTCCTATTTTTGTTTTAAGGAGAGATCAGCAGTTTTTTTCTTTATGTAATTTTGTGTTAATAAAATGTATGGTGACTCATATTTTTTTTACTTTCATTTAAGGAGTATTACATTGTCTATTAGATACAATTTATTGCATTAACCTATCATTTTTAGTTTCCCGAGATTTTTAACATTCTTTAAGTGACCCGGATTCATTGCTCTCGAGTGTATTTCTATAAAATATTTCTCAAAGGCATATCTACTTACATAGTTAGATATCGGTTACATAAAGTGTCTAGACAACAAACAAACACTTCGAATAAACGAGGACTCTGCAAGGTTTCTAGACAAACGAGGTTCTAATGTCATAACCTGCAGTTAGTAGTTAACACCAAATCGTTAACTACGCTCACTAATGTGATGGTTCACTAGATAAGGCACTTGTCATTATGACTGCATTGTTGAAGTATTTCGTTATTGCTATTTTGGTCTTATGGATACCGGAGATAGCCTCATACCTGCGGGGTAATGGGGTCAAATCATGGGTATTAGGGAACTGCTCGTTAGTCTCGTGGTTGCAAGCGCGACTGCTGAGCGTGGGGTTCTGGGTTCGATTTCTATGTCGGACAAAGTGTTAGTGGGTTTTCCATTAGGAATTTCTTAGTAACAGTCCGGAGTTTGGAAGTTGGCGGTTTAACACCCACGTGGCTCGGAAACACGTAAAGCGTTGGTCCTGCGCCTGATCTCTCCCCGGTCGTGTCTGATTGCCGTCCCATCGAACTATTAGAGTAAAGGAACAGAGAGTGCACTTATGCACTACGATATCTCCTGCATACCGTGACGGAAATCGGTCGGAAGGCTATTATTATTAGGTCATCATTTCAAAATGTTCTCTCTAATGTTTCTTTCGGTCAACAGTACCAACCTTACATCTGCTCATTCTAAATAAGTACTCCTGTTGGCATGATTCTCAATGGTGACCTGGAGAAGCTGTCTTGGAACGCACATAATAATAATAATACAGACAACAAATTGGAAAAATACATAGGTACGTTTGTATAGTAATGATAATAAAGATCAATTTCTGGTTCTCTCTGTCAAGTTACCTATAGCATAATTAGCCTAATGTGCCCACTGCTGGGACTCAGGCCTCCTCTCGGTGAGAGGAAGTGGGCCGTAATCCATCACGCGGGTTGGTAAAT
The DNA here is from genome assembly GCA_916614155.1 of Mesoligia furuncula. NCBI lineage: Eukaryota > Metazoa > Arthropoda > Insecta > Lepidoptera > Noctuidae > Mesoligia > Mesoligia furuncula. Next base: position 1,295,927 of record OU744808.1, on the reverse strand, counting down.
GTCACAGGTCTTCGAATTTTTAGTTCTAAGACAAGCCGGTTTCCTCACGATGTTTTCCTTCGCCGTTTTGAAAGCAGCGGTGATGGAATAATTTACACAAAGTAAAACGCCTGTCTGGGTTCGAATCTACGACCTACAACTCGGTAAGACGCTGTAGTTACCACTGGGCTACCACTGCTCAAGTTACCTATATCCCTGCCTTGTCCTCCAAGATGACGAGCGTGATTATGTTATTTATGAATAACAAGGTATATGGAAGTGTCATGTTTATTTCAATTTCCAACTTCGTATATCTATTCTTATAATTGGAGCCCACCCCAAGAAAACACAAAGACGAGATAGTAACACAGCGCTAACAAAAACTCTCAGATCGCGTTACTGTAACATATACCCGTGTGCGACTGTGAGCGACTGTGAGCGACCTGGGATCGAACCCGTTATTCCGACACGACCGCAACATACATTTTATGTTTCATTGTCAACTTATGACGTTTATGGGTCTGCAGCGTGATATGATACTCCATATCTTTGATTGGTTATGTATGTTTGATTTTAGATTTACCATGATCTATGCTAATATTTAAAATAAATGCAATAATATGTACATTTATATGAAAAAATAAGAAAATAATCATAGGGCATCAAAAAATTCGTCCGCATCGCTGTCAACAGGAACAGTGCCCAAAAGGCTGGCAGCATTGCCACGTTGAATGGCAATGCTAATGCTTTGGCCAAGAAATAGGCCAGCCCTCTGGTCACGTGAAGAGTCGACTAACCGCTTGGCGATATCTTGAAAAACCAAGTGGGCACTCGGACCCCATGGCCCTAGTGTTTCAACCCCAAAAGGCTCGAACATATAACTCCCAATCAGGGTGGAATATTTTCGCCGTTTGAGGTTTTCTGCACCTGCAGCAGCCGCTCCAGCACGGCCCACCGTGCTAGGAAGATGAGATGGCGCAAGGGTGTCGACACATGTTGCATCCCACACCAAAGGACTGCCTAACTTCCAGGGCATTATGGTCATCCCGTCTGGTCTCTTCCCATCATCTTTACCATGATTGTGTTTTTGTTTTTAATTGTCTATTGCCTATCCCATGGTCGACCTTCAGCCCATCTTCTATACAGCTGAAAGTAAAAAGATGTCATTGTACGGTGTCATTACCCTTTCATAAGACTGGAGTAGTGGGGTGGTCTTAAAAAAACCGGTCAAGTGCGAGTCGGACTCGCGCACCAGGGTAACGTACTTTGTAGGTATGTAAATAGTTTATCACGGGATTTTTTTTTAATGTACCTACAAATATACGGTTTTCGGATTTTTTCCTTTACTTGTGCTACATGATCTCGCTTCTTGCCAAATTTCATGATTCTAGGTCAACGGGAAGTACTCTATAAATTTTGATTCCCTTGAGAGTGTCGAAACATACGTTTTTTGCGGCATAAAGGGCCGTATGGTGTTTGATTTTTTCGCAGCTTCAAGGAACTGTAGACTTGAGTATATATGTTTTAATAAATTTCAACTCAATATCTCTACGCGTTCTCGAGATAAAGGGTCTTGACAGACAGACGGACGGACAACAAAGTGATCCTATAAGAAGTCCGTTTTTTCCTTTTGAGGTACGGAACCCTAAAAATGGGGTGGTCTTCTGGGCAAAGCCAAAAGTGTTTCAATTTCTTTTTCATTAGGTTCCAAATCAGAAAATTATCGACAGCTGCAATCCTCCACACGTTGGTTGGTTGGCTGACGTTGGCAACAACGTCGATATAATGCATGGATTTAGTCAGTACTTTAAAGATTTATCCTTTTACTAATAAACGTATTACATCAGATGAATAGTTACACACCGATTTCTATCTTTCAGTCGTCAGTAATTTGACTTTCGAAAGAAGAAGACAAAGCGTTGTGTAACTATACAGACGTTATACAACGTTTATTAGTAAGGAGGATACTGGTAGTTGGTCATGCGACGTTGGAAAACAGATGACGATCTCCGTACTTATTAGCAAACAGGAAGTCACTGCTGCCAATCCTCGAAGCATTACCCTTCACAACCGTTGATTACAAAGATTGCAATTGTGCCCAACTGGTACAGGAAGCCAGTCAGGCACAAATTACCACCGTTTTCTAACACGCTAATGACGCATTTCCCTAATTCGCGACTAAGGACTATCCACGAGCGGGCTAACAAGCAGTTAACACGCTGTATATTTCAATTACATGCCCTTATACGGAACTGGAACACTTTTTGCGCACACTGGGCGAGGCAACATTTGTATACAGGCAATGTTCTTGCTCAACTGTTACTGCCGCACCATTTACATAACAATTTAATTGAACATTTGTTATGTATTGTCGTGCTATTAACTAACGGACTAGTTTGTATTTGGATCATAAATCTTGCTCTAATTGTATGCGAATTGCCTGGGGCTGGGGCTAACACAGTTCTTTCGTCATCGTGCTTGTAGTTTGTTTTGCTTCCAGTTGACACAGGATGCAATTTAGTGTGAAGGAGCACTGACACGGACCGATAGCCGTCTGACCACTGCAGAGCAAACAGGGAAGACACTGCAATATCCTATTTTAGGCTTTTAGACACTCCGGCTTCTGAGCTTCTGACACAGATAAGTATTTTACCAGAGCTACATCTTTCTATCTATACTTTCAATGACTGACTGAAAAAATATACTGACTGAGAGAAAAACAGGGTTTTGACCGATGGACAGACTGATAACGAAGTGATCTTATAAGGGTTCCGTTATTCCTTTTCAGGTACGGAAAACTACAAATGATAATTCATTGAATTATGTTGCTTGGAATTTTCAGAGTATTCAGCTGCATCCGATTAGGCTGAAAGCCGACCCCAACATAGTTGGGAAAAAGCTAGGCAGTGACGATGTTGCTTGGAGTTCGAAGACATGTGACATGTACTACCACCATCCCGCACCGGGCCCGCGTGGTGAATTACGGCCCACTCCCTCTCGCAGAGAGGAAGCCTGTGTCTCAATAGTGATTATGCATGTTTCTTGGAGGGTGTTAAGTTTCAAGACTTTCTGAATTCGTCCTCAGTGTTGATGAAAAGTGAAGCTGAAGTTTGTGAGCACACAAAGTCACGGGCAACAGCTATTATCAGAATATGACACATTAAATCATGTAAAATCAGACAATTAAACCAACGTACATTCTCAAACTGCTATAAATCATAGCGAGCTCTAATCTGTAGGCGCACAATCGTCGGAGCGCCGTTTATGGCAATAGAGTGCCTGACCAAATTAGCGAGTGGAGCATACGGGCCGCATTCTTACGGACAACCTTGAACCAGTTGCGCGGGCGCACGCCGACAGTAGGGCTGCCCTCAGGGCTCCAGGAAGTGGTGCTGTGATTAATGTTGTTCCAGTCTTTTGAGTAAGTGATTAGAGAATGGGCTACTTTTATCAGGAGATATAACAGTGGCTTGACGAAATTTTACGAAAATTGCCTTCTTTTGAGGTGCGTTCGGCGAAAACAATTTAATAAACATTTAGATATTTGAAACATTGATTTTCGCTGTAGATAAATAATAGAAGCTCATGTCTTTCAGTGACAGGGTGAAATAATGAGATTTTATTTCCAAGCATTTACTTCTACTCAATTTATCAACCACTGGATAAATAATTAATTGTGACCATTTATGTACACAATCGAAAAATAAATCAATATCATAGGTACCCGTAGGCATACTAAAGCTAATCAATCGTATTGTATTGCTATGATGATAACACACCACATTATTGTTATGGTAACACTGCACTCATTTGTCACGAACGAAAGCTCTCTTAAATTAGTTTTGTTGTAACTTTTCAATATAATTAATCGGATACTCTATTGAAATCAACTGTGAAACAATGATAAATTATTATCATATTAATTTATTGGAATGGCAGTTGTTTGACGTTCTGTGTGGAAATGATTATCTGTTTAATTTCACGCTAAAAAAGAGGGAATTCGGAATAAATTTACCATTCCGGGGCTTTCAGTGTGGTACTTCAGTGTGGTAAAGAGAGGGAGCAGGCTGAAAAGCCAAAAAAACAGTTCTTTTAATTGTGGCGTCCCGCTCACTGGCGAACCATTACAAGAAAGACTGAAGCTGTGGCAATTAAGACAGTGCTTCCTTACCCAAACCATTCGTTCCACCCGCTAAAGACCACTTTGAGATGTGTCTTTAAGACCACTTTGAGATGTGTCACCTGGAAGTCTTTAAACAGACTCCGGACCCAGGTTAGCCGAAGCAAGGAAAACCTGTTCAGGTGGAGATTCACAGACGACTTCGCCTTGGAGTGTAAGTGTGGTGCTGTTCCACAAACGACGGGACACTTAATATCGTCCTGCGTGTCCTGTCAGCTGCACGTTACAGGAACTGGTGGACGCTGGTGATGGGGTCAAACAAGTAGCCGAATTCTAGGAAGAGTCCATTTAGATTGCTATCGACACGCTAAGAAGAAGAGGGAGCTATACGACCTGTATAGCTTCATCTCAAGGCTAAGAGGTGGTCCAGGGGTAAGTTATGACATAACCTTTTTTAAAACTTTCACAAAGCTTCGTGCCAGCCCTGTTGGTGGAGGAATACGGGCACTAATCGCATTCGACGTGCGCAAGAGTGCCCTACGCGAGCATTTCGCAACTCCGCCCCTCTGACCCGGCACTACGTCAATTTAGTCAATTATGGTATCAAAATTACACCTCATAGTTTATGTTCTAGGTATTACTGACAGCGCTGATTACGTTTACTGTACCTACTAGAGTTTAATTAGAAACGTTGTATAGAGTTAAGAGACGCTTAAACGACAAAAAAATGTAAGGTAAAGCAGACGGTAGTCATTACTTAGTATTATGCAATTTTTTTTTTTAAATGTCTAATGGGCCTGCTCTTGACCTCGATCTGAACTTTTATAAATAAACCCCTAGATGTTTAAATGCTGCAGTACTATTCTGGAAAAACTCACGGTAGACTTGATTCCAGTGTTCATTGAAAATAGAGTTTTGGCATTGGAACTAAGTACTTACTCAGTTCCTACTACAACTTAGTACTTACTAACAGTGCCAATTCTGTAGCAAGTTGGGTAGAAAATCGTCTTAGGCATCGTCCTAATAGAACGCGAATGCGCGATCATCGCGCGAGTAAGCGACGCGACCATCGCGTGTTCGCGCGATAGCAATAACTTGGGTATCGTAATAGAACGCGAATACGTGATCATCGCGCGAATTTACGACGCGAGCGACCGTGGAGTACCTAATTTAGCACTGGCACGGTCGGTACCAACAACCATGGCTCAATTTTTGCTGTCGGGAAATATTTGGATGACCTATTTTGCGGGTTTAGATAGAAATGAAATAAACGCGCGAATAGATTTTCAAACATTTGAGTCGCGCGACCGCGTCGTGCGATTGTCAGTTAGGACACCTATTCGAGTTCATTAAGTTTGATCGCGCGTTCTTACGAACTAAGTTCGCGTGAATAGATTTTCAAACATTTGAAACGCGCGACCGCGTCGTGCAATTGTCAGTTAGGACAACCTATTCAAGTTCAATATATTTGCTCGCGCGTCCGTACGAGTAAAATTCGCGCGAACATACGATGATGGCGCAATCGCGTTCTATTAGGACGATTCTTAACAATAGCACTACCCCCAGTCCTACTATAAATTGGTCTTAGGTAAGAGTCGTACTATAAATGAGAATAGCACATAAATAATGATTATGATTATAATTAAGAACATCTCATCATAGTTAGCAATCTCGCTTATGATTATGACTAAGTTCCCATAGTGATTCTATATCAGGGCCAGATTAGATAATAATCTTTCTGTTAAACACACGATTTTTATCTTTTCTTCCCCAAAGAGTCAATATAGCTATTAAAGTTGTGAATATAAGGCTAATGGCAGAATATTGAATAATATTTGGATTCGCTAACATTTAATTACAGATCAAAGGTATTGAGTGGGTCGACAGACGATCGCTTACAACTGTCAAGGACTCTCCTTGTGTTATTTAAATTAAGTTTGTTTTGACAAGATCTCCTTTTTTAGATTCTTATTTTGGTACTTGTCTATTTACATAATTAATGTAATAAAGCTAAAGTGTTTGTTTGTTTTTCTTGTTTGAATGCGCTAATCTCTGTAACTACCAGTCGGATTTCAAAAGTCCTTTTGCATTTGATAGCCCATTTCTCGAGGAGGGCTTTATTTAACAATTCTCTACGACCCTTAGGAGCCAAGCAAAGCTGAAAAAATGGGAGAAAGAACGCTAAGCGAAACGAAGTAATAGCTCGGACGGGCGATGTGATGCGACGCTGTGGGTTGGGAGACGAAATTTCACGCGAACAAAGTCGCGGGCAGGAGCTTGTTAAGTTATAATATTAAATACGTATTGCTATCGTCATCGTGGACTGGGTATTATAGCCTTTTTGGAACACTGAACAGCAACAGTTCAAGATACAGCTCAGAAACAATGTGTTTAGTAGTTACTCTGCTGTTCTCATCAAGTTTGCTGTTTGATGCAACAAAAGACTATCATACTAAAAAGTCTGCAAAAATAATAAAATATATTTTGATCTTAATTACAGACTTATTCTGAGAAATATGAGCAAGAGTGCTTGGTACACACTGTAGCATCCTTAGCAGTAAATCCAGAGGTCATCCAATGACCAAGCTTTCTTCATTTCTTTACTGATGTGTCTCAGCCGACAAATTCGCTTAGTATGGTTCAACGGAAAACATGATCTCTCCATTTGTTGGTTCCTCTAATCCGTGACAAATCCAAGATAGTTAAGTATCTCTGGGAATGCGCCTACGTCGCGCGTCGCGAGTCGCGTGTCTAGACAATTATAAACAATAATCTGCACTAGGTGGGCGTGTGATAAACGGCGCAGGCGCACGACTCGCCCCCCGCGCATTTTACATGTAAATTATTACTTGATATGTTACATAAATCTTCGGCCTATGAATGCGATTTGCGAGTTTAACTGCTGTAAAAAATATATCATGTTTTATGGCAGTAGTAAATTATTGTGTGTTGCGTGTCTGGACTGCTTAAGTTGATATTATATTTGAACGGACAACCAGAAGCTTAGATCTCATCATCATCATCATTTCAGCCGAAAAACGTCCAGTGCTGGACATAGGCCTCCCCCAATTTTGGGAGGGTTTGCCATAATCGCCACGCTTGGCAGGCGGGTTGGCGATCGCAGTATGGTATGATGGTGGAATTCATAGAGAACGCTGCTGCCCATTCTCCCGTACGCCCCTTAGTCGCCTTTTACGACACCCACGAGAAGAGACAAAGCTGAAGAAGCTGAAGCTTAGATCTAACGGCTTCATATTAGTGCTGATTATTTTTGAGAAGATTTAGGTACTGGAAATGAAAATGAACTTAGTACTTAGGTAAATGTCGTATCCAATATCAGCTGCACAAGAATCTATAGTAAGAATAGAGCTGAAGAGTTTGTTTGAACGCTAATCTGTAGAACTTCAAGTTGGATTTGAAAAATTATTTTTGCATCTGATAGCAAGGAAGGCTATAGGCTATTTAACATCACCCTTGGACCCTTCGGAGCCAAGTAAAAAAAAAAGTTAAAAAGAACGCTAAGTGAAAATTAAGTAATAGCGCGGGCGGGTGAGGTGGTGTTTCGGGAGGACAAGACATTTTACGCGGACGAAGACGCGGGCAGAAGTTAGTGTAGGTATAAAACTCCAAAGCATTCATAAGATGTACCTATGGTAACACTAAACCATGAATGTCATAATGTATCAAATGCCCCCCCCCCCCCCCCCCCCCCCCTACAGTAAGAGGCTGACACATTCACCTTCATTCCACAATACCCAGAACCATTTTCATGAAGATCCGAAACCATGAATGTAATGTCATCCGCCATTCAAGAGCTGCGCCCGCGCCTGTGTGGCCATTCCTAAGCTATCGCACTTCGCAATCGTTCACACGCGCACAGGTGAAAATTTTAACATTTTTATATCAACCAATATGGTGACATTATGTAGAAACGATGTAGAATTGAATTATTTAACGGTCGAACGACCGGTCGGCGGTGGACGGAGATAATTTAATTTATTTATTTTAACAATTTTATCGTAAGTTATGGGAGAGCTTTACACGGAGCGACTGTGAATGTGGTTATGATTGAGTTTTTTTTTAATGGTGTGGTGTTGCATTGGGTAATAGTAAATACCTAAAATAAATAGTTTTATTTTGGAGACTTGCATATTCTACTTATTTATTGCAGAGCGTAGCGTATGCATAGCCCATATCCCTATGTACAGAAAAAACTTTAGAAAATTCGAGAGCTTTTTGCCTCACTCACATGTAACACACACACACATGGCACACATGGTCGGTTATACATATGAAATGCAATAATGAACTGAGTACAAGTAAAGGCAAATGAGAATTACTAGCTGTGTTCGATAATCCTAATACCTACCACTAATGTTACAATTTTAGCCACAAAAGCAGTCGTTCCGTCATATCGTAAGATCTAAACGTGGCTCGGTACTAGGCGCGCAGCACGCAGCAGGAGGCAGAGTGAGGCGTTGTACTAACGGATAGTAATCGATACCTTACATTATTTACGACACACGACCGCCGATCATCTTTTATTTGCGCTCCTACGCACACGATATGAAAGTTAAGAATATGATCGCGATTTGATTTATTGACGGAGCCTGTAAGGAGGATTAATACAATGTTTGCTAGGCGAATTGGTCGGAGGGTTTATAGCAAGATGAGCCTTATGCAAAGTTAGGCGTGGGATGCTGCGAGGTGGTCTATAGATGTTCAGTCCTGAGTTAAAGGTTTCTCTTGTGTTATAGATTGGTAAAGATAGAGAGGGCCCGACTGATGCAAAGTGGTTTATACCATCACCAAAAGAGAGGTTTGCCGATACGTTGCCCACTATAGACGAAGTAGTCTATTGTGCTTATAATTTCAGAACCTCTAGTGCCCAAACTAAAGTAACAACAATGTTTCAACGACAACTTATGATGCTTTTCTAACCAGAGAACTCAAAAGCATTCAAACTGCTGCGATGGCTGAAACTTGAAATAACGCAAACGCAAAACCGCATGGATTCAGTAGTGTGTAAATTGAATTCGCTACACCAATGAGACGAGATAAAACAAAAGACGTTCGCAAACAAATCACTTGGAATGGTAATGTCTAGCAAACTAATAATATGCTAAAATATACAAACAACCAATGAAATAATAGTTACCCAGCCGATCGGGTGAACGAACCAATGAACGAGATGCTTCATATTTATATGCAAACTAGCTTCTGCCCGCGACTTCGTCCGCGTGAAATTCGTACTTTCCTCTTATAATTTCGAAAATGTATGTTTATGATTTTCATCATTTATTTATAATAGATATAAATAAGTATTCGGGCCAATTTTTTAGTTTATAGCTCAAAGGGATCAGATTTTTCAAATAAACTGTATCCCAGCTTTTTACCCCCCCAGGAGAGTAATTTTGAAAAATCGTTTGGGATATGTTCATAACTTGACTCAAAGACCCATACCCATTTTCGAGTTAATGGAAGCAAGCAGTAGAATTTTCCACCTTCGTAAGAGTCAATTTTTGAAAAACCCTAAATCACTTTTTTTAAGTATTTTTTGTTTTAGTAGTAGCGAGTTTCGAGTTAATCCGACAGCGGGTTAAATATTTTTCTAATCCATCAACTTTGTCACCCCCCAAATCCTCTGTGAGGGATTTTTTAAACTAAAAGTGACAATCTTTATTATTTACTGACCCAAATATTGCCAAGTTTCTAATTTATTAACCAAATGAATAACATTTTTCATTTATCTCTATCCCCTCTTTCTATCCCCATAGGGGTGGAATTTCGAAACATAATCTAATCTAGATTTATACCAATTTTCCAGTTAATCAAGCCTCGTAATAAAATTGACTACCCCTCTTCACCCCATTATAGCGGTAGATTTTCGAAAAACCCTGAACCACTTTATTATTTATTTTGGTCTTAGATAGGTATTGAGTTTCGAGTTAATTGGACCGCGCATTAAATTTTTTCCATACTAAATTTGACACCCCCAATCTCCCCTTTGGGTTAGTTTAGAATTCCAAAAAAATTCGAACTTTATAATTATTTGTGCCAAGTTACAAGTCCAAATTTATTTGTACCATTTTTTTTTTTAGTTTATCAAGGCACTCATTAAAATCCCCTTATAAATCGAATTACCACTTTTTGTCCCGTCAGGGGTCAATAATTTTCGAAAACCCCATACACTTACTATTGATTCTTCATCTGCCTAGCCTTTTCTCAACTATGTTGGGGTCGGCTTCCAGTCCAACGGGATGCAGCTGAGTACCAGTATTTTACATGGAGCGACTGCCTATCTGACCTCCACAACCCAAATACGATACCCCTTGATAAGACTGGTTGTCAAACTTTCGGGCTTCTGACCACCCTTAGCGACTGTCAAAGATCCACGAATGACAGCCGGGACCAACGGCTTAGCTTGCTTTCCTAGGCACGGAGAGGTCACGGTATGTAAAGATGGACACCTATCCACGGACCAACCGCGGCAAGCGTAGCCTGCGCAACCTGATCGATCGATCTGTGCGGATGTTATTATTGATTATTTTCTGTCAAAAGTATTAATACTGAGTTTCGAGTAAATCGGACCGCGCATTAAAATTCTTCCACACAAACTTTAACACCCCAACACAAGGGGTGTTGGGGTGTTTTGATAAACGAATAATGATAAACTTTATTACTTGCTTAGGCAAGTAATCTTGCCAAGTTTATTAACCAAATGAATAAGATTTTTCTTATAAACTGTATCCCCGTTTTTCACCCCCACAGGGGTGGAATTTCGTAAAACTGTTTGGGATGTGTTCATTACTCGACTCAAAGATTGTTTATACAAATTTTCGAGTTAATCAAGCCACGCAGTAAAGTCTTCCCCTATAAAATTAACTTTTCACACCGTCAGAGATAAATTTTCGAAAAACGATGATACACGTTATTCTTTATTTTTGGTCTTAAGTATAAATACTGAGTTTCGAGTTAATCGGACCACGCGTTAAAATTCTTCCATACAAACTTTGACACCTCCCAATCACCCTTCAGGGGGTAGTTTAGAAAAAAAAGCCAAACTTCATAATTTATTTAGATAAGTATTCGTGCCAAGTTTCATGGTTATTAACTCAAGGAATAAGATTTTTCATACAAACAAAATCCCCTCTTTTCACCCCTTAAAGGTTAAATTTCCAAAAACCCCTTTTTAGTGGATATCTACTCTTACAAAGAACACACCCTCCAAAATTAATTTCTCTACCCAGCGGTACCGACCAGCGTTTTAGGCTGTGCGTTGATATATCAGTCAGTCAGGACAAAATTTCATTCCCCTTTTCACCCCCTTAATGGATGAAATTCTAACAACACCGTTGTGTTAGCTTCCAATCATAAGCCTAGATAATAAATTTAGTGATTTTTACGTCGAAAATTAATGATTTTCTATACACAACTTCATCCCCCTTTTTAACCCTTCGGGGGTGGAATTATCAAAAACGCTGAGATACGTATAAATTAATTTTTAATTGTCAGCCTAAATACGAAATTAGAAGATCCTAACTTCGAAACTGTCGGACTTTCATATAAACTGCCATCCCCTATTTTAACCCTTTAGGGGTTGAATTCCCAAAAATCCTTTCTTAGTGGATACTTACTCTTCACATAGAACACACCTTCTAAGTTTCAAGTCTCTAGGTCCAGCGGTTTGGTCTGTGCGTTGATATATCAGTCAGTCAGTCAATCAGTCAGTCAGGACTTTGAATTTTATATATGTAGATATTGGCAACATTAAGACCTCTCTGTTTACGAGAATATCCAGATAGTATCGCACCGCACATATCTTATATCAATGTTCGGATTTTATATAAAAATAAATAAAATCTTGATCGGGTTGCGTGTGATCAGTTTTATTAAACGGTTTCTTTTGCGCCTCGCCCACTCAAATTAGGAGCTTTTAAAAACGTTATTTACTTTTTATTACAGCTCAAAGAATGTGTATTTTTATAATTGGAATTTTATGGCTGACAATACAAATAAGGGTGTGATTAAGATTGCAATCAATAATCATGTACTTATGCAAACAAAGGCAGTACCTACTTGGAGCATTCGCGTAGAAGGCTAGTAGGTATACAATGGTAGAATGTTGTTGTTCCTTGATAGCTTAGATATAATTGATTTTGATTTTTGTTACAGGTACATTCATCGTGTTGACTCTGAAGTCCGCTTGCACCGCGAATCACTAAATACGTTTAGCGCTAGACTTATAGAAAACATCGCACTGTTTCTGTGAATGATTTTTTATTTAACTATGTATAAGATCATTGTTAATGATGACTCTCAGGCCCTCTTGCAGCCTGGGAGTCATCATTTTAAATGGTCTTTTTCATTTTTACTAATATCTTGGTCAGAGTCTGAGTGATCAACTCAACGTGCCTATATTTAAGCAAGTTAGTGAGCGGCATCTATAAGGCAAGTGAGATTTACATAATTTCAAGATTATCATCTAAATATCCATTGAGTCAGATGGCCTCATTAGTTTGTTTGATTTAAGTGACACATTTGGAATCTTCAATATTTCTTTCATGGCGTTTTTTTTTCTTTTCCTTTTCATAAATTCTATACATAATATCTGAGTGCAGGCTTCCGGGATAGAACCCGTGACGTCACCGGAGCCTGGCCGGATTACTTCCAGTTAATTAAGCAGCTAAACAATTTGCTGGTAACTTCTCGACGACCTTAGTGGCGGCTCGGGTTACATCCCGGTTCTAATTCCTAAAACGAGTTAATTTTAAACTGTTTTGTATTTGGTACGTCTAACGGATGCTTCGAGGCAATTTCAATGATCCTAATCATCGTCTTTGAGTTAATCAGCTCCAGCTGAATCACTGAGAGTCGAGGAGTTAAGTAGATTTCGCCCTTCCTAATTAAGACCTCGTTGTAATGTTAGCATTGTCATAACAATTAAGCATAGAGGATTCTGTAACTATTTGCTAAGGCGCCGCCTAAACATGGTGTCCTTTGGTACCGGGTACCCGGGCTTTCCTGGGTTAGTCCCACTACTAGCCTTGGTAACTGGATTATCTTTTCACCACGACAACAGCTATTCTCATTTAGTTTGTTTTATATTTATCCGATACATATAATGAAATAAGACTTAATATAATCAACATGCTTGACTAGTCCATAAATTCAAAATTGGTTACCTTGACTTTGTGTGTATAATGTCACCATTCATCGGCGACGAGATTCTTTGTACTGATACCACATCATTATGTATTGTATTATCAGCCGCCAACTTATTTTATTATTCCTAGAGTTTCTGATACTTATGTATATCAGATCTAATAAATAAAATATTCCATATTGATATTCTGATATTCTATGATAGCTAAATGTCCTCTAAAGCATCCGCTGCCGATATATTTGCAAATTAGTCGAATTGACACGTCTGCGAAGCTCGGCGTCGGCAGAATTAGTAATGAGGCGTTTTACTGCCTTACTGCTAACTACCAATTAGCTGGCATTCCTGGTAATAGAGTAGTTATATGTTGATGTGTGCTATTTGAAGCAGTCCTCGTACTGCTGCCTTCGTAATATGTAAATGCTTTTATTGGAGGATGCTCCGAGTGGCTAGTTTATAGGGGGTGAGATGTTGTATGTGGGGTCATAAATATTGTTTTTAGTGGTTTTCCCCCAAGAAGGTAAGTTTCTCTATCAGCCTTAATGTGAAATGTAAATTCCTTCCATACTTTTTCTATGTATGAAATTTCAATTCGAAAATATGGGAATGTGTCAGAATCACAATCTCTGGACAAGATAGTGACCGAAAATACGAGAATTATCAAAGCGGTTGAAACGAAAATTATGCAACTAGTCAATCGGTTTTTACCCTAATCTGCATAAAGCTTAGTTGTTGCTTATCGTTTAGTCAAAAGCGTAGGCGTGATCAACGAAACTAATGATTACCATAGACAAACAAATAGACACAGAACAACTTTCCGATCTGTCCCTATTTTAATGTCCGTCCTTCCCGTCCAAAAGTACCGAAGTACTACATTTTTAATTCGTCGGGACCCAAAACTCTTGCAATATCGGCTTGTACGCAGTCACAGCTGACCACCTCATGAATTATGTAGGGCGCGTACGCACTGGCCGTTTGTACGACTACTCGTATTTATTTGTCGATGTATCGATACGTATTCCGAATAGCTATTCGATATTTTTGCCGATTATCCGCGTCGGCATGGGAACAGGAAACTGACATGTGTCATGTTGATTTATAGTTTTAGTTGGGAGTTGTTAGATAAAGTTTTTTCAAATTCGTCTTTCAAATTTCAATAAATTACGTACGTATTTCCATGTTCGAAAGGCAGTGGAATTTGTGGGATATAAATAGCAGTGAAACTTTTCTAAATTCCTCTACTAACCGTCATAGACCTCTGAGCGATGGTGCTTAGAAATTGTCGAGTACGAGTCTCTCGTTCATGTATGACTCAGTATGAATGGAACATTCATGTTAGTTGGGATCAATGGTACATTTTGAATTCTAAACATCATATTCGTAGACCTTTCTACATACGTATTTTTTTATTTTAGTTGTATTTCTATCACGCCAGGCCACTAGGTTAATACAGCATACTGAAAAACCATGACTGCCATAGGCTCTGAAAATAAAAAATCTAAGGAATGGAGTAAAAACATCTGTATACAATCAACGAGAGCATCGGCTGGGTAATGGGTGTTAACGCGATCAGTCGCGCGTGCGCCGTTTTAGTCGCGCGATTTGTGCCGCGACGCGTCGTTAGTCGCGGCGCATACCGACCGCTTAATTTCCGCGTGATCGCTCGCAAACGACCTTTGTGCCCAGATTAGTTTCAAAATTGCCAAATGTTTTTTAGTGCAATATGTTCCCCTGTGTCTAGTGGATATATGACTCGTGTTCCTATTTCAAAATCGATGGAAAAAATATTGGATTTTGGTCTCGTTTCATTTGTTTTCTTTCACGAAGAATTTTCTGAGAATAGAACAGAATACTATTTATTAAATTGTACATCGACATTATATAATCAAAGTGTACATCATATACATTACAGATATAAATGTAGACATTTTACAAAGGGTGACCCAATGGGCGGTCTTATCGATAAGAGAGTGAGCGATAGCGTGTGTCTGATTCTTAATATTTATAGTTTCTGATGATAAGCTGTCCTTAAAACGATGGCACAAGTTTATTTCTTCAAGAAAGATTGTGATGACTTGCTCTGAATATGAGCTTTTACGGAAATCTTCACGAAGAGAATTTCCACGTGAAAATCTCCGTAAAAACTTCAATTACACTTAAATTTTATAACCAGAAGTCCGACTCGCGAAACTTAAACCTCAACTCATCACTGCAGTCCATAATAAGAATAAATCATGGTCCATTAAGTGGAGGCTGGCTTATTCTGTAACAAAGTGTACGCTTGCCGGAACGGTGCGCGCCCGGTAGCCGGTAACGCCGTCCGGCGATAATTTATGCCGTAATTAAACCGGTTACTGCCGCACCGAGAGCATTGCGCTGCATGCACGGCACCGCACGGGAAATAATACTGATATATTTTCGATTGGCGTTCGGAACGGTATTGCAGTTTCAGTAAGGTTTTTACTTAAGTAGTATTCAGGGACTTAACGTATTCTTAACTTAACTTAGCATATTCTGTTCTTTAATGCGACTCAGTTGTAGAGTAAACAAATAAGAATATCAGTACCTACTGTGTCCTCCAAAATTTAGTTGACATTTTTCCACTTCAGAATCCTAGAGATCCACATGTTTAAACTGCTATAACGTTTTTGTCTGTGTGGTGCCGGACTTAAAGAATAGCACCACCCCATACTTCCCGTGGGAGTCGTAAAAGGCGACTAAGGGGCGTACCGGAGAATGGGCAGTAGCGTTCTCTATGCATTCCACCACCATACCATACTGCGATCGCCAACCCGCCTGCCAAGCGTGGCGATTATGGCAAACCCCCCCCTTTTGGGGGAGGCCTGTGTCCAGCAGTGGACGTCTTTCGGCAGAAATGATGATGATGAACGTTTTTATCGACTAATTCAACTACCTATGACTAAGTATTCCCTTTGGAGCACCTGATTACTTCAAAAAAAAAAATACATGCAATTCTTGCACTCGCATGTAAATAAAAATGTTCGTTGGAAACCGTTCTTACTACAAAGTAAAGTGCAGTAAGTTACTTCACTCATTTGCATAGTTAAATACAAGCTTACGTTGTTACTATTTAACACGAGTTTCACGAATGAAACTTAATTTCTGAATTAACTTTGTACTTAATTTCGTGCATTTCGAAACTGGAGTGACTGTCAGTTTGATTGGCATGTCAACCGCAAGCGTAGTTGATTCGGGGCTGAATTAAATCATTGTGAATTATCATCGAGCTTGTCAACTCCGTACGTCAGATCATTCGCAAATGAGGACAGTTTACATAATACGGTTATACAATATTTATTGAGAATTACACTGTGTAGGTATTTGTATTTAATTTGAAAACACAATATTTCTCGTTAATTACAAAAGGATCCTAAATGAAATACAAACGTCATCATCATTTCAGCCGAAAGACGTCCACTGCTGGACATAGGCCTCCCCCAAAAGGGGGGGGGGGGGGTTGCCATAATCGCCACGCTTGGCGGGCGGGTTGGTTGGAAGTATGGGGTGGTGGTATTCTTTAAGTCCGGCACCACACAGACTGAATACAAACGTACCTGGGACTAATTACAGAAAATATTGCTTACTCATACTCGGTACCGCGAAAAAAGGTTACATGAACACACAACTGCTAAAATGTCCGAAATTGAGCTTTAAAAACATTTTTACAAACTCGGTTGTTTTTTCTTTGTAAAAAGTTTTTAATTTTCAGTTTTTAGTGGGTCCGTTTGTAATTTATCTAAGTTACAATAGCCTAATGTCAACTGCTCATCACTTGTTACAAAATATTGCTTTTCCCGATGTTGGGACGTTAATTGTTGAGGAGTTCTCCTGGTAAGAACCAGGAGAACTCTTCAACAACCACTCACCATACGCATTGTGACGAGCATAAATTGCTTAGCAACCATATTAAAGTAATCGAATCGCAACCCGTGAAATATTTGTCATTGAGTATTTCCAATGGCCATCTATGGTCTTCTTCATCAGCTCCACTTTACCAAATGATGATTTCCGAGAGCAAATGCTCAGGCTATTTAAAAGAAAATACCCAAATCGTTATAGCTTTGCCTATAAAATTTGAAGGTTTCCTTCGATTTCCATGGGATCCTCTCATCAGATTCCAACTTGATGATAATGGGACCACCTCGAGAGTATTACCCTTTCAAACAAAAAATAATTTTGAAAATCGGTCCACAATTGGCGGAGTAATCGCGTAACAAACACACAAAAAAAAAAACACCGTCGAATTGAGAACCTCCTCCTTTTTTGAAGTCGGTTAAAAAGACAAATTATTTACCAAAAGTTTATTTAAAGCATCCCATTTTTCCTAAAAATGTATCGTCTGTTGGTACTTGGCACATAC
The DNA here is from genome assembly GCA_916614155.1 of Mesoligia furuncula. NCBI lineage: Eukaryota > Metazoa > Arthropoda > Insecta > Lepidoptera > Noctuidae > Mesoligia > Mesoligia furuncula. Next base: position 1,278,284 of record OU744808.1, on the reverse strand, counting down.
TCGCTCGTAAGTACATATTTGTTTAATCAGTTGATAGCACACGCCTGCGCAAACAGATAAACACACTGACTGGCTGTGCGTTTGTAGAGCGCATAGCTCTGATTGGTTACTGGGTGCTGTTGGAGATGCCGCGCGTCTTGTGTGCACTACTTCTTATTGTACTGGTCACATTTAGAATGTGGCATAGGTTTATAGTGGACACAGTTGTTTTAAAATAGCCATAAATAGTAAACGTAGAAAGGAGTTGGTTCAAGTCAAAGATATGCTTTAATTGTATGTTATTTTCTAAATATAGGTAGTTTGATTGTAAACCTCGTTGTTTCGTCTTTTGCATTAGGTACAGTTTGTGCATCGTCACCGCCATTGTTCAAATTGGCACCTCTTTAACTTTTACAGCATCCTCGACCTTCTTCTTTTATTTCATCTCCGTTCTATAATTCATATCTGTGATATTTTTACGACCGTGCTATAAAATAGTTTTTCTTTTTTCTAAGATCGAATTTCGCAACGGTTAATAGTTATAAGTGTTATAACACAATAAAACTATATAAGCGTTTCTAAAAGTTCATCATTGGCTCAATAAACCGTTTATTTATAACAAATAAATACAAGTTTAAATTGCCTTATGCATTATTTATTATGGACAGCGTCGGATTGGCAACAATTTATATAACTAGTAGTAAATCTCTCTTTTCACGTCACGTTTCATTCCCATGGATTGAGTATTTTAATATTTTTATGATCTGTTGAGTAAGTATGATGAATTGTGCTAAAATAATAAATATGGTGCAGTGTGGCCCAGTGATAACGGCTCCGACTTACTTGTTGTAGATCGTGGCTTCGAACCCAGGAAGGCGCATTACTTTGTGTTAATCATTTCATCACCACTGCTCTCAAAAACGGTGAAGGAAAACATCGTGAGGAAACCGGCATGTCCTAGAACCAAAAATTTGAAGACATGTGACATCTACCAACCCGCACTGGGCACGCGTGGTAGATTACAGCCCACTCCCTCTCCTCTCGCAGGGAGGAGGACTGAATCCCGGCAGTTAGGGAACATTTATAGGTTGATTATATCCATATTACTTGCGAAAGTGTCATCTGTTACCTTTTCACACTTAAACCGCTGAACCGATTTAGATGAAATTTGGTATAGAGATAGTTTTAGTCCCCAGGAAAGGACATAGGATAGTTTTATCCCGATATTCCCACGGGATCGACACTAATGCGAGTGAAACCGCGGGGCGCTGCTAGTAATAAATAAGGAAGCTTTATTCTGAGTTCTAAAGTCCACGGACATCACTTGCAGACTTGTTCAATCTATTGCTGAGTACAGGCCTCCTTCCTTTCGTGCCCTGCCAGGTCCGTGCAAGTCTCGTCCAAGTCTTCTCTGCGATCTTCTGTAGGTCGTGCTGCCATCAGGCATAGTTGGACATAGCTGGGACAACTTGGACCAAATTCATTCCCATTTGTAATGCAGTTGTTCGTCAACAGTTTGGAGTTTTTGGGCTTGCTTGCTAGATAGTTGAGTATGAATGAGTCTGAATAGCAGTACATACCTATAGGAATTCGAGTACCTATCATAATAAGTATATGAGATTCAGTTTAGTTAGATGGAGGTGTTAGGTAATTTAAGGCTTAACACCATCCTTAGACCATAAAATCTTTTCAATCAAGGTAAGCAAATATACTGTCGGCACAACATGGAGATTTTATTTTATATTCAGTCAGACAATAGCTGCGTTGCTGCCTCAATTAACAAAATTGAACGAGCGATGAACGAAACTGACGAATAAATAAAATAATAAGGATGTGGGAAAACATGTGTTCTGTTTTTATTTCCATACACTGATGCCAATATGTAAACTGTTCAGCGATAAAAATGAATGAACAAATATTGTTGCATTTTTTTAATGAATTTAATATTACTGTCGTTTATTAACGACAGTAATATTCAATTATAGAAAGTAACTAAGTCTAGAAGAGAGAAAGACCGGTTCGTGTCATCGTGGTGAAAGGATTAGTCACCTAGACTCTGCGTTACCGAGTGCTAGGTGTCAAGGGTGCGCTGGACGTTTGGGGATTGGGTACCGAACTGTCTCCAGACACAAGTGGGAAGATTTAACTCCAACCAAAACAACCGGGTGGTGGGGTTACCTCGACAGAACGGCAGCATCCCGTGCTATGTTGCAAACTTTGCTCCACCTCCTATCATGCCATCTGTGTCCACAAAACTTGCAGTCAAAGTGACTTCTGCGCTGCCACCGACGACGCCGTGAAAGTGGCAAAGTTTTGGGCCAGCGAGATCTGCGAAAAACCGTGCCAGCGACGTCACTTCTTGAAGAAGAGTTGATAAAAAATTGATGTATTCATGAAAGATCTTTTGGTACAGTTGGAAACATTGAGATGAATGGCCAGCCCTAGGTAGAATACGTTTTAAAGATCTATTGATATTCCTGTAAATTGTAATTATTGTGGACAATGTTGAAAGGACAGAGTTAGTAAGTTTGCGATGCAAGTTTCAAAGCAAAATCAGACAGGTTATCTGACCTTACAATCAGACTCAGTAAAAACCAATTGAATCAATATGCCAGTGAAACGTCCACATCACTGAAACGGCAAACATTATCGTCAAAGATTATTCAGCATTCGACACGTATTTCTTCACTCACTTTCGCGTTTATAACGAGTTTCGTAGTAAAATACAGACGCGTTCGGTCTTAGCTTCCAATCTAACCGACCAGCGTTTGTAGACCCTCTCTCTTTTAAAGTAAACTGTTTCGTAGGGCTCAGGGAAGATTGGTGGCTGATTATGCACACGACAAATGAATTATTCACTTTTGTAATGGTAATTAGTATTCGATTGGTGGTGGAGACCGAGGCGTGGTGTGCATCATGATGTTCGCGACAATCTATAGCGTACCGTAAGTAAATAATGTGTTTTTTATGGTAAATCATTGTAACTTGTAAGCTGCTGCGTGGGCATGTGCGAACTTCGTGACGACTATTAAGAGGGTATTGGCTTAATGCAGCCGGATATTGATATCATATGTAACACTCCCTTTGTGATTTCAAATGGCTTGAAGTAAGACAGAAGAAAAGCTTTGTTTTGTTTGTTTTGTTCTGAGAATTTCGTATCATCGACCTATGATTTGATTACAACTAAACTGTTTAATATAATTGTTCTATTCAAAACCTTTTATAATCGCACTAATCTTGATAATTGATCAATTAAAATGTTGATCCTGTTGTGTCGGCACACACTCGTTGCTTGAAGTGTGACTCATTTGATTTCAACAGTCTCTCCTTTTTCGTAAACTAAATCTTACTAAGTATTCAAAGCTGTCCTAAAACATAGCGTCAGTAATAAGTATGCAAGTTTATAGCGCAATAAATCTGTAAGATATAAACACTACACGGAAACAACGCGTAGGCAGCACATTTCCAATGCAGACACAAAACGCACAATATAAATTCAAATATGGCGCGAAAAAGCTTTCATAATGCAAACAATATTACTTTTGACCGGGAGATTGTGCAAATGGCGTTTTGTAGCGAGCGGTCCGCATGCGGCACGGCCACACACACCAATATTTTTTTAATAACGCCCCCCACACACGCGTCTATATGATAATGGAGTCGTAAAAGCTTCCAACGAAATATGTTTTCCTAATGTTGGCGAAAACAGATCTTTATTGAAACATTTTACGATCGCTTTTAATTTTAAAGGGCCGTAGAGATTTTATTGGAACTGTATGGCGAGCGCCGGGGGTCTGTTCCCGTCTCTGTTTCTTAAGGACAATAGTGTAGTGACAACAAAAGCACAGCGAGAACTGTTGACTTAGGAAGTCGAGTCCGGGAGCGTCCGAGATAGGGACCACCTACGCTTGGCGACTTGTATAAAGTGCCTCGCTGTCACAACGAAGGAAATAATGGCGTTTGTCGTATCGTCCGCGGGTAACGAGCGAGATCGCATCGACAAGATCGAGTGGACCGGTGAGCGAGGCACGTTTATGATCGAACGACGTGTTATTCTATACGACATTCTATAGACATATTTAATGGCGTCTAACGTTGGTTTTATAGTTGACACAAATCATTCGAAATTAATACCCGTCATGTAAAGCAGACATTACGAAAAGTAGCGGACTTTATTAATGTTGAGAAGCTGCTCATACATCAACACACGTGCGCGACCACCTACTGATGTGCGTAGGTTTCTCACACTTATATCTTCACTGGTCGTAAATAAAACGTTGATTAATCCGAGAGAGATTTTATGTCACGTCCAAATAAAATGTGACGCGGGGGACAAATGAACACGTTCTCCCGATCGTCTGACTGCGATCATCTGTAAAACAAAAGATAAAAGAGAAACGCGACTAAATGTAAATAATTGAGCTCCAAAAACCAGTCGATTCAGTTAATCTATAATCGATTTCTTGTCGTAGCGAACGTGTACCTACTCGAGTTCGTGACAGATTCAAAATCGATTACGCTCGGTTCGTGCGCTCTCGATACATTAATTGGAACGAAAACACTGTGAGCGTCGACAAATGTCTTGAATAAGACGGTGTTATTTTTTTTGAGTGGAGGGACATGGCTCGTTAGCTGGCCACGCCTGCTGTCAGGCGCCGGGGCCCGTGCGTCCAGACCTGTCACTATCAGCGCATCTTCTCATTACCACTGAATTGATGGGGAACACCGCGAGCGACGCATGCAAGCCCTTAAGCCTCGTATCCACTAGGCAACATTTGGCGCGCGACATGTTGCACAACATGTCGCTCAACATGTTGAAAGTTAGCGCGGAACTTTTGTTTAGCAACGTTGTCTGTCTACGCTTGATCAGTCGTCGACAACATGTCGCCAGAGAAACTAGTGTTGATTTCAGCAGCGATGGTTATAATTTTATCGAAAAATGCATCAAAAAGACACAAAGAAAATGTAAGTATTCAGTGATCTCCGTGTGGTTGATGGGTCTTTTACGAATTTTACCCGAATGAGCACTCGTTCGTTACACCACACGACATTTCTGCGCGTCACGTCTCCACTCAACAACATTTGATGCTCAACTGCATGTTGCACGGAAATAAACAACAAGCAGCGAGTCATATTGCGCGCCAGCTGGCAACGTCGCGCGCTGTTGTGCAACGGTGCCGAACATGTTGAGCGTCACGTGTTGCGCGTCAATTGTTGCCTAGTGGATACGAGGCTTTAAGTTCGCACCAAAAATAAGATGACATTTATCATACGCGCTTTTATCGGTTATAAAGCGAAGCTCGTCGCCAACAGGTGTGGCGTGTAACTTGATATTAGACACGTAATAAGCGAGCGAATGAAAAATGCTCGAACGGATAACAGTGACAGGATAGCTGGTGACGAAAAAAAAAACTGTATTTTTCTGGGAATCGGTAGCGGAGACGTGAGATATTTGTAGTGATAATATTAGTTCTGCGGCGCATTTCCATGAACCGTGGCGTTTCTGGGAGGGTTCGTTGGTGACATATTAATTACTAATAGAGCGAGATGTGCGCGCTGAGCTCAGCCACTGATATCCTATTAGTATCCCGAACGTGCTGGATAAATACTCAATGTTGCATACAAACCACATAACGCTGTTGTTTGATTAAACCTACAATCAATTTGGATTTTCCATCAGTTAAGCTTAGTATTTAATTTATAACTTAGGACAATAGGTACAACTTTCAGAACTAGTACAGTCAGCAACAAAAGTCGATTAACACTTTTTTTTAATCTCAGTTGTTGAGCACTTTAGTTTTTTAGGGTTCTGTACCCAAAGGGTAAAAACGGGACTCTATTACTAAGACTCCACTGTCCGTCTGTCTGTCACCAGGCTGTATCTCAAGAACCGTGATAGCTAGACAGTTGAAACTTTCACAGATGATGTATTTCTATTGCCTCTATAACAATAAATAATAAAAACAAAATAAAGTTAAAATTTAAACGGGTATACCTACAAGAAACGTTTTTTTCGGCGTTTTATGGTACGGAACCCTTCATGTGCGAGTCCTACTCGCACTTGGCCGGTTTTTTAATCTCAGTTATTGAGCAAAATATTTGTTCAAAATTGCATTGTACTTCTGCTGCAATTTTGAACAAATATTTTGCTCAATAACTGAGATTAAAAAAACTGAAGTGTTAATCGACTTTTGCTGCTGACCCTACCTACTTAAGTGATAAGACTTTCGCTCGAAAGGGGAAGTTTTTTTTAAATTTCCACTTAGTAGTAGATCTGATTTAGAATCTGACATGGTTAAAAACCTTATTATTATTTTTATGATTAAGCAATTCACGACGACTTATTCAAACAAAAATCACTTAAAGTTTTCTGGATTGTGAAGTCGTCATTTACAGAAGTGCACAGCACTAGCAGAGAAATTAATAGTAGGTACGTACAAGATATCGTAAGCTGAATTACATAATTATACTAAAGTTATAAAATAAAATTTAAAGTAATATAAAAAATGAGTTAAGTTCACAATTACGATCGAAAATACAAAATACTTAAAAAAAACAACAAAAAAAGGCTGACAAAGGGAATGGAGGTAATTACAGTTAAGTTGTAGGTATTAATGATTTGATATAATCATACTAATATTATAAAGGCGAAAGTATTTGTGTTTGTATGTTTGTTACTTCTTCACGCACAAACGGCTGAACAAATTTTGATAAAATTTGGTATGGAGGTAGCTGACACTCTGGATTAACATATAAGCTACTTTTTATCCCGATATTCCTACGGGATCGACACTTATGCGGGTGAAACCGCGAGGCGCTTTTAGTATTATCATAAATTTCTATTTCCTTTTCCTTATTTATTATTATTTTATTCAACTGTCAAACAAATATCCCACTTTCGATATTTTTAACAATTTTTAAGTTAAGCTTTTTCGCACGCACGAATAAAGTGAGTTCTCCATTTGAAAAAAAAATACCAAGCGTCGATCGCGTGTTCGGAATTCGAATTCAAAAAATCCCATTCCATTTGACAGCTTTGCGTAACAAACGATAAAATTGTCGGAGCAATCAATATGGCGACAGTTGAGAATCCGTTTAGTCTAACTTTATTATCAAAACACGTTGAATATTTATTATAGATGTCATGGAACTTGTGTATAAAACCGGTATAATATGTTACGCGATATAAATAAATATTTTAGATATTTTTGGGCGCCGAATTAACAAATTCTCGAAAGGTGTGTCTGACCGAAAGAGGTAACCTGCTGCATTTCATGCACGAGTTTTATTGCATCAATTCATTTTCTATAAGGAAAATCGATAGTTTACAATCCTAAGTAGTAAGTTATGTATAGGTTATGTAATATATATAAGTTATGTAAGTTATGTATAGTTTCCATTTCAAAATAAAATTTTAGTCCAGAAAACAGCGATAATTTGAAACGCTGACTTGTTTATGATTATTGGATACCATTCCCAATTTATACTAAAAACATAGCTTGCCAATTGACATGTCCTTTTAGCATTTAGCGTTTCTATTTACATAAATAAGACTGTATTTCCTTCAAATAACTAACTATTTACTTTACTAAAATATAGCTCAATTTGCAATAGAATGGACTATGTAACAGATTTCCCGTGGTACATTACGAATATGCATATTGCTTTTAATCATGAAGCAATATCCCGAGAAAATTCCTTGAAATAAATAATAAGATTGGTAATTTTAAGAAGTTGTTTATTTTAATTTTCAAAAACAATAATAATAAATTAATAAATAATTAATGAATTAATTTTATATTTAAATAAAGATAAATGAATGTACTGATTAACTTTTAAAAATTTTGGGCCCGTGTACGTACACGGGCCCAAAATTTTTTATTCAAGCCTTACGCTGTAAAAACGTAGGTACTAAGATAACTGTGGTTCTCTGAATTCAAATGGACTCACGCCCAAGATATGCGGCTGCCATTTAACTAACTGATCATTTGCACAGACTCCTGTTGAGCAACGTGACAATCTCACCTATTTAAACTTACTTCCGCGAAAGCCTCTAGAAATTGAATTGTTACGGGCACAAAGCATCTCAAAACGACAGAGGCGATTCATCAAATTGCCAGGTAAAATGTTTACTTAAGGACAATTACAGTTAAAAGCCCATGCCAAATTCCATCATAAAGGCATCCGAGGCGTGCGTGCCGTATCGCCGCCTCGTCGTGCCATGAAATTGACTTTGTCACTGCCCATAAATCTTCCCGCCAAACTGGGAGAAAAAAGATGGCATCCTACGAATGCGTTCGGATTCACCAGCGGATGTTTACACAACAAGCACGCTCACCATAATGAACGTTTTTTTGCGAATCTCTTTAGAAATGCTTTATTATGGTCCGAGGGATTCGCGCGCTATACGAATTCTTTTGTTTATAATTGCATTGTGTAATAGAGTTGTCAAAATGTTTTAGTTTTTACATAAAATATTTAGAGTCATAAATCTAAATTACTTACTTAGCTATAATTTTTAGTTTTAGAAATTCGAAAGACGATACGTTAGTTGCAAGTCGACAGATTTAGATAATCCTGTCACTGGCTCAGAGATCACGAAGTTAAACAGCGTACGGAGGCAACGTGGAGGAAACGGTTTATTTGTAAACATACTCAATTAATAAATCAACGTATTGGCAGAGATAGAGCTGAGAGAATAAATAAAGTGAAATAATATCGCAATAAAATATGATTGCATTCATTTATTGCATCGTGTGAAAGACGCAGCTTTAAGGAATACCAAGAGTGTGATGTTATCCTTTGAGTATTAAACCAACTGGAGGCGCCATTATCAGGCGATCCCCGCTGCCAAAGGTACGAGACCGCTGGTCATAGCGGTTATATACATGTGTGCGTATAGTTTATGCTTGTGTTTGTTTTTTGTTTTGTGTGCGTGCGTAACAACGCGATCGAATTGCATTAGTGTATTGTTGCGTTCCCTCGTCCCCCGCGATGAAAGTGGCAGACTTATTTGCATAGATATTAGTACTCGTGGCGTCTCCGGTTGGTTTAATACTCAAAGATGTTATCTGTTTTGCATGCGAACATTACGGCTGGCACCAACATGTGCCATTATCGGGAAAATATGATGTTTTTTAGCTGAGCAACGAATGAATTAATATCGGCGGCGTAGTCGTCGCTTCCTTCGCTGGAGTGTTGCCAATAAATAGTTTGGAGCGAACTTTCCGCGAGTGCGAGCTGGCCATAACTCTTGCCCCCGGATGGCAATAAACGTCACGGGACGCACTACCTAGCACTATCAATCCGGTTTTGCATCCACTATCTCTCGTCTCCATCTCGTCGCCATTTTGTGGCCCGCGCGCCAAAATGACTGTATCTCTGTTGGACGGTATGTCGCGAAGGTTTTACGTAGGCAGGCAAAACTTTATGGTGAGGAGAATAGCTTTCTTATTGCTTAGGTACGTTTTTCCAGTCTGATTGGTAGAGTCACCAGTCATCATGAGCTAAGATAGTACAAGTAATCTGTGTCTAAGATCGTGTAAACTAGCACCAGCATTGAAATCATCTTTTAGTGATATCTTGAGAACGAAGGAACTTTTTGTATTGGCAATAAAATATGGCAGAATTATGAACAAGCCCTTCTGTTTGTTTTCTATAAACAATAACGCATTATTTATACAAAGGATGTCAACGAATCCTCCGTAACCACAACTTTTCAATATTTTGACTCACGCAGGCAGATAATCCGCTTTAAATTCTATTTCTCTGCAGCTAGTCTGCCTGTCCAATAGAAATAAGACAAAAGGAACAATAAATACACGAGAGAAAAAGACAGTGTTGCTATACGAAAAAAATACAAGATGAGGGTTGTCTGGGCAAAAAATGGTGCCGTATGGTGACTTGGTGAGCGGTCACTGTGGTCCGTTTGTTTAAATCTGTTTTACGATTGGTCGTAGGCACACGTTTTATGTAGGTGCTGGTACATTTAGCTTAGTAGCGTGTCCGGAGTTGATTGCGGCCGTTAAATTAGCTAATTAGCAGATGTTTATTGAGCGATTAGCTGATAATAATAGCCGCTTAAGTGGTGTCGACTGCCGGATTGTTTGTTTCAACGAATATAAAGCTTGCCTATAAATACGTTTTAGTTTATATCTTTTTGTTGGAGATTGTTAGATAACTAAAAGCGGTTAGGATAAAGTCATAGACAGTTTCAGTACTGGTTTCAAACCTAGTTTCTCGTTAATGTATCCCAGTTTCATTTGCATATAACATTGTCTGCTTAATTAGTCCAAACAACACGACCAGTTAATAAATAAGAGTTCATACGAGTGTCCGCATGACAAAGCGCCTCAACCGAAACATCTATCATTTTTTACCTCCCATAAAATAAACACAGCACTGACAATTTACAATCGAAAGCTAAAAATACAAACGTCACAAAACATGTCGCCGATGATTTATTTAACGCGATATTTATGTATGGCCGCGACAGGACGTGAATGGTGTCTGTTCCTTTTAGTTTACATTACTTGCTTACTTCACAACTGTAGTCCACTACACTATGTTCGAACGCAGTAGGGCTCAAACTGGCTAAATTGTCGGCAGGCGTAAGTTTGTTCTTTCCAAGTTAACAAAATTGTGTTTGCGGTCGCTTTTCGTTGGAAAAATAACTGTGTTTAAGGGAGATCGTATGCTACGACAGTAAATGCTAAGTTGGTGTATTTGGACGTGGTGTGGGTGGTTACAATAGGTGCGCGTGGGCACACGGGTGCGCTCGCAGCCTCGAGTCTCACCTCACTGTTTTTATGACGTACATTATGCATGCAGATTTCATTATAGATTAAAAATTATAAATAGTCGAAACGATCGTAACAACGCCTCGGCGGTGATTAGTGCCGCGTGATGGACAGCTTGTGGGTTTTTTTAATTAAACGGTCGACATGTGATATTTTATCAATAACGAGTACGTTATAAATATTTAGTGGCAATCTGTGAATTAAATCAATTTGGAAAGAGGCTTTTAGTTTACTCTTTTCCAGTGAAATTGAACACTTGGATCGTTCCGAAAATATATTCTCCACACATTTTTGTCTAGAATGAGGAAATAATGTTGTAAACTACAGCTTTTAACTCTTCCCAGTAAAGTAGAGGGTCGACACTAAAGTGAAGTGCGAACCATTGAGTTATAATGGTGCGAACCAAGGAAATAGTTTATCCAAATGTAGGCGTAGCCAATATACTGGACATTATAGCGACATCTGAACTCGCTGTTATAGATGTGCTGCTCTTTGTGGCGCCGCTCCGTGTTAGTGCGGGTTAGCCTCCTGTCACCCCATGAGCCATAAAACAAAGACATTCAATAAAATTGTACTGCTTTATTTAAAGAAAGAAGTATTTTATGGATCAGTAAAGAATAAGCTTGAAGCTGATGGTAAGTTACCGTTCAATATGATCAAGCTCATGACATGAGTTGATACCTATCAACTGATAAAGACCTATCCTAGCCCATAAACGATCATCATTAACAATTTCATCGAGAGCTATCCCACGATCTTTATTACTGCTAGAGTCTATCTTCATCCGCCACACATTGACTGCTACATCGTAACTCATACTTTTTCCATCATCAGATTCAAGTAAAAAGCGAACTTATTATGTCATTCCTTATAAAAACAGTTTCCTTTCTGCTGTCATTTGAGTCAGTAAGCAAGTCATTGGAAGAATGTTTTACCATAATATTGTGTACATCTGGTTGGCAGTCGGCTGTAGGGCCAGTGGGTGGCGCAATCCCAACTATTTCTATAACCCAAACATCGTCCCCTTCAGATATCGATTGTCATTGTCGCTGTTCAAAGCTCTACTATTGTCTCGTCAATTTACTTAGAAATGTCTTTCTTAGCTTCAACTCTAGAAGAATGAATAGATAGAATCTATCGCTCGCTATATTATTGGGAATTTCAATTGTATAAGGTACTTTATTGAGTACCCAAACATAGATTCCTTTACGGATAAAGGATACCTTATCGTTATATTTATTTTATATTTTCTGCATCAAAGGAACGCACCGAAATACCGAAAACAACATACATGTTCAATTCATTAAGGTAATTAATTATCACAGCGGGAACAAAACCCGCTATGACAAAAGCTCCATTCGATTATGAGATGAAAAGATGAGATAACATCGCACAGTATCCCACACACATTTGTAACATTTAAACGTTTTAAAATATAATGTCCACCGCCCGCATCCTCGTCGTAGTTAGAAAACAAAATGTCGTCGTGTTTGTTTGTTTTGTTCGTAAACGCATTCGTCACGGCTTCGCGTGACACCACCCTTTCCTGACGTGTTTACTCATTGTCCGACTCCGTTTAACTCTGTCCTGCTCAAGATTTGAGATAATCGAACGAAATCGGATATTACATGTGGGATTGTAACTTTGAGTGTATTTTGTCGATGTCATGGAAAGTATTGTTATGTTTTATCCTTCGTTGGATTGTCGTTTTATGATTTCGGTTAAGGAAACTACTAAAGTCACAATGACTTTAGTAGAAAAGTGTATTTAGTATTTAGATCAATTATGTTACAAAGATATCACTTAGGTACACGCTCAGGTTTCCTAGAATATTTGTTTTGGGACAGGTTCCTATTGTATAAAGGTCAAAGTTACTGTATGTTAAATTAATTGACAACCCTTGTCACAACTTCCAAATACGAGAGGTGACGTGACAAAATAACTTGAATAGGCAACCATATAACGAGGCATCTTTAGAATTTCCTCTCCAAAAATTGTTTAATGATGTTTTATTAAAAACTACGGCTTAAAACAAACGAATCACTAAATCAAACCGCGGGTTTATGGCCAGGTAGACGAGTTATTAGTAAAACTTACGGACGTTATAAATTTCGGCTGACGCGGAGCTTCAGAGGCTAAGTTTATTAGAATCATTAATACCCGACAGCAGAGGGCGAAGCTACCACTGACTCATACAGAGCCTCATACATCCCACACGACGACCTTGGAGGAAGGTCGGGTGGTATTGATTATACATGCAAGTCTATGAACCATCCTTGGGCTAGTTGTTGAGAGAATCGATCGGTAATGACTATAATCTTTGTATAGTCTTCTCTTTGTCCTACTTACACACATGCTAATGTGACTGTAACGTGATTGTTTTATCACACACACAGTTATTTTAGAATTTTACGATAACATAGAAGAGGACGAACCTTAATTAAATTGGAAAAGATGGAAAGCAATATTTTAATAAAAAAATCATATCAAGTTTCACAAGCACATATTGAATATCCAAGACTTGTTCTAGAAGATAAAAACGCTGATATTATCGATGATACACAGTATGAAACACGTGCAAAATTCTCTTATAAATTGATGGTAATATCGAACCCTGTGCCGGCATAAAATTGAACGAAGCCCAGCTTCCATAGTATGGGGTCTATTAGTATTGGCGGCATTAATTTGCATGCAGATTAAAGTATTCCACGCAGGTATAGATGTAGTAACGAGGTGATTTTATTAATTTGTTGCGAGTCCAAATCAAAGGTCGCAGTGTCACTAACGAGATTCCAGCTTTTCTGATAATTGCATTCAGTGCTATTACTAGAAGCAATGATATTATAAATATCATTGACTACAAGTGTGAATGATACCAATAACTAGTTTTATCGTCGATAGGATGTTTATAATACAGTTGGTTAAAGAATAGGTATGGGAGTGAGAACTAGATTGTTGTGGCGTGATGCATTGATGAATCAAAACATAACTCGCTTTGCTCCTACCACCTACTTCGATTGTCTTATAGATTCACGGTAGGTATGTTACATTGCAAATGTGTTTGACTTATTATTGTTATAAACCAATAATAAAGTTTATGCATGTGCATGTTCTGGAGATAAAAATATTTCTAAAGTACTTAAACTAAGTTGTAGGTACTTACATTATGAATCACGGTCAGAAACAAGAGCAGCTTTCGATCTGTGAACAAAAAAAAAAGTATTTCAATAAAGTTTGTATGCGATACACGTTGATATTATTTTATTAAATATTTGGCGCTTTCAAATTATGCAGGCTCTCCGCGGGAGGCAGCCGTGAATTGAATGAAATAATGCGGTTGAGTTTGTTTCGGATTTATCATGTGATTATAATGTTTTAATACTTATCGGGGAAACATGAAATATCATAAATGCTACAGTACTTTATGTAGACAATTAATATTACTGCACGTATGTTTTAAGCAGTCAGTAAATAAAATTCTATCGCATCACGTATCGAATGAATAAATAATGAATAGTGAATCTGATTAACATAATAATATGATGTATGAAGCACGATCATTTTATAATTTGAAAATGCAGATGTTTTCAGTTCGCATGTGATCTGACATGTTAATGGCAAAGCAGTAAAACAGTCAACATTCACAAACATGTAACGATTGTAACATAAACATTCTGATTTGTATGTAATGGTAACTAAACGTTTTAAAGCAAGATCTATGTTTATCGTAATTCCAGAGAATTGCGAAAACAACGATCTCGTTCTTGTAAATCCAATCTCAAGCATTGAAACATTATCCTCAAGCGATTAAATTATCGTAAATACGAAATAATCGTTACTGTATAAATTCCTAAACGTATACTTTATCGTTTTGATTCCGAGTGCGTCGATCGACGTCGAAAACATAATTTCTAAAGGCCCTCCATTATCCCCCTGGCTCGAGCAGCTGTCCCGCTGCGGGACGCCATTTTTTCGACCATAAATATCAATTCTCACAATCCAACAAAACGCATTCGTATTTATTTAGGCGTCACAAGTCGTGGTGTCTCACAGGGCACGCATTTGGGACCACTTCCTTTTCCTTTTGCAAATAATCTATTATGCTGTTGAATGAGTCGTAAAGGTGTGATTTATAATGTATTTAACTAGTAATGTTACTTTATTTATTGTTTGAGTTTAAAAGTCAAATAATTTTAGTGTGTGGCAACTGAAGTGCACGCGCGCATGTAAATGAAGAAAACGAATGCAGTCGTAAAACGTTGGATCATTTTATTCAGTACTTACTGCGAAGTTTAATTCACACAAACTACTATAAAGAAAGCTAAACAAATTTTGAATGTTTAAAGTAAAATAGTTGGCGATAAAACTTGCAATCTTAGCAAGGTTTAAAAATAAGATTTTATTGTTTGAGCGTAATAACTGGGGACTTGGAACTGCGGCCGTTCGGAAGTACATAATAATAATGACTTAATAGTTAAAGTTTAAGTGTCGGCCAGACAAGTTGAAGTGCTTGGAGTGGTAAGTAATTGGTCGAGTAAAGCCAGCTATCGGAGCGATTCCGAATACTTAGTTGTGCCAACACAATTACCTTTAAATCTATTGGATGGGCTCGGAATAGTCTTTAGTGATTTTAACTTTATAAACTTAATTCAAATGACTTTAGTTGTCTTATTGATGTCATTCGGGTTAATGTGTAAGTTTGTCTCAGAGTTAAACACTTTGAGACTTCTAATGATAATATGTGATACAGAGAGCATGCGTTCATTAACTTTTACACTTACGATGATCAAGCAGTTTTCATAATGACATAATAATCATTATGAAAACTACTTGATCATCGCAAGTGCCTCATACCTAAAGCCAATAACGCCGGGTCGTTTATTGGGGAAAATTTTAATTGTACAGTATCAATATATTCTAAGAATAGGTATCGCGTGGAATTTAGCTCCCAGAGCTACGACATTTAAGATGAATATTTTGATAACATAACTTAATATGTTTTGAATACCAGTCCCGCGTCTGCATTCTTGAAAGTGTCTTGCCTGAGAAGATCAGTTATTACTGCCGATAGTCTGTCTGTGTAAAGTTTTTGTAATTACTTTAATGTTCTGAAACATTAACTCGTTCCTCTATCTTTATTGGATTTTATTCTTATAAAACAAATGGCTTTTAAAATGTTCTGTCGCCATCTCTGATTTTCTATACGTCATTTTAATTATTTACATTTCTGATACTTAAGTTATTCACGAGTATGCGTTTTTGTGTTCTACTGTAGGCACAGATTTACTAATATGTAGGGTAAGATATCATTGAAAGCCTAAGTAGGAATATCTAGTACTTAAATATCTCTCGGTATATATATAATATCTTTTGACAGTCTACTAGTACTACTAGTTTAGTTACTCAATAACATAAATAATTGATAAAATGGAATTAAAACAAGAATCTAATACAATAAATAAATCTTGAATGTAAGTGGTACCAATGCCCTTTATATTGATATCACATTGGTATTGCTTTGCAAAAAGACTATTAATACTTAGTGTATGATACAAACAACCTTATAGTTTATACTTTAAAACCTTGTTTGACAACATAATCAATTAGTAAAAGCTTATAACAAACACGCTCATTTGTCAGTGTTTCTAGATTTAAGACCGTACATTTTTTTATTGTGTTGATTAGGTTTGACCAATTATATTAACATTACATTCAACATTTTATAACTTTTATCTTTTTCAACTGTTCAACTGCGACAAAATTATTCCGCTTATCAATACTCTGACCTGCTGATACACTTGTAGTATCTCAAATAGGTCTGTGTACTAGGTATCCTACATAAGACATTCATGACGTACACTCCGTATCACAGGTCAGGCGGCGCCTCCACCACTTAAGATAGCGCATTCGTACCTCGCTTTAAATGCAACAGGAAATGTTTCTAGATTTATTATGCTGACTAAAGGCATTTCTGGTTTGATTTAGAGTTGGAGAAAACTAAGTATTCGCTGTTTAAAATTCCGGACCAGGAGTTTGAGGGAAACGGGTCGAAGTGATTGACAAGGAATTTGTCACCTTACACGATGGTGGCTTTTTGGTTGGATGGTGGTTTTTTAACAAAGACAGAGAAGAATGGGGTGAGAAAAGTAGCATGGTAAAGAAGAGTAGATATTGGTCAAAGGATTTAAAAAAGGAAAATGAATGATGAATATGACTTGGGCAATAGATTTGTATAGGTAATGCTAAAGATGAAGTAGAAAGATTATAACGTCATTAATAAATTAACGTGGATTTAAAAATATCACGCAGATCTAATTAATTCCTGTCTATAACTTGGGTTATAGACAGGAATTAATAAAAAAAATTGGGTTTAAAGATCACCTGTTAAACAAAGTACAGATTCTACACTACACTACTAATTGATGTTTATAAACATTTAGACAGTCCAAATTATAGTTCTGACAGCAAAGCGACTGCTATGCAATTAGTCGTAGTCGCATTACATAACCGACGCGCTAACGAGCCGTCGCTCGACTGAGATTAAATCAACTGATTAGGAACTAATTCTGTCACCGACCTCTGGATTACTAGCCTCGTCTTATACTTAATAATCACAAGGCTTGACACCGTTTGAATCTGAACTTTATTTATTTGCTGCTGAAGCAGCATTTAGATTTGTGTTTGGATTTCTAGTTTTCAAATACAGTTCATTGTCAAATCATGTTGGTGCTTAAGTTGGTGGATTTAAGGTTGAGTTTGCATTGGCAGGAGAATATGTAGGGATATCTAAAGTGTTGAAATCTAGGATATGTATGACACAAGAGTTAGATAAATAGGTAGTTAATGTGATTCATGTTAGTATAATAGAGTTAGAACGAGCTGCACGGATTATGTTAAATGATATAATTGGTTTGTTTATGAATCAAGGCTAAGCGGATCATTGACAGTCACCAAGGTGGTACCTAGGCCCTTCATACACACACGTTTTTTTTGCCGTTAAAAACGAAATGTTTATTCGCCGTGTGTAGGCACGGTCATCAGTGTTGTATGGATCACTATGGAAGCTTGGTTACGGACACGTTTTTTTCTACGGCACGGCTTATACGCCGTACCGTAAAGAAACCGTGCCAAGTCCAAAGAGCCTGACTGTGGTGATTAACAGCCTTTAAAATAATAATTAATGTTTTAATGAATTAGACATTCTTGAATCAGCATTGGCTTTAGTGTAACGCTAATGATTAGTCTTAAATTTACAATTACAGTGGCATCTCAATAGTTAGTTTAGTTTCTAATCCCTAACTAGATAACTACTTTTGAAATAAATTATAAATATGATTAAGTTAATTGGCTCTAAAGTGGTTAAAATACTCTAATAGTGCTATTAGCATGACCTCCATAAATAAAAATCCAAGACTAGAAATGCTGGTATTCGTAAGTTAGCTGAAGTAATTCGGGAGCGGGCTCAGCGGCTCAGCGCATAATTAGAGGTGTACCTCAAGGGTCTCATTGCTCATTAATATTCCAGTAATCGAGCTCCGCTTTCCTACTATTTCTAATTAATGTCTCCACACCGCTGTCGAACTTTAATTACGTATTTGTGACTTAATTAAGACGTATGTTAAGGAAAACGAAGGATTTAATTAGTTTTAAAAACAAAGGTTTAAGAGAAGATGTATTGCATTCATTAGATAGAATTGGCAGAAGCCGGGATTAACAATGTCAGTTAGAAGAAGCACTTGAAAATGTTGTGACTGCTGATGAGCAGTATGCAGCTTCAGATTCTATAGATCGCTAGCTTGAAATAAAGCTATAGGAAGCTAAACTAGAAAGTGAACAGCAGCACCAACATAAAGTTCTTGAGCCTGACTGTGTATCCTACAAGGATAAAGGAACTGTTATTCTGTCAGTAAACCTCGAAAAGGATTTAGGAACAGTTGTCTCTATAACTTTAACCATTTGTTTAGAAAATGTTCCTGTCAAACCGTTAGTTCATAACTAACTTATGTTTATTGTTTCTGTAACGGCTTGTACAGTTATATGCTGTCTTTTATAGCAGCTTAAACTTGCTACCGAGATTTCGAAACCGAATAATTTTTAATCGAAGGGCAGATATCGATACTTTAACTGCATCGATACCTACACGTGTAATAAAACGCATAAGCATTTAACGACACTGTCAAAACAACGGTGCGGGCTTAAAAACAAAATGATGAGCTATAAAAACTCCGGCGCAGGCGATCTTATGTCGATATTATCGTGAGATCGATGCTCTTACTACTGGACATCACTGAGTGTCACATTACGACAAGCATACACGAGATACACGAACATAGAATCGATAATTTACCAATCCATTGCTGCATCACTATTGTCTTTATTCAAATTGTCTGGTGCAAAAACAGAGATGATTATCGCAATAAGCTTTTAAACGATTTGTTCAGATGTTTCATGGTGAGGTTGTAATGTTTTTGTAGTGTGTAGAGTAGACATTAGTCAGCGGGTTGTCGCTATATATCACGCGATACCATCGGTACGTTTGTTCGTGCATTTTTTATTAATATTTTTATATTAGTTAAGTGACGTTTCTCTATGTGGGTTGATACATTGTTCATGTTTTTTCCGTTTGCGTTGTCTCAATTAATTTTGTTAACAAGATATCTGTTTACTTCGCAGGTAAATTATATAAAATTATGTTTCTTTTAGTGGAATCTATACTAATAAAAGTAAATTGCTAAGATACGTTTGCAATAATAAAACATTATTTATGGACTAAGGATTTTATGACGATATTTTATTGTATTTATTTAATTTAAATGCAATGAAAAGGTACTAAAATTTTAAATGCATATATTGAAACGATAACAATAAAAGTTTTAAGATTCACTTTCACTTTTTTGTAAAAAAAATCAAGTTAAAGCTGTGCAAGAGCAAAGTTTCAAAACTCGAGTAATATCCACACAACATTACAGGAATATTGGCATAAACACGCTTGAGAGCAGT
Organism: Mesoligia furuncula; assembly: GCA_916614155.1. Lineage (NCBI taxonomy): Eukaryota > Metazoa > Arthropoda > Insecta > Lepidoptera > Noctuidae > Mesoligia > Mesoligia furuncula. The sequence goes on along the minus strand of OU744808.1, from coordinate 1,258,506 downwards.
GGTGGCACATTGGTATCGGCCGCGACTTACGAGTTGTAGGTCGTAGGTTCGAACACAGACAGGCGCTTTAGTTTGTGTAAATTATTTCATCACCACTGCTCTCAAAACAGTGAAGGAAAACCTCGTGAGGAAATCGGCATGTTCTAGAACCAAAAATTCGAAGACATGTGACATCTATCAACCCTCAACGGGTACACGTGGTGGATTACGGCCAACTCCTCCTCACCGAGAGGCCTGTGGCTGCCATCCCAGCAGTGGGAACATTATAGGCTGATTTTAATAATATAATATACAATATATTATAATATAATATAATATGCTTGGCAATAGATACGAGATTGTCCATTGTCTGAACTTTAGCCCTAGGAAGTATTTTAGCCGCCGCTGGCCGTAGTTGAATATGTTTTGTGAGAGAGTAGATATCAATATATTTGTTGAAAGCTTAGATACCGTATTGCCTTAGCGACCAGACAATAATCCCTGGGGTATTTGGTATTTATTCTGACACCAAAATAATAAAAAAACTATAAAAGTCTGAACCCAAAAAGGTTTAATTTCTAAAAACGAAGTCTAGACAGCTTATCGCAAAGACTCACGCGTCCTATCTCCCGCACGTATGAATGGCCGTAATTAGGCGCAACATTCGGCCGTGCCTATCGTTAGAGCCTCTCTAACTAATGAGCTTCTAGTTATTAAACTGGCCCTTTCATACGGCCCTTTATGAAGGACTTACTGTAGGGCTGCCGAAGACATTCAGTCGTGTTGATATGATTAGACTTACCATATCTCCTAGTTCAAGAAACTTTCAATTAAGACCATCGCTTAGTAAAAAAAAAAAAAAAATCAGTAATTTGACCGCGGTCTAAATTCATGGTCACAGTTTGCACGTCGATGGTTCTGCCACCCTGAACATGTATTACTTATTAATAAACTGACATGTTACTGGTACAGTCAACAGCAAAAGTAGATGATCAAAATCAGAAATTCAATATTAATAATCGGAGTTCGCGTCAGAACTGTGTGGCGTCGAAGTGATTTCTGTGTGGCGTTGATGTGGCGTTGAGTGGTTTGAATCACTTTGACGCCACACAGTTCTGACGCGAACTTCGTTCATTAGTATTGAATTTCTGATTTTGATCATCTACTTTTGCTGTTGACTGTACAGTCGTCTTTGGAAGTCGTCAACTTGTATAATCATACAATTTCAGTTCTGTTTGTGACTTCATCATTTACTAAGAGATGAAAGCTTGCTCAATCCCTCCTTTATCAAATCCTTTAATGAGGTACTTTTAAGGGGCTCACATGACCTAAAGCGCGGTCACTGTTGGATTGCATAGAAAAGAAAGAGAAGCGCGATGACACAACGCTGGTAATTTATTGCAAAATATGAAGCAATTATTTAATTACAAAAAATCTATTGTTTAGACTAAAAAATTAAAACACTAGCATTTTAGTATATTGCTTGTAGAATAATCTGACAAAAAATCAAAATGATTGTATCTATATTAGTATGGTTTTTATTGTAAAAAGAAAGTTTTCAGAGGTATCTTCATGATTTTTTTCTATCGTAACAAATTAGTTGTATTATATTTTCCACACACTATGTACCTAGTATATATCCTGAAGAATATCATATCGACGGCGAAGTGCCAATACCTCCTAACTGACAAAGTCAAAAAATTACACAAAGTGAAAAAAACGAGTTATTCCGGTCTGAAAATAGACACGTTGCGTTGGTTTATTTGGGAGGTACATATTTCAACATTTTAATTGAATGCGGTTGTAACTAAAAATACACTTAGGCGATTCACTAAAGCATGCGAATAACGCTTTTAAATTCAAAACGAAAAAGTGAGTTACTCAAAAAATTTCAGTTAGGAGGTGTTAGGTGTTATTAATTAATATTATAAGTATGTGATTATTTAATCAATTAATGTTACCTCCAATCGCCTGAAACACAGGATTACCTAGTTCAGGCTCAAATCATGGATGAACTCTATATAGATTTAAGAAAAACTGTATTTAAAGTTAGTCTTCATATTTTTTGAATAAATTTATTATTATTATATTTATTCCCTTTATTTAATTGTATGTACATATAAATTATATTTTTAAATATTAGAATATAAAAACATTTAAAAATATAAAAAATAGTAGCCCACCGGTATCGGGAACAGGGTCCAAGCTACCGGCGGTCAGGGCTCCAGAGAGAGGAACCTCCTGACAATGCGAGCCGTGTCCAGAAGTACCGCTTTCTGAATCAAGCCCTTGATCCAACTGCCCAACGAGAGCCTCTTCAGGTGTTGGTCGAGGCTCTTGGCTATTAGTCCATTGGCTGTTACGACTATCGGCACAATGATTGCTGAGTCAACATCCCACATGTCGACAACCTCGTGAGCCAAGTCAAGATACTTGATCTGTTTATCTTTCTCGGCTTTCACGAGGTTCCCATCATGCGGGACGGTTATATCAACAATCATTGCGCGTCGCTCTGATCGATCCACCACCACTATATCAGGCTTATTGGCAATAATAGTCCTGTCAGTGATGATGGATCGATCCCAATATAATGTGATATTACCATTTTCGAGAACTGGGTCGGGCACATACCTGTAGTACGGCACCTCCGATTCCACAAGGCTGTATTTCAGAGCAAGTTGCTGATGGATTATCCTGGCCACAAGGTTGTGTCTATGCAAGTACTCTCCGTTAGCTAGACGAGAACACCCGGAGATAATATGCCTGATTGATTCTCCCGGCCGGTGGCATGCCCGACAGATGTCAACCGTGCCGTCTTTCACAATAAATCTCCGGTAATTGTTCGTCATCATAACTTCGTCCATAATTGCACAGACAAAACCTTCGGTTTCTCCAAAGAGGTCACCGAAACGCAGCCAGGCTACGGACGCTAGTAAATCTACATCGGGTCCATGTAGGGCCCGGAAAAAGCGTCCGTGAAGCTCCTTACTCTGCCATACCTCCATGCGATCATTAGTGTCAAGCACTACTGGTTTGCGCCAGTTCTCTTTACCCAAGGAGAGCGGGGTGAGGCCCTTGTCCACCGCGACTACATCCCGATGCATCCCCACGTCGGTTTCTAAGAAATATTCCCTGAGACTGCATATCTCGCGATTGTGGCGAGTCTTAGCATTTAAAAAGCCTCGACCTCCACACTTTCGCGGGATATACAGCCTCATTACCGATGACCGTGGGTGATGCATTCGATTTGCAGTCAGCAGTGTACGGACCTTCCTATCCAGGGCGTCGAGTTCGGTCTGAGTCCATTTGAGTATGCCGAAAGAGTACATCAGAACCGGCATGACCCAACCATTGAAGGCGCGCACCTTGTTTCCGCCTGAAAGAAGACTATTAAATACTTTTTTCAGGCGGCCAAAGAAGCGCTCTTTCAATGATTGCTTCATGTCAGTAACATTGATGCCCAACGCTTCCGACATACCCAAATACTTATAGGTTTCGGATGCGGAGAGGGCTCGAAGGTTTGTGGAGTCCGAGAGTTGGGTCCCCACGGATTCCACAATCTCCCCTCGCTTTACATGCATGACCGCACATTTGTCCACACCAAATTCCATCCTGATGGCGCTACTGAAAGTTTCAGTAATTTTCAGTAGCTCCATCAGTTGCAAATTGTTGGGAGCAAAGAGTTTTAGGTCATCCATGTAAAGGAGGTGAGATATAACCTGACCACCTCTCCTCAGCCGATAGCCTAGACCTGAATCCTCCAGCAGTGTGCTTAGAGGATTCAAGGCTAAGCAGAACCAAAGCGGACTCAAGCTGTCGCCCTGGAATATGCCTCGCTCGATCCTTATCGGCTCGCTATTCCTCTGGATATTTCGACATCCTGGATAGCGAAGGACCGTCCTCCATTGCCCCATACACGACATCAGGAAGGTGTGTAGAGTTGTATCTACTTTATACAACCCCAGCACCCTCATGAGCCATGTATGCGGCACCGAGTCATAGGCCTTCTTATAATCTATCCAACATGTCGACAGATCCTTTCGGGAACGACGAACCTGTTGGCTAATGGTCATATCAATGAGGAGTAGCTCCTTAGTACCGCGGGACCCGTTCCTGCATCCATTTTGAGAGGCAGACATGATGGAGTTGGTGTTTATATGTTTGTCAATTTTAACTCTCAAAATGGATGTAAGAACTTTATAGACCGTCGGTAAACACGTGATCGGTCTATAATTTTTGGGTTCCGCGGTGCTACCTGATTTATGGAGCAGGTGGGTAATTCCTGTCGTTAGGAACTGGGGTAGCGAACCAGACTCCAAAGCAGTCTGGAACTGAGATGCCAAGCGAGCGTGTGACCTTGTGAACCACTTGATCCAAAAGTTGTGCAGTCCATCCGGCCCTGGAGATTTCCAGTTAGGCAACGGACGGACTGCACGAGCTACATCTTGGGGGCAGATGGTAATAGCCCCCATTTCTGGTATTGGATCACAGGCTCGCTCGACTTCCCGAGTCCAGTCACTTTCAGTGTGACTGACAGGCACCGACCAGATACTGCGCCAGAAAGAACACATGGCATCATCATCTGGCAGGCACGTGTCAGTCACACTTTGGTACGGTCGCTCCCAATCCCTATAAACCCACCTTTGATCACTCTGGAAGGTGCGATTCTGAGTGTATCGCTCTACTCGCCGCTTATACCGACGGATACGGTTTGCCCATGCATAGACTTTCTGCTTCAGGAAGTCGATGCGCTCCGTGACACAAGACATATAGTCTTGAGGACTGATATCAGTCCCCAAGAATGCCCGTCTCACAAAGCGCATCACTCTAGGGCGAGTATTGCCCTCCCTGAAGCAGGTTAGTTTGCCGATGAGCGCTCTGGCCCCACCAATACGGCGTTCAATTCTGCACTGCCAAGCTGGTACGGCTGGTTTCGGTCGTGTAGCTCTAGAGTCACTAGCAAATTTGACGTGAGCTACACGACATGCCGCTACAGCCGCGCAGTACAGAATCGAATGAGTATCGGTGAGGTCTTCGCAGCCATCAAATTAATTATATTTATTATTATTATTATTATTATATTATATATAATTGCACTTCGCCGTCGATATATTTTTCTGATTTTGTTTACTGTAGTCGATCATATACTTTTATTGTTTCTAAAACTTGCGTTTTTTTGTGTTTGGGTCCTGTGAGCCCTTTAATTAATGCTCTATGAATTTCTCTAAGCTTTTACAGGTCTCGCTTTTACAGGTTTTTACAGGCTTTTACAGATCTCTAATTTCCAAAACCATTACAAACCGACGACAAAAAGTTTTAAAATCTAGTACTGTAATCCAGAAAGTGTTCAGGCAACCCTGTGTCGCGTGTTTAGATCCCAAGAGGTGGTGAATTTATTTTTACTCAGAGCTCGCGGAGCTCTGCTGAAATACATTTATTTCTTAATCCTTAATTAATCATTTTTAAAAGAGGGATTACATCGCCTCGTTCCGTAGAGTGAATTAGATTAAAAGTTAAAAGGTTTATTAAAGTAATGGACCTTTCAGGCTTTTCATAGCGTTTCTTATCAGTAGGTATGTGGTTATAATGGGGTTTCTACACCTGTAGCGAGTTGAAATGAAAAAAATCTAATATGTTGCATCGTGTGAAATCCTCAGAAAGATTAGGTCATGCGCCGTTGTTGTCGTGGTCGCAAGTGCAACTGCTGAGTGTGGGGTCCTGGGTTCGATTCCCAGTCGGGTCGGGCAAAGTGTTATTAAGTTTTTCCATCAGGAATTTCTTGGTAACAGGCTCGGAGTTGGGAAGTTGGCGGTGTGATTCCCCGTGTCTCGGAAGGCACTTTAAGCTGTTGGCATGCGCCTAATCTCTCTCCGGTCGTGTCGGATTGCCGTCCCATCGGACTATGTGACTGAAGGAAGCAAGAGTGCACCTGTATCTTAAAGCACACTAACTGTGTGCTATAATATCTTCTGCACCGAAGTCTAGTCTCTGTTGAGATTGGCCGCCATAGCCGAAATACGGTCTGGAGGTCGATTTACACACTGAAAAAATGTAAAACCTCGCATGATAATTTATACGGACTTCAAATTAAGTTTTTAGGGTTCCGTACCCAAAGGGTAAAAAAGGACACTATTACTAAGACTCCACAGTCCGTCTATCCGTCTGTCACCAGGCTGTATCTCATGAACCGTGATAGCTAGACAGTTGAAATTGTCATTACAGATAATGTATTTCTGTTGCCGCTATAACAACAAATACTAAAAACAGAATAAAATAAATATTTAAGGGGCTCCCATACAACAAACGTGTTTTTTTCGGCGTTTTTGCCTTGTGGTATGGAACCCTTCGTGTGCGAGTCCGACTCGCACTTGGCCAGTTTTTAAAGTTTCCTCAGCTGAGATTTAAACATAATTATACCTATGAGCTGAAGTTAGTCACTGCCAGATAAAGAGCCAGCTACTCACTTTGCATCATTATTCCGTAGAAATACCTCTAAACATGAAACAACCTTGCAGTTACATTCTTGGCCAGACCCTGCAGTCCATATTTCTCACCAGGTGCGACAACCACAAGGTCCACAAACAACACTGATATCATTGTCAATGATAACAGCACGCTATAAAATGGAATTGTTGTCTTGTTGAGGAAACTCCGGAGTTCTCGTTACGGCAGTGAATCATGCGCAGATATCGCGCTGCTACCGGGTGTTGTTTGTTTGTAAGTTGAGTGTTTGTGTATTTGTATCGAGTGTATGCAAACAGTATATTCGTAGTTGCATTTGATTTATATGTTGGGTCTGCTTTCAGGATATTTGCTTAGTGTTAAAGTATGCGAATATGGAATGGTTGCCGATACCGATGGCCAGTTGGGGGGTGAACGACCTACAGAAGATCGCGGGGAAGACCTGGATGAGACTCGCACCGACCAGGGAAGCATGGCACAAAAGGGACGAGGGTTATACTCAGCCGTGGGTAGAACAACGCTGTCAATGATGATGATGGAGGTATTTGAAGCTTTACTGCGCGTTAACTTGATAGGTCGGGAGAAAGCGTACTTATCATTACTTTGCTTGGACAATGAGACGAACAGGGTGGAATGTTCCTTATCCTCCATTGAAAAGGAAGGAACCTCCGAACAGACGAGTGTGTCTGGTGGGCTACTGCCTAACGGTTGTTGTCGGGTTTCTATATAATTTATATGTTATTCGCGTGAATAACTCTGCTTGCGCGATGCAGAATTTGCGCGACGTCAAGTGCCATGTGGCAATAAAGATGATGCTAAAGATCTTGCGATCGACGGCCAATAACAACTACTTCCGAATTATTTCCCAGAGAGTGAAGCTTTCACTATAAAAAGTAACCAGTCGCTAGTCGCCACGGAGTAGGGGAGGTAAGCCTAAAACGGGTAGCCCGCCTAAAACGGGTATGCTTTTTAAATTGCACACCTTTATTGCTAATAAGAATGTGTGCGTGCAGTGCGCGGCGCCTGCCACTCTCCAATCACAGGGAGCCGGCGCGCTTCTCTGGCGGACACTAGTTCACGGTAAGATAAGAAAGAAGTTTTTTGCTATTTCCAGTAAAAAAAATTGAGTTACATTACTTTTGAATACTCGAAAATGGTTTACAATATGTTCTTACTTGTTTTGTGTTATGATTTTGCAACAAGTAGACGTTTTATTTGTGTAATAGGTTGGCGTTTATTATTTCGGTTTTAAGAATATGAGTTGATTGAAAAAAATACATGCTTGTGGGCAAAAAGGGTAGGGGCAAAGCGGGTGCCCGTTTTGCCCATACCCGATTTGCCCTGTATAATTTCATTGACTGCTTATTAGTTCTTTTATTTTTGCAGATGGTTAATAAATACAAAAGAAAGACTGCAAATGCATCGTGGGATGAAGGAGTTATGAAGCTTGCGATAGAAGAAGCTCTCAAAACTTCCGTCAATGGTGCAGTAAAAAAATATGGCATCAACCTTTCGACTTTACAGATACATGTAAAGAAAGGATGTCAAAAAAAAAACTAGGAAGATTCACAACAGTTTTTACAGCAGCTCAAGAATTAGAGCTAGTTGAGTATCTATTTCACATGGACAATCTGTTTACGTTACCAACTCATTACGTTGTCTACAAAGTGCCGCAACCATTCCAAGAATACTGGTCCATTGATCCAAGCATTGTCACTGCAAGTAGCTGATGATCCTGGTGGAGCTCCATCTGAGTTATGATTGTTATGAAACAGTTCTAGTCATTGATTGACGTTGATCTCATGTAATTCAGTCCCTACCCGCTTTGCCCAAAAGCCCTACCTGCTTTAGGCCCCCCCTACGGGCAAAACGGGTAATTCGAATGGTAAAGATTCTTGTTATTTTTTTATTCTTAATGTACAAAACTACTAAATATGTCATTTATTTTATAGTCCTTGATAACTAAACATTTCAAAATATACAAATAAATTTTCTATTTGTATCTATAAGTTGTTTTTTTTTACCATCAACCTTAGCTTACCCGTTTTGGGCTACTCTCCCCTACATAGTGTACCGTTGTTGTGACACTTGACACTGTGTTGAACAAGTAGCAGTATGCACTACATTGTAAGTGGGTGGTAAAATGGCTTATTATTGCTATATTTATACACTTATCTACTGGTATTCTTTTTACTCTTAAGTGTTTTTGGCCATGTCCAGGTGGTAAATAAAAAAACGGCCAAGTGCGTGTCGGAGAATACACAATGAAGGGTTCTGTAGTTGGGTCAATATTTGATATTAATTTCAACTTACCTCCACGCGTTACTGAGAAAAAGGGTCTTGACAGACAGACAGATGGATTTAAGGACGGACAACGAAATGGTCCTAGAAGGGTTCCGTTTTTTGCCTTTTAAGGTACAGAACTTTAAAAATCAGTTAGATAATGATGTCGTTAAGGAAATCGTTCTGAATGTAACAAAATTCGCAGGTACTTGTATTGTTTTCCCTTGTCCCCACAAGGGAAAACAATACAAGTACCTGCGAAAGCGCTGATTTGTTCAATTAGTCACCAACTTGTAGATCCATTCGGGTGGTCTATTACACCATTGTAGGTGTCTAAGTTTTGGTATGCGAACCAACACAATGTGGACATGTGGACGAACTAGGAAGCCTTACTGGGAATATATGCACAGGAAATAGTCGCTAACTGACCACACGCACACTTAATATCAAACGTTCTTACCACACAGTCCCATAATGGAGGTAAGCCTTCGTCATAAATGGTAACAATATTATGTAAACCTGAGACCGCAGATCACAGGTTTAGATATAACAAATTCCAAGCAATATCTTCCACACGCAAGATTTAGAACACCCTGCGTTCATAGGTTGCAAAAAAAATTGCTGTCAAAGTCAAACTCAAAGCAGTTATTTCAAATAGGCACATAAAAGGCTCTTTAGAACGTCAAAAATTACGATAAAATAGAATTGAATTCGTGTTCCATACACTTTGACAGCATAGGTGTTGCACTTTGAAACAGCAGATTGTGTTTTGATAACCGACGAAATATTTCTACGCTAGGGGTTCTAGAATCATGTGTTGAATTCATGATCACAGCAGTATGTGCGTCGTTGCATACCGTGACCCCTCCGTGCATCGGAAAGCACGTTAAGCCGTTGGTCCGGGCATTCATGGATCTTTGACAGTCGTTACGGGTAGTCAGAAGCTCAAAAGTCTGACAACCAGTCTTAGCAAGGGTTATCGTATTACCCAGTAATTGGGTTGTGGATACAGATAGACAGTCGCTCTATCTGCCTATCTGTCTCTATGAAAAATACTGGTATTCAGCTGCATCCGGTTAGACTGGAAGCCGACCCCAACATAGTTGGGAAAAGGCTAGGCAGATGATGAGTTTGCTCGTCAATGTCCTGCCACAATTAAATTAGGTTTTGCCAAATCAGCCCTCTTCGGTATTCACTATTTCCTCTGACATTCTCCTACCAAATAGCCTATCTAACGACTCTAGCTTAGTTTCTATGACTCATACACCGATCCATTATTCACCCAACTAGCTCCACAGTTCTAGAAACAATTCAATGACAAACAAACAATATGAACTTAAATAGATATCCGTTTAACTTAGCATGCAGTCGGGCGACAGTTGCGCAATGATTGCTCCATTGTCGCCTGGCGCAAGTTGCGTGAACATTCCTCACATGTATTGTGTGGAGCTATTTTTAGGAGCTCGAGTGGAAAGTGGATACTTCCTACACGATCATGATTCATCTGGAAATGGGAACAGGGTACTCCTAAGTGTTGGTGTTTGGACTAGATTAGGAAACAACCTGATAATGTATAGTCTTTAGTACATTCATTCATAATATGTTATTTTTACGTACGTTTTTTTGTAGGTATTTTAATTAAAATTCGACTTTATCTTGACGTGTTAAAATATGTACAGTGGGCTGCATTAATTGGTTACCCCAGTTGTATGAAAATTTTAATACAACTGGGGTACCCAATTGATGCAGCCCACCGTACCTGGGTGAATCCCAATGCCCAACCAACGGGTTAGTTAATATTAACTTCGGAAGTCTTGCCAATCCTCCGGTTCAGATTTATCAATGCAACTTGTAAATAAGCTGAGCCTTAGATAATGACTAATCGTATAGTCATAAGGAAAACTAATAACACAATGGAGTATTAAAAAGCAAAGGTTTACACACATTCAATTAAATCGCGACTACTACCTGCGAATATTTATAGTTCGCCATTAAAAATGCTAACAAACCTGTCAGCAACTGAAATATAGTGTTCCCTTGCGAAGTAGCATCGAATCATCTAGAGATCGATAACATTCCCTGCGGCTAACTGATTTATATTCACTGAGTATACAACATTTGAACATTCCTACATTTCCTTTTTGTTTAGCAAGTCGGTTGGAAGCTTAGGACTCACTTAGGGTATGAATAAAGCGAGCTCTATGGAGCGTAGTGAAGTGGGTGGTTGGATTTTTGGCCAAGGAAGAGACAAAATATAACGAAGTTTACGTAATGTAGGTTTTTCAACAGTTTTTCACAAGGATTTTTCCAGCATGGTCGTTGTCTCAGACAAAATATGCTTATCCTTACCTGCTTCGTATGGTTTTTAGGACTTGACAATACATCAAGATTTTTTTATTATTGTTAGTTTAATATAATGTATTTTACTGATTAACTTTCCGGAATAAATTCTCAAAATTATGCTGAAAACCGCATCAAAATCCGTTTCGAAGTTTAGAAGAATAACGCGGTTATACACAGACACGAAAAGCGACGAGCGAACTACATAAGCGCTCTATACCTGATTGCATACTCTCAAGGTGGAGGGTGGTGTGTAGGACACTCGACAACCTTCACAAGTTTGTCTACGTGGCACACTGAACATTTGGCGATACCTTCAATAAGATAAACTGTATCTGTATATTCCCCAAAATGTCCAATTTCTCGTGTTTCGTCGACTGAGGACTTTTTTTTACCGGTCATGATCTAAACTCGTGGGTAAATTCGTAATTTTCCTCTCGAGGACTAGAAATGAGGTTGTGTTGGTGAGGTTTAATAAAAAATGTTGCTGTTTTCTTTTTTGTTGTGCCAAAAATGTATTCCTGTGTCTATGAGAATCTTATAAGCATTTTGCTACAAGTAAACCCTTTTTCAGGGAGGTAGTTTTTTGTTTATTTTATAAGGAGAAAACTTAATAGCCCTTTGGAAAATGATAAGAGTCAGTTAAGGAAAAGTGCCTGTTATAAAGATTTTTCAAGCGATAACCAAGTTGTTTAGATATGCTAATTGTTCTTGTGATGGGAAGGAAGTAAGTAAACACAGATGACGGTAGATAGAAATGTACCCAAATTGGGTTGTGCGCAGGAGGATAAATATTTATTTATTTCATTTTATTTTGTTGGTTCACTAACAATTGTTTAAAAAGGTTCTATGCTAAGGGTAACATGCGAAAGTGTGTCACAGGCAAACTCAGAAGTTGTACAAAAAAAAAATTATTAACCTAGTTTTAGATTACTTACTTATCTAAAAAAGTGTAGACAATGAATATAACGATATATAATGATATAAGGACATGCAACAATATATGGTACTTATTATAACATGTAAACACACGATATAAACGCCAATGTATCTATCATCGATATTAGGTACTGACTATACTGTAACAAATATTCCAACCGTATCCTTACTACGGCTTATCTCAGGAAGTTCCCGTGATATATTAGCGTGTATATTAGCACATAGCTCGGTGTCTAGACGCCAATGTATTGCGCCGTACATCTTCGCGAATGACGCCTGCGACTGCGGGCTTGTCGGGGGAGTTCCGGACGAAAGAATCGGATTAGACTAGTGTATATTGAGTCATTTTATTTAGAAGGTTTATTTACCTTTAGTAGAGAGGCTGGTGGCTAAATAATAACAGCCGCACGGGTCGATCGAAGGTGCTATGCTTGCCTGCCGAGGCAGCGGGATTGTCCGAAAGGGTTACCGCTACCCCGGAACAAAAAGGGCTAAGGAAGGAACAATGGTGGGTTTTAGTCAGTAAGAGTCTGACACTTCCTTCCGCTCTACCCAGAGCGGGAGGAGTCATTTGATGATTTCCCACCTGGATAAAAAAAAAAGAAAAAAAAGGTGCTATGCTAGCCGCAGTCGGATCGTGGATGGGTGACTTTCCATTACATATCGAGACCACTCCGCTCCGTGCTTCGGAAAGTATGGTTAAGCCGTTGTTCCCGGCTGTCATTCGTTGATCTTTGACATTCGTTACGGGTAGTCGGAATCCCAAAAGTCTGACAACCAGTCTTACCAAGGGGTTTCGTGTTACCCAGTCACTGGGTTGTCGAGGTCAGATAGGCAGTCACGCTATTTAAAATACTGGTATTCGGCTGCATCCGGTTAGACTGAAAGCCGACCCTAACATAGTTTGGACAAGGCTACGCAGATTGACATTGATTTACCTTTAGATAATGGTGCCGAGTCCCTTGTTCACAAACTAAACTAAATTTAAGTTCAGTGCATCTTTTTCTTTCTATTTCATTAAGAAAAGGACAGAAGACAAATATTAGTTCAGTCCTGCTAAATTAAGATACTGTAGTGACCCACTCTTGTTAAACATTAAAATTAAATATAAATTATGCAATTGCTCAAAATTAAAAACAATAATAATTTATATACATATTTACAAAGTAACATAACAACTAGAATTATATAAAATCAAAATAATATATTTATTAAATAAGAATTTAAGTACTTAACTAATATTCAACATACAAACACATATTTCGTATTAGTAGAGAAATTACTAACGAGCTAGCTTACGTAGCTATGACGCGTCTATTGTTCTAGCGGCCAGCGAGCCGGCTACGTCACACGGACCGGTTGCGCGAGCGGGACGGCACTATCGTGACGTTGCGCGCGCGCAAGCGCGGTCCGAGGTGCGAGCCGCCTCGCTCGCCAGTACATTCACAAAAACTTATAGCGACCGTTGTCGTTTAAAAAACATAGCTTCGCCGCGCTTAATATTGACTGTACTTTGCTTAACTTCGTGCTATCTATTCTATTTCTACTACTCCTTCTTCTTAGTGGAACTCTTGTGTGTGTGACTGTAACCTGTGTCTGTGCAATAAACTTTCTTCCTTCTTTTGGTGTACTTCGGACTTTCTTTCTTCCCTTCGTACATCTACGTATCTGTACACACGCCTACCACTTCTACATTGGTGACCCCGAGCAGGAGCACGAGGATGCACGAGGACGAAGCGCGCAGTCATCGAGATGTTGGCGATTCAGCAGCAGAAAGTTTTCGTGTGGGTGTTCGTGTACCGCCGTTCTACCCGGAGAAGCCGGGACTGTGGTTTAACCAGATGGAAGCGCAGTTCATCCTGGCGGGTATCAAGGCGGATGAAACCAGGTTCCACTTCATCATCGGCAACTTGGAGACGCAATATGCTTCCGAAGTCGAAGATATTATCGACCACCCTCCACCCACCGGTAAATATGAAAAACTCAAATATGAGCTTATTAAGCGGCTTTCGGCGACGCGAGAGAAGAAGATAAAGCAACTTCTCATGCACGAAGAGCTAGGTGACCGGAAGCCTTCACAGTTTTACCGGCACCTCCTCAACCTCGCTGGTCCAGGTGTACCGGAGGAGTTCCTGAGGACCATTTGGACGAGCCGCCTACCCGCTAGTACGCAGGCGATCATAGCTTCCCAGTCCAAGCCGGACCTGGGTGAGCTGGCCGAGCTGGCGGACCGGATCCACGACGTCGTCGGCACACAGGTGGCATCAGCATCCGCCATCACTACAGCTGCATCGTCGAGCACCCCGGGCAACAGCGTGTACCCCGAGATCGCCGCCCTGACCAAGCAGATGGAGAAGCTGGCGGAGAAGGTGGAGCGACTGTCTCGTCCTAGAGGGCGATCCCGTAGTCGTACGCGCCATCGGTCCAGCTCCAACAGGTCGCAGTCCAGCTACAAAAGGTTTCCCCAGTGCTGGTACCATCAAACTTTTGGGGACCGGGCTAGGAAGTGCGTGAAGCCATGCGACTACCCTACATCGGGAAATGCGCGGGGCAATCAGTAATGGCGACCGACGATTGTCCGAGTGCTGGTCGCTTATTTGTCACCGATCAAAGGTCGAAGGTGCAGTTTTTGGTCGACACCGGAAGCGACCTCTGCGTCTACCCCCGATCGGCAATTACAAGACGTCTAGAAAAAACTAATTACCAGCTGTGTGCGGCAAACGGGACATCGATTACCACGTATGGTTTTATAAATATAACTTTAAACCTAGGCTTGCGCCGCGACTTCGCTTGGCGATTTATCGTCGCCGATGTAACAAAGGCGATAATAGGCGTGGATTTCTTATCTTTTTATAATTTGGTTGTTGATTGCAGGAACCAACGCCTCATCGACAATCATACAAGTCTCCACACCCCGGCGACGCCTGTCCGTCGTTCTGATGTCGTCTCTTCGGTGAAAGTAAGTCTTGGTGATTCCGCATACATTCACATACTACGGGAATTTCCCGACATCACCCGCCCACATGGTATACACCGCACTCCGAAACACAATACAGTACATCACATCCGCACTACACCGGGGCCGCCAGTATCGTGTTCACCTCGCAGATTAGCCCCTGACAAATTAAAAATCGCCAGGGAGGAGTTTGAGGCAATGTTGCAGTGTGGCACCTGTCGCTTGTCAGAGTCACCGTGGTCGTCGCCTCTCCACCTAGCACCTAAAAAAGACGATGGTTGGCGCCCCTGCGGCGATTACAGGATGCTGAACGCACGAACCATCCCTGACCAATACCCCATCCGGCACATCCAGGACTTCGCTCATAGCCTGTCTGGCTGTACCGTGTTTTCAAAAATCGATTTAGTTAAAGCGTATAACCAGATTCCTGTGCATCCAGATGACATCCCGAAGACTGCAATCACAACGCCGTTCGGTCTGTTCGAATTCCCATACATGACGTTTGGTCTGCGAAATGCCGGACAGACGTTTCAGCGCTTCGTGGACGAAATGCTCAGGGGTCTGGACTTCACGTACGCATATTTGGACGATTTTTTGGTCTTTTCAAAAGACCAGAAGACTCACGAGCACCACTTGCGCCAGCTTTTTTCCAGGCTCCAAGACTACGGAATGGTCATCAACAGCTCTAAGTGCGTCTTTGGAGTGCCTGAGGTACAATTTTTAGGCTACCACATCTCAGTCAAGGGCACAAGACCATTGCCTTCCAAGGTCGAAGCCGTGCAGAATTTCCCAGCGCCTAAGACCGTCAGAGAGCTGCGCAGATTCCTTGGGATGCTGAATTTTTACAGGAGGTTTATTCCAGGTGCAGCTAGCATCCAGGCACCCCTGAACGCCCTGCTAACTGGATCGGTTAAGGGTTCACATCCAGTCAACTTAACACCTGGGGAGGACGAGGCATTCCAGAACTGCAAGAATAGCCTTTGTCAGGCAGCACTCTTGGCTCATCCTGACTGCAACGCTAAGTTGGCGTTGGTCACGGATGCGTCTGATAAAGCCATGGGCGCGGTCTTGCAGCAGCTAAACGCAGGAGCTTGGGAGCCCCTTGCCTTCTTTTCGCGGAAGCTGAGCTCAGCGCAGGTTAAGTACTCGCCTTACGACCGTGAGCTGCTCGCCATTTACGAGAGTGTGAAGTATTTTCGGCACATGCTGGAGGCTCGCGACTTTGTGATTTACACAGACCACAAGCCACTCACTTTCGCCTTCCACTCTCGTAAAGAGAATTGTTCCCCACGACAGTTCCGTCACCTGGATCTCATAGCCCAATTCACAACAGACATCAGGCATATATCTGGGAAAAATAATGTCGTGGCGGATACCCTCTCTCGCGTTGAGGAGATTACTCAACCTGTGCCCGCTGAAAGGATCGCTGCAGCACAACTGGAGGACCAGGAGCTAAAGCAACTGCTTGCTGGGGATAACGCGTTACGCCTGCAACAAGTTAGCTTACCAGGATCGCGGACACACCTATACTGCGACGTCAGCACCCCTACGCCAAGACCTTTTGTGCCCAAGGAGTTGCGCAGGACAATTTTTCTTAGCCTGCACGCCTTGAGTCACCCAGGCACCAAGGCATCAGCAAGACTGGTTGCTGACCGATATGTGTGGCCTGGTATCAGAAAAGACTGTCGAGAATGGGCTCGCTCTTGCCTGGCTTGCCAGCGCTCGAAAACCACGCGACACGTCTTTGCCCCAGTAGGAGCCTTCCAGTTACCAAAATCAAGGTTCGCATTCATCCACATCGACCTTGTGGGACCATTGCCATTGTGCCAAGGTTTCCGCTATTGTCTCACAGCCGTCGATCGCTTTACGCGATGGCCTGAGGCAATACCGTTGGCAGACATGACCGCAGAAACAGTGGCAAAGGCTTTACTTAGCGGCTGGATCGCTCGCTTCGGCTGCCCGTCGGATATCGTAACCGATAGAGGTAGGCAGTTCGAATCAGCACTCTTCAAATGCCTGTCTGCCATTGCTGGGTTCCAACATCGCAGAACAACTGCATACCATCCTGCCTGTAACGGACTGGTGGAAAGATTCCACCGTCAACTCAAGGCTGCGATCACCTGCCACGCAAATGACAGTTGGGTGGAATCTCTTCCACTAGTCCTGTTAGGTGTGCGCAGCGCTTACAAAGAAGACGCTCAGGCTTCTGCCGCTGAATTAGTTTACGGCCAGCCAATGCGCCTACCTGGCGAATTTTTCGACCCTCAGGCCGACGAGACCGTCGACATGACCGAATACCTGTCAAGGCTTCGGAGTATTTTCCGGAATCTGCAACCATCACCAGCGGCCAGGCACAATAGCAACTTCAAAACTTTCGTTCACAAGGATTTATCCTCATCGACACACGTGTTCCTCAGGGACTGCACCGCTGGTGGTAGTCTGAAACCGGCATACACAGGTCCTCATAAGGTCATAGAAAGAGGTGACAAGGTGTTCAGAATACTGGTAAATGGTAAACAGGTTACCGTATCGATAGACCGCATTAAGCCGGCCTTCATACTGCGTGACCCCGGCAACACATCATTCACACCACATACCACTAACATGCACCACAACACACCACAGTCACCACTCAACACTAACGCTCATCACTACTCACCCAACGCGGATAACCGAAACTTGCCTTCTGCTGACGATGACGTCATCAGAACGACGCGGTCAGGTCGTCGCGTGAGATTTCCCGACTATTATCGCCCTTGACGGTCTTTGGAAGGGGGTGATGTAGTGACCCACTCTTGTTAAACATTAAAATTAAATATAAATTATGCAATTGCTCAAAATTAAAAACAATAATAATTTATATACATATTTACAAAGTAACATAACAACTAGAATTATATAAAATCAAAATAATATATTTATTAAATAAGAATTTAAGTACTTAACTAATATTCAACATACAAACACATATTTCGTATTAGTAGAGAAATTACTAACGAGCTAGCTTACGTAGCTATGACGCGTCTATTGTTCTAGCGGCCAGCGAGCCGGCTACGTCACACGGACCGGTTGCGCGAGCGGGACGGCACTATCGTGACGTTGCGCGCGCGCAAGCGCGGTCCGAGGTGCGAGCCGCCTCGCTCGCCAGTACATTCACAAAAACTTATAGCGACCGTTGTCGTTTAAAAAACATAGCTTCGCCGCGCTTAATATTGACTGTACTTTGCTTAACTTCGTGCTATCTATTCTATTTCTACTACTCCTTCTTCTTAGTGGAACTCTTGTGTGTGTGACTGTAACCTGTGTCTGTGCAATAAACTTTCTTCCTTCTTTTGGTGTACTTCGGACTTTCTTTCTTCCCTTCGTACATCTACGTATCTGTACACACGCCTACCACTTCTACAATACTCCATAGCA
The DNA here is from genome assembly GCA_916614155.1 of Mesoligia furuncula. NCBI lineage: Eukaryota > Metazoa > Arthropoda > Insecta > Lepidoptera > Noctuidae > Mesoligia > Mesoligia furuncula. Next base: position 1,240,130 of record OU744808.1, on the reverse strand, counting down.
AGTTTAGACGTGATTAAAAACATGGCTACTAAAAATACGTCAATTTACGTTAGGCGCTCGCCCTGTCTAATTAGACAGGACTAAACTAATATTTATCTTCTGTCCTTTTCATAATGAAATAGAAAGAAAAAGATGTACTGAACTTAAATTTAGTTTAGTTTGTGAACGAGGGAATCAGCGCCATTATCAACTTACCTAGTTTCATTTTGGACGACTTTTTTTGGACCTATCAAGTTGTTCCTATTTCTACTTTATTTCTACTTCGAACAGTGAACTGCCCGAATAGCGTCCAAATCGTCTTACAAAAATGTTCTCGTCAAATCATTAATGAAAAAGTTTAACACGAGAAAAATGCAAATATTTCTTGTTTTCTGTTATTTTTTCATTTGTTTACTCTTTCAGAAAAAAGGAGAAGGCGACATTTTCATTTCAGTATCGGAAAAAACGAGGCTAATTAAAACCATGGAACTAGGTTATTGGCACGAAATGTTTCTTTGGGGAATTCGTCTTGGGACTGAATCTGATTTGAAAATACTGAAGTTGTTCACGGAATCCATTATGTTTGTTTTATTAAAATGAAAACTAGCTGATAAATAAATTGCAAAATTAAAATAAATTTCACCATTCGTACTGTATTTTCTCCTAAGCGGATTTCAAACGAAAAATAAAATATAGAAAGACGTTTGCTTAACTTGCACGTAGCTTTTAGCATGCACAAATTGTATTTATTTAAGTTTATTGCAGTTTGCACAGCACGCACAGCACCTTTTGTTATTTGAACATCCTTTTAACTAATACAAATAGAATCTTTTTTCTACCAACCTTATCAGTCACGACTTTTATCGCAAAAACTATAATCCGGATGTGACAAAAAGAGCAAAAGAGCAATGTGGTCGCAGCAGTCACAAGTCAACTCGAATACTTAGACCTTGGCAGTTGGCTGATAATCTCTGGTCACAAAAAATGGACCAAAAACTGTGACAGGCGATAAGGAGCCCGTGATCAGTTCGAGAGAGGATTATAAGTATTGTACAGATTTATATTTAAATGTTAATAAAATATGCTAAAAAAGACTTAAGGGGTTCGAGGAATAGTAAAGGATTATTATATTTTAAGACTTTTTTAGTGAGAACATAAGCAAGTAAGTACCTACTTAGAGTTTTTAATCTGATTTTCGTGCTTATAGTTTTCCATGGAACGTGTAATTCTCTAGGCGCTTGGGAGCTTACGTGAACCTAGTAATATCTTCAGAGAATATTCTACGAGTAACTCTATTCGAACTTGTGAATTGGCGAAAATTCAAACATAGACTGTTTAGATCCTAATCAGCAAATCCGATCTAGTAGAATACCAGCAAATTTGGACCTCAGTAGCGAACTGAGTCGACAAATATATTCCACACATTCCAAAGTTAGGTCTGTTCCAATAAACTGCCAAGGAAGCTGTGTGAAATTGGGACACAATTCACCTACCGTTCTCTAAACTCATGAAATACTAAACATTTAAGCAAAATCGATTCAACATTTATCTCGTATCGCTTTATCTCAGGTAAGGCCAAACGTGTCAAATATTTTGACATTACCAGCCGTTTGTGTGTCTATCCCCTGACAATCGGTGACATTTGTATTGTCAAACGAATAGTTTTGACATTCCTTTGTTCACAGCACAGATATAGATAGTAGTGTGTGTCCCCGGGCTTATAATAGCGATGCGTATTGTGAAGAATTTGTGAATACTTGAATAGTGAATAGAGTGTAGAGAAGAATGGGACCAATTAAGTAGGGATGGATTGATTGTAATCTTATTAGATAATAGTCATTGTTTGAATGAAAATGGTGCGTATTTAAATGATTGTTAGGTGAAGTGATTTGTGTAGTAACGTAATAAGGGATTGCTCGGCTGATGAAATGAGTTGATGTACTCGTGTGGACATTGTCAAACTTACGGCTTTATCTTTCGTTAACGGTTCCATTTGAAAGCGTGTTTACCAGTGTGGTGGCTAAGTAAGATGTAAGTGACCTGAACTTTAGAAAACGGATACGATAATGAAACGTTAATATTTTGGAAACACAAGATAATCAACTAAACAATCATGAGGCATCAGAAAAACCTCAGTGTATCGCTAATTAAGAACAAACTCCGAAGCGTGAGCTTGCAAAATAAAGAACATATTACTACTCTCTGTATTTTGTGATATTACTGTCAAAAGTCACAGTTAGTTTACGATTCGTATTCTTAAACTAACATGATTCTGTACACTTTCTAGTATTGCGAATAAAAAAACTACTTATGGAGTTTTATAATATCGTCATCGGATACGCCCAAAAGAGTCGGAAAAATCGGATTCGGAAATGGATAGAATGAATCACCACGAATTATCGCATGGAATAGGTAAGATTACACAGATTTCTACAACGAATTTTCCAATATTACTATGCCTGCAAGAAACGCGTTTGGTAGTAGACGATTACAGGTTCATGCATACTAATATTATAAATTCGAAAGTAATTCTGTCGTAACCTTTTCACGCCTAAACAACTGAACGGATTTCAATAAACTTTGGCGAGGAGGTATAGAGGCTACTTTTGCTCCCGGTAGAACATTCCCGTGGGAAATTTCTCGAAATCCACGCGGGCATAAGCTATGATTTAATAAGGAAACAAAAGATAACGACACTAAAAGCATGTAAATACAAAAATAACGCTCTTCTCGCGTAAATAGCATGTTAAGATGCAGTTCCATCTACGTGTTGATTACATCCAGGGATTGTGAAGGTTAACTACTGACTAGTTTAATAAAAAAACGCTACTGGACACCAGTACATCACCTCGTACCTAACAAAGCGCTATCTGTGCACATTAATCTAGTCGGTAGCACGCACTCGTTACCAACTCGCCTCGGCTACATCTCAGCAGTTCCCACACGGACACACGCCATTAAACTTAAATACTTACTCCATTATCACGGATTCACGGATTTATCGATCTCGATCACTTTGCTAACATTTAGGCTACGGACAATAACGGAAAGGTACAGACGCCAGCACATAAATCTACCCGAAACTGCCAAATTTTCCCATTAAACTTTGAACCTTATGCTTTAGCAACAAAGTTGAAAATGTATTTAAGAAATTTGACAGATTGTAGTAGCTTGATGTGCTGGCGTCTGTACTTTCAGAGGGTTTTTCGCCGAAGGATTAGGCAGTAGTAGAGGGCGAGCTTATTGGTTTATATAAAAGTCAGTAATAAAAAGTAGTACCTAATAAATCTTTTATTTTTTTAATTAGATCTGCTTGATCTTGTGTAGGATATAGTCCTTATGACTCCTTAATGAAGAGTCGAAGGAAAAATGTAATGTTTTGGAAGCAGACCGTACCAATAGCACACTCCGTGAAAATATCGGCAGGTACCTAAGACCGTGCATAGCGAGGCTCAGGGGAGGCCCCTTTACAGTCTCCCCAGGGATGTGCCTTTCAGGTTTTGGGAGGATGGGGGGGGGGGGGGGAGGTTATTCCGGAATTGTTCTTTTAAGAGGAACCGAGACTTACCCTATGTGCTGATGGTGATCACCAGGGTGGTTTTATTGCGGTAAAATCCCACACTCCGCGACCTCCGTCCCACTTATCCTCACGCTGTGCATAATAAATAATGCAATATGCATAGAACTATTGGCAAATTTAATAGTTCTGAGTCACTGATTGCAAGTTACACGCGACTAATGAAACTTTTCTTATTGCTGACTAAAAGCCAGAAGCTCTTCTGGCCGTCATGGAAATAATGGCAGCGAGGTTTGACTTTACGGTGTCAATAAAAGCTCTCTAGAAAAACTTCTTCACTCTTCAACACCATCTTCCTTTCATAAATAACGTATCAGTTACGTCATCCGCATAGCGGCCACCGCTCTTCTAGGAAACCGTAGCTTGAGGCCTACTTGCACCAGAAATCACTAAATATCTACGTTTAGCGCTAAACTAATAACCATAACCATAATCAGCCTATAATGTTGGGAACTGCTGGGACACAGGCCTCCTCTCGGTGAGAGGGAGTGGGCCGTGATCCACCACGCGGGCCCAGTGCGGGTTGGCAGATGTCACATGTCTTCGAATTTTTGGTTCTAGGACATGCCGGTTTCCTCACGATGTTTTCCTTCACCGTTTTGAGAGCAGTGGTGATGAAATAATTTACACAAAGTAAAGCTCCTGTCTGGGTTCGAACCTACGACCTACAACTCGTAAGTCGCGGCCGTTACCACTTGGCCACCACTGCTCTTTAAACTAATTTCTATAAAATATTTCTGTTTCTGTCATCTTTTAACTATTGACAGAAACAGAAAGATTTCTGAAATTCGTTTAGCTCTAAATACATTTAGTGATTTGTGGTGCAAGCGGGTCTTAGTGGACATTCCACGGAATACATTTTCTGTACTTAAGTTATATTTAAATGTGTCCATTTACATAGCTAATTGATACGATTGTCTCAGATTGACGCCACGCGTTTCAAATAATTAGTGAAACAAGTTTGTTTAGCGCTCTACAACATTAACATGCAAATCCAGTTTATTGTAGGAATGTTTTAGCTAATCACATTTGTTGCTTGTTTACTTTTAGTTTATTTTAGTGCCGAACGCTGATTAACTTGATGAAATTAAGCAATTTGTATGGATAACGGTGTTATTTATAGCTATTATTTATTAGTATGCAAATGTAATTTATTCATGGAACCATCTTTCTTGGTGACGTAATACTTCACTCCTTCTTTCACCTTCGATTCAACTTTATGTTTGCTTTAAGATAAATATCGTTTAATAAAGTTCCCAGTTTTCGTTATTTGTTGCTTGCCTGTCGGGCTTCTACAGACTGTACTTCGGAGAGTGTGCGCAGAAGCTCCACGACCAGGAGGCCTAAAAAGGCCACTTTAGCAGAATCATAAAAGTATAACATTATGAATTATAATGGACAGTTAACTGTTCAGTTAATGATTTTTCAGTTAGTTTTTTTTTTTCTGTGCTAAAATACCAATCAATCCAATCCAAATCTAATTTCTTTGATTATATCTACGTAGTGCAACGAAAAAAAGAAAAACACGAACTGTCTTTACCATATTATGATTCATAATCTTATCTTTTTATGATTATGCCAAAGTGGCCTTTTTAGGCCCCCTGATCCTACCATCGCTCTTTTACTACCGGACTACCAGACGTACTGCAGGGTACCATCCGCATTTGGTTCAGCGCTTCTCCTCCACATTTATTATGCGCTCGCTAGCCAAAGTGTGGAAAGCCTGCCAGCGTCTGTGCTCCCTTCTACATTTAACCCGTCTGCCAGCAAAGCAAGAGTGAACAGGCATCTTCTGGGCACGCTCGTTCCATCATAGTACTCATCCACCGCTTTCCATCAGGCGTGATCAAGGTCAAGAGCAGGCCTAGTCAACAATAAAAATAAATCAAGAATTTTTTGTGGTGTACAATAAAGTACATATAAATAAATCCCCCTCTTAATTTGATGTACCCTATGTTGAAAAGTGTCGCAACGAAATTGAATAAAACGTCTTTCTTTGTATTTTTTTTACGACGCTACATTGTGCAAGAGTGTTGTACAAATTATCGACATTGTATAGTATTTAAATAAAACTGCTGTAGCGTGAGTTGGACTCGGCGGTGGCGATACCTTCAGGAGATAGCTCCCAACGACCACTGTGCACACTTCTGTGCCACAGAGTATGTTACAGATGAGATACTCTTGTCTCTTTAGAAACCAAATGTATTGGAATGTTTTTGTGGAGGAGGAGTTCAGTGTAGTGGAAGCAATACTTTAAGTAGACTCCGCAGTGTATATTATGTAACAGATCCGACATCTATTTAGAGATGAATGAAGCTCATCATCATCTGCCTAGCCTTTTCCCAGCTATGTTGGGGTCAGCTCCCAGTCTAACCGGATGCAGCTGAATACCAGTATTTCACATCCAGTGATGAATGAAGCTATGTGTCAAATAACCACTCGCAAAGCTGACGGCGAAGAATCTTGTATCACTTATGTTTATTTTGACTACATAAATACCTAGTAAGTTGCGAATAAGCTCTAATATAATTGAATGACCTCCACATTTATTATGTGCACGGCCAAAATGTGGAACTCTCTGCCAGCGCCTATGTTCCCTATAACTCGTTAGCCTTCACGGCTGGAGCGAACAGGTATCTTCTGTGCATGCACGGTCCATTGTAGGCCTTGACAATCGCTATCCTTCAGGCGGGATCGAGATCAAGAGCAGGCTCATCAGGCAATAAAAAAATAACGACCTACTTGTATGTCTAAAACTAATTCATTTTACCAATTCACTGATTTTCTTTTTCCACAGATGACCTCTCCGTTGGTTTCTTTCATCTTTGTCGTCGTAAGTTATCAGACTGAGAGCATCAGGTCACAAGTCCTGGGGCGCAGCATTAAGATGGAGATAACAGCCGTTGACCGACTGAACGCCAGTCGTTCAGCGGGATCATTGCGCCTGCGCAATCACGGCGCAATTCGACGATATTGCCGTAATGGTCGCTTTCAGATGCGACGAAAGAATTGTTTGTTTTCTTGTTTTCTGCTTGTGATCTTATGTTGAAATCGTTTTTGGAAAGTTGCCCCTTGCACAAGTTGTCATGATTCAAACAAGTCATTAAATTCTTGATCTAAATTAAAGTAATGAAAATTTATTACAAGTTATCCTCAGTCTTCGCAATTTCAAGGACTCTACTTTACTTTAAGTAGGTATTTGATGGCAATAAAAAAGTAAATAATTTCTAACCTTCATTGTCCTATTTCCTGTAATCATGATAACGATTTTCTATCAGTGCTTTTTGAGATTATACAATTTTTACATCACTTACTTAAACTTTCTCACCGATCCTCGCAACATATAATAAAATAAACCAAATAACTATACAAACAGATCAGATAAGAATCTTAACCATATCACACCTACAGACACCTACAGACAGCCTAAGAACACATTACACTACAATGTAAAAGATAAAAGATAACATCTTGTAACCGAACGCGCCAATAACTTTATCATTAGCTGCGGAAGAAAGCTCTCATTGCGACAGTGTAATGCTCATGATAATTGCTGTTTATATGTTGATGTTATCGGCTATAAGACGACCGAGTGCAGGGACACGCATTCATTGTTGCTGTAAAGAAATTGTAGGGAAAGGAATCGTCTGTTGATGTTCAAAAGGCAGTTTAGATAGAGAATCGTATACGATTGGAATAAAATGATCACTATATATTAGGTTTAGGTGTAAATTGTTATGTTGATTTGAGAAAGAATGAACTATCCTCAGCTTCAAGGTTGAACATGATGTTGAATGAAGCACTCTCGAGACTTGAAAATTGAATGAAGAAATTCAATGATGATATAATTTTATGATACACATCCCTTAGCTTTACTTGGTGAAGACGGATATAGATAAACAGATAACTAAGTTACAGTGGAATACGTGCATAGTACATCATCTTTCTAGCCTTTCCCCAATTATGTGCCAGTATTTTACATGGAGCGACTGCCTATATCTTCACAACCGAAAATAGAACAGAATACCTACTCTTTATTATGTACACCATATAAATTACAGACATATTATATATCTAGAAACTGTACAAAGGGTGACACAATGGGCGGTCTTATCGCTAAAAGCCGGGACCTAGTTACTGGGTAATACGATAGGTACTCCTTAGTAGGTTTGGTTGGCAAACTTTCGGGCTTTTGACGATCCGTAACGACTATATAATATTATTATATAGATCCATGAATGACAGCCGAGACCAACGGCTCAACGCGCTTTCCCAACCACGGAAGGGTCTTCGTAAATAAAGATGGTTACCCATCCACGGAACAACCGCGGCAAGCGTAGCTTAATCTTTTCGATCCACCCGTGCGGCTGTTATTACTAAGCCACAAGTTATTACAAGCCCAACCAAATACATCGAAATAAAAAGAACAACGAGTGATTTTATCACAACAAGCGATCTCTGCTATGATGTTTTTAGTTTTGATGAAGAGGTTTTTTTTTTTTATTAATGTTCAAAAATATCGCAGAGTTAAATTACTATGTAACATACTGAAAAGCCACAGAAGCCTTTGATGGCTTATACATGGCTAGTGAGTTCGGAAATAATGATAAGTACACAATCTAATATTAGTACTACAGAAACAAAAATAAAGAAACAAATTAAAAGTATATAAATGAAGACAAAAAAAAGTATATAATCGGAACTAGAACTAATGCATCTAGGTACAACCAATACACATCGAAGTCAAGTGAAGTCGTGTCGTCTCAACTTGCTTTAAAAATGCCGCTCGTCAACATATGTCTGTCGCAGTCGCCTCAAAATAATCCGATTACGTGTCTTTGAATTTCCATATAATTGTGGCTTTGACTTGTCACAGTCGATTGAATATTTTTACGTGAGAGGATTCCTTTATACCTTTTGACTCCATGTTGTTGATACCGATGTCTTTTTGTGAATATGTCGCGGTGAATGGTAGGAACGTGAATGACAAAGTTGAAAGGTTATAAAATGAATGATATGAGATCGAATTATGAAAATAAGCTGCGCAAAATAAGTAGGTAGGTACAGTTGTTTATTAAGATTTGAAAAAATGCAATCAGTTATCTTTTTCAAAATCAAAAATAAAATGATATGCACTAATTTTATTTATCTCTATCCCGATAAAAATACCAAACGACACAGCTTAAAATTGGTAACGATTTCTTTTACCTAAGGATTATTATTCCGCAGCTGTTTTCAAGCCCAAAAAGAAAAAAAAATCGGAAAAAAAAATCTCCAACATTTGTCAACCCTACATCTATGCTAACGAATATCCCGCACATGTATTCACCTCGTTATCGATTTAATAACGATACGAGTCACTCGATTCTAATCTCGATACGTAATCGGATTAGTGGATATTGTCAGCGAGATGTGATTCGTACCGAGTCGCCATTGTCGTGACTTGAGCCTTAAGTAACGTTCACAACGAAATGTATCGATTGTTGAGTTGACGAAACTTTACAGACATCCATACTAATATTATAAATTCGAAAGTAACTCTGTCTGTCTGTCTGTATGTTACCTTTTCACGCCTAAACCACAAATTTGGCAGAGATTTAGATTGCACCCCGGGGACATAGAATAGTTTTTATTGGCATACCTCGCGGGCGAAGTCGCGGGCGGTAGCTAGTATTACATATTTAAATTGTTAATAAATCCTCAACTTATACCCTTACGTACTACCTTACTTACTTACTTAAGACACGTTAAAAAATCCTTTTTATTTTAAAAGTCCCAAACTTAATCCAAATCTCTTTAGGTCAGATATATTTTTTGATTCTGATTAACTTTTTTCAGTTCTCAATTTCCACTCAGTTTCTTTAATAACAGTTCAGAAAGTACTTGATTGATTTTATCTCATTTCGAATTCAATTGTAAAAATAGCTTTCTTTTATTTAAGGCGTTTGTAAGTAGGTAGTTCCATTAACAAGGAAAATGAGAAAATCTACGGTGTAAGTTTCTTTGTGTGCAGAAAACTGGTATCGGAGCTTTCTTGTGTAAGTACGAGTTTAAAAATCATACAGGATATTACTTCCTTATAAAAATGAGCAATAAAGAAAATCCAGGGTGTTTTCGAGGAGGCAACGATTGCCCTTATTTCGGACCAGCTTTCAAGTCCTGTTGGAGTCCGGCCAGGGCGCATTTTGGCCGACAACGCGACGCCATCTTGCACTGTTTCGTGCGCTTAAATAAATGTCGCCGGCCATTTTGTGATAATGTTTTAATTTACGATTTGAAAATGTGAACGGAATGTGTACAATAAAATTTATTTATTGGTGTGTAACCACGAGATTTAAGGAAACGGATTGAATTGGGTCGAATGTTTAACATTTATCTTTACTAATAGGTACTTACTTAGTTATCTACCTAGTACAGTCAGACCCACTATCGAATTGCTGACCGTCAAAAAAAATCTAAGACTTTTGAATAGTGCTGCCAAAATTTTTATGAGTTATCAAAACACTTTGTCACCACTCTATTCTTCTATTTTAGTTTTGCCTTTACTTAACCGACAGTTGACTGTTGTTGGTGTGAAAACTGCTTGCACCGATTGTGCACCCCTTACTAAAGGGCTATAATGCTCACGTTAGCAGTTCATCCACCAGATACAATAAAACTAAATCGAAACACAACTAAACAGCACGAATCCCAATATATTCAGTCTCCCCGGTATATTTAGGGCAGCATTCCTGTCGGTAACACATCAGTATATCGAGTTACACACATTACCGCTGAACCGAACACTGCAGTTGTCAGTACACGTGGCTGAAGCACTTATTTTTAGAAATTACCGACGAGGAACTTTTTAACATCCACAATAGTGATGCTGACTGGTTATAGTCTTGTAAATGAACATTTAACGGTGCAGGATAGCCTTTACCAGAAGTGGTCATCGTATTCAGCAGCTTTAATATCATCAGAATTGTGAAGGAATATAGCAGTTCATCGTAGACGTGGTACGACAGCGCCCCAGTGCGGCGGAGCAGAAGACAGTCGCTGCGCTACCATCGATGTGACATCTTACTTACTAGACTAGCAGTGGTAGGTAGTGACACTGGCTGGTGATAGGCACTCTAGCTGCTAGAGTAACTCTTATTCGACCTCTTCGGTGGTTAAAACGAGATGGCGCCACTTTCGGCGCCGTCCTATTTATACTGTTCTTTTAATTCAAGAGTTGGGCTTTTATAGATATGAACAACTGCAACATCGGCAGTTCTACAGATTCCACATTTCGCAATAAGGTAGCATAAGAAGCCTATCAGAGAATGGTTTATTTCCAGTACCTACCTACGTTATAAAATAATGCACAAATACATTTTTTGAAGAGGAATATTAACTTGAATGTCAATTAATGTTCCATTAATACAAACATTTCACTGTTGGATTGCCTAGAAAGTACATAATTAACTTAGGTACCTACTTTACCTAAAATACGACCACAAATAAACAGCTAAGTATAACATACATACTAAAAACCGCACGACCCATGTTATCAGCCAACTTGTGTACTAAACTTAGCAACTAGGAGGTGCAGCGCTACAAAGTACAAACTGAAAGTTTTTGACAGCACGATAAACTGTTTAACTGCACTCCTGCGGCAATACGGCACTACGGCACCACGGCACTCCGACGGTGCCACTTATCACAGTTACCACACTATTATTGGAGGATCGGTTACCTTCGCTAACTTTGACATATTGTAACTTGAAGTTTCGACATGCAATTAAGATGGAACTGATGGAAGTTCAAAACGTTATTTGAAGATTCTGACACATTTCTAATGTTCCGTGTAATGTGACAGGCGAATAGCTAGTGGTAAAATAGGGTGCGCCAAAGTTCACCTAAATTTTCAACTCCGATAATTGGAAATCCGAAAATGTTCTTCCTAAAATTTTTCATCCTAACAATCACAATTCCTAACTACTCTGTCTCTAATGTTCATAATTCCGAAGCATTCAACTTCATAATGTCAGTAGCAATAAACATCTATTATAGTTTTATTTGTTTTCCTATATTTTCTCAACATAACCATCTTTTACACTATTATTCAAAGTCATATCTTTTTTGTTTAGATTTTATTTATAGCGGTAACCAACATAATATACAAAAGTAACACATTTGTAATGACATCTTAGGATGCAAGAGGGACTTGGGGCACCCCGACTCGGACAGGTTAGGTTTGAAGGGGATGACGGGGGCTCGAGTGAGCGAGCAAAGCGAGCGAACGAGCCCCCGTCATCCCCTTCGTGTTAGGTTCCTTTAAGCCCTGTAGACAGAAATAGGGGCCCCGCGAAGCGGGGCTCCGTCGACTACGCCTAACCACATATTTTTGTAGATAAAAAAAACCTTTGGGATTTCTTTTCTCGGCCACTATGATTTTGCGAACTTTGCGGTTTTCAAATTTACACTAATAAAGAATCTATATAAAAAAGAGTCTATTCTATCCAAAAAAAAATAGCTACTATCAAAAAGCGCCGGGTGTGGAAGTACAGTGGTTCCATAGACACAACTCAGTACGTTATGTAAAGCATACCCCCAAATAATAATCATACCCTCAATTTAAAACTATAAATATCATCTTCTAATATTATATTTAGGGATAAAAGCGTTATGATAAAAAACAGTAGGAGTTTAAATATATTTACATTAATGATATTATTAATTACAATTTTCGGAAACATGAGTGTTATGAACATCGCCAGTAGCACTACAAATAGTATGAATGAAAACTTTAGGATGAAAAATTTTAGGAAGACTGATCATTCGGATTACAAATCATTAGGAAGAACAATTTCGGGTAAAGAACTTTAGGTGAGCCAATATGGACCCGGTAAAATATTTGTAGATAAAAAGATATTGTAATGGTTTTCATTGTATTCCAAGGTCAAAGGAGGTACATAATTTTTTATGTAACTCTTTTTTTTACTATCACTAAAATGGAAAACGCGGTTTCGTACCTACAGAATATATTTTTTTCACGTTATGATTCTATCAATATTATACTTATCTAAATTGCTTGTCTTTGACAATATTTTAGTCCCTTTAGTGCTTTAGAAAACAATATTGAATTTCTTATAACCTGAAATAAGATCAAATTATTCTAAAACTAGCGGTCGCCCGCGGCTCCGCGCGCGTGGATGTGGCGGTTTTCGCGACAAAAAGTAGCCTATGTGTTAATCTGATTTATATAACCACAGCGGTCCCCCGCGGCTCCGCCTGCGTGGATGTCGATTACCGTTACAAAAAGCCTAAGTTTGATCCCATGTGTTCAACTACCATGTGTACGACAAACAGGAGAAATAGTATTATATTGATTTCGCCATAACTTTCAAACCAAACGTCCAATTTTTATGAAATAAAGACTAAACATTATCTACATAAACAACACTTTGTGACGAAATTGTTTATTTTGATAAGGAGTAATGAGATGTGTAAAATAAATGCGTTTAAATGAAGTCCTAAAAAAATTCAAGATTTTTAAATAAAAAAATGGTTCTTGTGCTTAACTCGAAATAGATAGGTACAGTATGTTGCGGACTTTTTTGTAGATATTTTTAAGGTCTTTAATTCATTAGAACATTTTAAGGTTCTATCTTTTATAGTTTAGGCGGCGTACGCTAAATAAGGAACTTTTTGGATGATTTTTTACACCTTGGGTCCGAAAAACCCAAATATCTTACGGACCCCTATTTTTTCTAAAATAAAATATAGGCAATGTTACTTGCAGACAATGTAGCTATCTAATGGTGAAAGAATTTAAAAAATCGGTCCAGTAGTTTTTGAGTTTATCCATTACAAACAAACAAAAATACAAACAAAATAAATGCTTTGACTTTGACTTTATAGTGTAGATATATTATAAACATACTATCTCAGTAAATTGAGTCTCTTCAAATTCAATACACGTTCTCAAAAGAAACAATCATCTTTTGTGTCTAAGGTGTATGAAGGGCGAATCTAATACTTGCAGAAATAATTCAATAGCTTGTGCTTCGAAATTTAGGTCAGAAAGTAAACACTACAACGTAAAAGGTGTTTCAAAACTGTTACAATATTTTGCACACAGGAGTGTTTCTATTTTAGATTGTTTTGGGTTACTCTACTGTGTTAGTCATGATTTTCATGCGGATGAGTAGTTTCTCTGCTAACAAAGAATAGGCCACGTCATTGTCCCCAGGACGATGTTAGGACTGACTGAAGCATCACGAGTGTGTAACCTGATCTGCATCCTAATTGCGTAGGTAACACATTTTCAATCACAATCCATTTCTTTTTTGTTTTGAAGGAAATCCATAGCTTCATGGAAATGGAAAGAATTGCACTCAATTTTCATTTTATGTGGTTTGCGCAATTACTCCACTGATGTTTTTGAGTTGCTGCATTTCCTAATTTGCCAGATTTTCATGTTACATGGTCCGTCCCTTCAACTGTCAAGAAATCCAGAGATCGGTAACAATAGAAAAAAAAGTAATTGTGTCTCATTCGTGACAGTTGAGATAGTTTGTTGGGTACGTATAGTGGTAATTGATTAAGGAATACAACAACAGTAAAAATGCGTTTCATTGTTTAAAAAATCCCAAATCAGCGGAAAACAGCAGATAAATGACACAAAATTAAGCCGATGAACGAGGCGCACCCGACACTTTTCAGTGGCATTGTAAATGTTCAGTAATTAACGCCTGAAACGGGACGCTTCAGCCGGAAGCAAGCGTGTCACTTACCTCAAGTTGCTCTGTTTTACTTAATTTTAACATTTTCGGAGATAATGTAGAAAAAGTTTGAGAAATGGTGGTGTCGGGTGACAGCAGGCCTGTTGCTATAGAGCTTTACTATAACATCTATTTTTAGAAATGCCAATGTAGCTCTTGTACAGACTTTTAAACGACGCTTAGCGGGCCTCATTAGCAAATATTATAAGATACCTACTCGAGGAACCCGTCTTTAAAAAAATCAGAATCTGTTTGTCTACCGAAATGCTCAAGTTAATTTATCTCATGCCGATTATAACAAATGGTTGTCGAGATACCAACACATTTGGCAGACGAATTGAAGACTTAATTATCTGCAACTTTCATAAATCGTAATTCCGCTGAGCTCCAAACAACCGTGCAGGGTGGATACATTGTGTAGACGCGAGGTGACCCGCAGTGATTGAGTCACGGCGGTCTGTCTAGCGTTATTGTTATTAATTACATATTTATTGGATGTTGCTTGAGATAGGGTACGACCATAGCGTGAGCAGTAGCGAGCAACATTGGGTGGGTACTTAAGACTCCTGCAAACAGGCACGACACGCGATATAATCGGGCGCGACCACGGATATCAATGGGCGCGACACAAAGGCATCTCTCGATGCGCGACTTGCGCTGCCTTTGTGTCGCGCGCGATTTTATCGCGTGTATCTGCTTGATAGGTTTCATAAATAGGTTCCACAATACTATTACTTTATTACTCCATAATAATATGTGCTGGGGAAGTAACTAACATTTTTGTTTTTCTGATAATGGATACAATTTTGTTTGGGGTACAAGCTGAATTTATTGGTCTGGGCTCTATACCCAAAACATTATTTATTAATGTTCAGCGTCTGCGGGTCTTGTGCCTATCGTTCTATTAAATGGTATTGTCATACGTGTATAGTTACATACATGACTATAATTATTTTGTTTCGTATTAGGAACGCCAGCCAGAAAGACTCATTAAGACTCCTGCAGACAGGCGCGACGCGACGGTGCGACGCGATTCTTGTGAACAATTTCCATGAAGTTTTTCTATGAAAACTTGTTCTACTAGCGTCGCTCGTGTCGCGCTGTCGCGTCGCGCCAGTCGGTGGGGAGCCTCACTCCTTTGTGTCTAAACACACTATGCCGAAGTTACGCGACCGAAGTTCGGCATGATTACGCCTGCTGCTATGCTATTTGAATTACTGACGACACAATATGCCGAAATTACGTTGCGTTAAATAGCATTGAAATAGCATTGCGGGCGTAATCTTGCCGAACTTCGGTCGCGTAACTTCGGCATAGTGTGTTTAGACACTTTGTCTCGTTTCTCATCAAAATCGCTGTCGCTTATCACCCCGGCGTGCCCTGACCAAGAATTAATATAAATAACATTTTGACAAGGCTGGTGAGTGTGGCAGTGTGTATTGTAACGGTTGTAAATCGCACCGGACGCTGCGCCCGCGCCGTTTTACGTTATCGATTGTAATTGGTCAATGTTTAATTGATTTATTAACCTACTTACTGTGTTGGATTGGGAGAGTGACTTACTAAATATTTGACTAAAATATGATTGTTTGTTGTAACAATACTACTTGAAGTTTAGTTTTGTTTTACCGTCAAATCACCCCGTTTGGTATAGGGATGCAGGGGTGAATCGGGACGAAACTTTAAAAGCGATTTTAACATTGAAATAATATATTTTGTTGCCAAAAAGGAGTCTGTTTATTGTATTACGTGTCCTTTTCGGCAACAAACTGTATTATTTCAACGCTAAAATCCATTTTAAAGTTTTGTCCCAATTCACCCCTGCATCCCTATTCACACTGTTTGGTGGTATATGGTGTAGATAAAACATACCAGGTCGGTTAATGAAAAAATAGTTTGATTGAGTCATCCAGAATTGGCATCAACTTTTACATCTAAAGATGGAGAGGTGGTTGGTGGATGGATGGTTCAGGAGTGAATTACATCAGTAGCAGTTACTATAATTTGAATTTGATTATTTATAGGTAAATTAATTCGATTATCTACAATCTACATTTAATAAATGAAAATTATTATATTTCATAAAATCACACCAATATTATAAAGGCGAAAGTTTGTGAGTGTGTGGGGGTGTGTGAGGGGGTGTGTGTGTGTTTATGTGTTTGTTACTTCTTCACGCTCAAACGGCTGGACCAATTTTGATAAAATTTTGTATGGAGGTAACTGACATCCTGGATTTAGGTATAGGCTACTTTTTATCCCGATATTCCCGAGGGATTGGCATTTACGCGCGTAAAACCGCGAGGCGCAGCTAGTAAGTATATAAATAACTTTTCTGGAATTAATGTGTTATTTATGCTATAATACAGAACATTGCTGAAGGGATACACTCTTATACACACACACACACCAACCTTTTCCCGCCACAGTAGCAACAGTAGCCAAGTCTGCGAAACAAAATCTTTTCATCAAGACAAATACATCTTACTCTGGCAATCATACAAAATAAAAACACAATGTCACAAAGAAATATTGTTCTCATATTTATACGAAGAATGTCAGTGAACAATAAATAACCGAGAAAAGGGAAAAGAAAGCGACTCCCGGCGAGCGTGTATGTATGTGGCAGTGATTCCTATGAAAATGTCCCATAACAGGCTTCATAGAAACCTCTGAGTCCCTCACAATGAGGAAATATATCACGATGCATTGTTCACATGCGGTATTCGTGGGTTGTGTGTGCTAGACACAGGATAAGTCTGTGCTAGAAGGTGAACTTGTGAAGGACTCTGAGAAGAATGATGAGGCACAGCTAAGTTCGTATTGCTAATGATGCAATTTTCAAGTTGACAGCGACGACAAGAAATAAGTGCATTCTACGAATTAGCTATAGGTAGTGCCGCGAATTAATTGGAGTTTGATTAAATGGAAAAGTTTGACAAAAATCAATAATGGAACAATTCCTATGCTTCGGGCTTCTAACAAATGACAAAAAAAAAATACTGATGAGACGTAAGTACTACGACAAACATGTCCCAAAAATGGGCGATAATAAGCCGTCTTTTGGGAGACAAACAAAGTGAGTAATAGAAATACAGCCCTGTTCAATTTGGAAGGATTTTTGCAACGAATTTGCGGTAGGAGTAATCTGGTAGAAATCATCACGTAACGTAAAAGCGTTATGTTCCATGAAACTTTCTCTCTAGTTGATTTCATGGTTTTCGAGGGAGTTAAAACCGATAGAGAGGTCAAAATGAAAATCCGAGATGGCGGCTGCGAAAATTTGAAAATTTTTCCACATCGGTGTCGTTTTCATGGTTTTCGAGGGTCCTGAAGCCAATAGTGAGTTCAAAATCAAAAACTTATACGAAATGGCTCTGTATTAAAACCGCGTATTAAATTCACACTTTGTCTCTGTCTCTTTCTATTATATACGAGTGTGTGTGCGTGCACCTATCGTGCTTCGTTCCTGATAGGGGTCCTCCGACCGCACACATTTTTATTCTTAATGAGACTTCTACTCCTTTTCTTTTACATGTCAGTAAGTAGTTATGGCGTAAAGTTTGACGTCATAACAGGGGAAATTCGGCGACGATTTAAGATTTAAGATGTCGCTCGTGAAACTCAAGATGAGGTGTTCACAAGGAATTGTAGATGGTTTACTGTTCATGTTCATGTTTGAAGCAGCTATATGTTTATACCAGTGAGGAATGAGAGGGAAATAGAATTCTCGTGTACCTAATAGAGTGAACGAATTGTAATAAAACGAGGAAATAGCAAGAAATATTGGTACTGAATTAAAGAACAAAGGAATGTGGTACATTAAGAGCGTTTACGCCTTACGGCATTTCATACAAACTGTCAAGCCCTTATTTTTCGAAGTGAATGAACCGATTTTAATGAAACTTCACATGCATAAGCAGGATACAATGGTCTAAAAAGTTGGTAGAAAACATTTTCGAAATGTGTTATTTAAACAAAGATAACTGGAAATCTCTCTTTCTATGGAAAATTTAAAATCGGTCTAATTTGGCTGTAACACTATTTTTTGAAAATGTTCTCTACTAACTTTTTAGACCTTTGTATGAAGATGATCCTGCTTATGGGTATGAAGTTTCATTAAAATCGGTTCATTCATTTAAAAAAATAAAGACTTGTAAGTTTGTATGAAATGTTGTACGGCGTAAGTAAAATTATAGGTTAGAGAAAGCTTTTATGTTGAAAGCTGGTAAATTTAGTGTGTTACTAGCTGTACCTGCGACTTAATTCGTGTGTATGTCGGAAAACAAATTGGATTTTATGGGTTTTAATTTGTTTGTGGGGAACCCTTATTCTTCTTCTAATATAAAAGTAGCTTAAGTTATGTCTTATTAGCCATCTGCCAGTGAAAGTTCCGTTAAAATCGATCCAGCCGTTTCGGAGATAATCCGGAACAAACAGACAGGCAGATAAAAAAAATATAATTACCGTCATATACATTTAGTAAAAGCTGTGTTATTTTGACATTATATATACAAACAGACACTTCAATTTTATTCATTTGTTTACATAAGTAACCAATCATTATAGGCTAGGGATATATTTAACTTGAATCAAATACCTATTTAGTTGTCGGATTTCTATCCTAAGTTTCAATCCTTAGGTAAGGTAAATACAAGTTGTAAGACTACCAGACTGGTTACCCTCACATAGAGCGTTTTAATATGTCCTGGTTTCATTTAACAGTTCTCACTATACATAGTTATGCAAACACATGTTACCCCATAAACTTATCTAAACTATTGATCAAAAATACTCGTAAAAGCTGTATTAGGACACAGGCAGCACTTGGCAATAACACCGTCGCGGTCGTTTTAATTAAGTAGTTCTCCCTATTAGTCACGTCGTTGACCAATACCAGCTAATACGTAGGTGTTGCGGCTAAGTATCTCATTACCATATACCTGTTAGGAAGAGATGGTGCGAGGGATGGGTATAGTATCATAGAGACATAGCAACTAGAAACACCTGGACAAGGGGCGCACAGAGCCGGGAAGTAAGGCTGAAGGGAACAGAGTCATATCTCTAGCAGTGGATAATGATGGATGTTGTGAAGCTAAACTGTGCTATACCTGCAGGAAGATTTTTTTATCACCATCCAAAGGAAATTGCTCATTTCTCTACTGACCGCCGTTGCGCATCAAACAATTTTGTATGATACCATAAATTGGATATAAAAGCGGGGTAATGTCGTACTTTCATAGGAAATTAAAATTATCCATTTATTTATTGGGGTTTTTGTTGTACTTTGATTTTCTGCTCAGTTTTGAGGTTAGTTTTGTAACAAGTCTTCCACCAAAAAAAACAGTATTTTACAACAATATGATTTGATTCACATAAAACAACAGAAAATAGTTCCAATAAATCAATGAATGATCCCAATTAAATAATATTACAAAGGCAGGTCATGCTAAATGTAGGTTTTGATAGGAAATAGAAAATAAAAATGCTTGAATATAGGAATGCAATAGTTTCATTGGTCCATATTATCATCATATTCATAAAATATGTCGTCTAAAATCGGAGCCGGTGGCTCCACAGACCTAAATCGAGCCCAACTAAGATACCACAAAATGGTCATAATGAGAGCACATCATCCCATTGTCTGATTACCCACCAAACAATTGCAATAATAGCTATTAATATCACCTAGGTACTGAGTTACTTATTAATTAAAATGTAAGCGTAACCTTTCTGCTGACATGTCGTGACTTAATTCTTCCCCTTACTAAATACGTGTCCGTTCCCAGTACCAACGGCAAGTCAACCTCAATGTCGTTTGCTAGTTCAATTCCGCATATTTCGTTCCTACTCACATGCTCCCAATAATACGACTAACATCTAAAAATAAATATAATAGATATAACATATTCAGTAAAGAAATTGATCTTAGCATTAGTTTAATAGAAAATATACATATTGTATTAGTTTAATAGAAAATACACATATTGTCACAGACAGGCAAAAGTCACAAACAAGATCAAATCAAACTAAGAAAAGTATAACTGGTGGTTCTTAGTTCCCATCTCATCATCTTCCTCTTAGCGTGTCGACAGCAATCTAAATGGACTCGGCCCAGAATTCAGCTACTTGTTTGCCGCCATCACCAGCGTCCTTCAGTTCCAGTACAGTGCAGCAGACGGGACACGATATTAAGTGTCCCATCGTTTGTGGAACAGCACAACATTTACACTCCAAGGCGGTGTCGTCTATGAATCTCCACCTGAACAGGTTGTCCTTACTTCGGCCAACCAGGGTCCGAAGGTTACCCAAGGTAACTCATGTCCTGGTAGGAGCTCTTCAGTCGGTGGAACGAATGGTTTGGGTAAGGAAGCACTGTGTCGCCACAGCTTCAGTCTGTATTGTGATCGTTCGCAAGTGAGTGGTACAACACACTTCCCCACTTTTCTCATCATGATGCATTTAAATGTATATTTTGAACTTAGTTAAACAGCTTCTAGTATTAGCTGTAAACAACAAAATACAAATGTGCTGAAAGACTTCCATTATATCCGTTGCCTCTCCGACTTGATGACGGGGTAGAAACAGCTCCCACAGCGTGACGTTTTTAACGAAATCGTTGGTGATTTACTGCACTGAAAACACAGGCCGTAGTCGTAAAAACGTTCTACACAATCCACAGCACAGAAACAGTACAATGGTCTCTATAAGAATTCTTGACCGTGCAGAAATCTGAAGACTCAACTGGACACGATGTTAACGCAATGATAAGTTATTTTTTAGCACAACAAACTCAGCAACTATCAATAAACAAGTAATAACAATGTTCGCTGCGAAGTGCTGGTCGGCAGGTCGACCGACATGAGATGCTTTATTTGACAAATAATTATTGACACTTTTGACACATTTGGCAGTTCACCTTTCACATTGCTCGTGATAGTGTTACCAACAGTTAATCTTAATCACCCTGACCATGTGATTTGTCAATAATAGAAATAGTTTTAATTAGTAAAGTAATGTAACTACACTAACAAGTATGGACAAATAATTAGTCTGAAATAAATGATTTAATTTAATATTATTTTAAAGATCTTAAAAATATATAATTATATTAAGTTAATTAAAAAATAATAAGGAGGACAAATGATAAAAAACACTTTTACACGTCAAACATATTTTTTTAAACTAGATGAGAAGGGCGTTTCCTATCTGACAACTCTGAGAAGAAAGGCCGTAACAAACTCAGAGTCACAATCTCTTTTAAAGCCCAGACATAATCTTGGTCAGATCATGTGCAGACCATGTGTA
Source organism: Mesoligia furuncula (assembly GCA_916614155.1). Lineage (NCBI taxonomy): Eukaryota > Metazoa > Arthropoda > Insecta > Lepidoptera > Noctuidae > Mesoligia > Mesoligia furuncula. Next base: position 1,218,515 of record OU744808.1, on the reverse strand, counting down.
AAGGTGTCTGAAATGTTCTTTTGAGAAAAGAACCACACAGATTGAGTGGACCTGTCCAGTCAGTGCTCCCATTTGTCAGTAAACGTGCAGCTCAACGCAGAACTTAAGAAGCTCAACGATTCGACGAACAATACCAAAGAAGGGACATTTGGGTAGGCCGTATACATTAGGTACTCCAACTGCCAGATCATGACTAAAACGGAACCAATGACCCAGGAAGAATGTCATAGTTGAAATTATTTTTAAAACTCAGCGTCTGTCTTTATACTAAGCGTTAAGACCGATTATGGGGAGGTTCTTAAAATTGGCAACACTGCTTTTACAAAAATACTCCATTTAAAAAAGTATGCAATAAAATCGAATTAATAACTAATTAAATACAAAATATTAACCTCACATACGATTTCAATCAACTGAACTCAGAAAAGATAAAAAAATATTTTATAATTTATAAGTATATTTTTATGGCCATACTCTATTGCTTTAAAGCGGTACTAGTTATGGGTTGTTCTACCCATGAATATGAACAACTTTCACTATGGGACCAACTCTGAAATCACAAAAAGAAATCAGCTGTTTAATACAAAAGTTCAATACCTACTTGACCAAAATGTATGAAACAGCTGATTTTTTTTTCGTGATTTTAGAGTTGGTCTCATAGTGAAAGTTATTCATATTCATGGGTTGAACACTCTGTAAAAATTTGGATGGTGATAAAAAAATCTTCCTGTATATGGGACAACTTTCCATCTTATGACGGGAACTCATTAGTAGAATGATGGTGATAAATTTCACACGAAGTCAGCAACTATATTCAGGGACCTTTCAAAATGAAATACAGTAGGGCTTTCTGAGCTTGGTGTTCTGTCAAAGACGGCAAAAAGGCACCCGGAATCATGTGCTAGCTACATGAGCATTAAATGAAGATTCATACTGACTATCGTTCTTAACACCCGATTTTTGAAGTGAAAACTTCTTTATGGGCATTTTTTGAGATGGGAAAAAACCATTGAACTCGCGCCACTGTTACCGTAAGCGACACTGCGAGTATTTTGTTTATAAGACGATTAAAAAACTTACCCACTTCAGTTGTAGTCGGTTTTAATGTATATCCGATATGTGAGTGATGGCAAAGTATTCTGTTTGTGTTTTGTTTTCACTTCTCTCGGCACTCCCGGCGTGCCACTTTTTTTTTTTAAGCTTTTCTTTTTGTATGCCGTCGAGTGTAAATACAAGGCAAGGCAAGGCTCGCTCCCTGTCACATGGGACTTAAACATAAATGTGGGTATTGTAGTAGTACTAGTACTACCATATGTAGTCAAAACTAATACCTTCGTGGTACGTAAAATTATATAACGCTAGTGCAGCACCCTGAAGATATACTCTCAATATCAGCGCCGAATCACTCTCACGCCATTTATTGTAGGCGGCAACTACCTTGTACTGTCTAATGAATTCCTCTAGGCAACAGTTGTAGCCCGTGAAAAATTGAGCCATTTTACTCTCTTTACAAAAAAACAAATTCAACCACTTAGCTTTGGAATCCTCCGGCGGCGATTCTGCGCCTGTTCTATACTCACTGCCCTTGGCTTACTGCTTGGCGTGCGAGGGGTATAAGTATTGTACTATAAGTACACTTCTGGCTAACCTTTCTGGGAATACAGGCGACATGTGATGTTATGTATATAAAAGCTGATTGTGCGCACATACACTAAGTTTCATTAACACATTCGCGAAGCGCCTTCCAGGTCTTATAGCTCTAAAGGCAGCAATTAAGATTCTACGGCGCATGCCCGGTGTCGCCTCGCCTCGTACGGGGAACCTGCGCAGGCGACGACCACTCGCCCCACAGGGCTGGCAAGGAAACGCAATTAATACCAACGATTGATTAGTCAGCCAGTTTATTATAGACTAATTGGAATTGATGGGGAGTGGTCATTAGTAGTTTAAGTGTGAGTTACACATCCTTATTTCCGATTAGGAGGTGTGTATGTAAATGTGTATTGAGTAGCTATCTCTTTCCAATTTATTATTCAAATTAGATAGTTCACAGAGCATTGATGTTATGTTTCGTCATTGTTCTGTTAGGGCTATATCAGTTCGAGGTAGGCACTATACAGGGTTATTGGAAAAACACCAACAATCTCTTAAGAGGTCATTGTATTCAGCATTATAAACAACTTTTAGTATGGGACCAAACTTGAAATCGCGAAAAAAAATCAGCTGTTCCTTACACTAATATAATAATATAACTAGTCAAAATGTAGGGAACAGCTGATTTTTATTTCACGATTTCACGTTTGGTCCTCCAATAAAAGTTGTTCATAATGACCAGTACAATGACCTCTTAAGAGGTTGTTGATGTATTTTCAATAACCCTGTAGGTATAGGGAGACCTCTTCTTCCACCTCCTATGTCAAATAAACGGTCTTCTTCCGACCAAACTCACGGAGGCCGACAGCTCACCGCCGTCATCACACAGGGCCCTCCCTGTGTGTAGTCTAGGGTCTAGACTCTCCGCTTCTTTCATCATTTGCCTGTTGTTTTACTTCTGTTAGGCGTTTAATTAAGATACAGGCGTTGCGTTCAGAAATGACGGTGTTCAATTATGATGAATAGTAATTTTTCTATGGAGAGTGTTGCAAGTTGTGTGTAGTGCAGACCTTTGTCCGTGCTCGGTGGAAGCTGCGCGGCTTCTCAAGAAAGACCCGTATCATGTTGTGTCTCACGTCCCGCGGTAGTAGGTACATACGACACCTTGTTACCTACACGTAGGTACTCTCATCTTGGAGCACGTCCTTCTGTCTGTGACTCACGGCTTCTACTAAATACTGGCCGTGAATGGGACACCTGAGATGGTTGGTGTCTAAACGTCGAAAGTTCAACGAATACATTTAAATACCTACATAGTATTAAGTTGTTGTAGATTGTTTTAGTGGAAAGTCGTGAGGGAATGTTGCCATACTCACCATGTTGAGCTAAACGATTGGTAATGGTCTGTGTATGCAATGCTATGCATACCAAAATGACGAACTGAATAGTTCCAAAGGTACTAGCTAAATGCTTGGCTCGATTGAAAAGTCCTCATTCATTTATTTCATACTTTAAGCACACAAATGTACAGAGGCGGTTTTAATGCCATAGGCATATTATTCCAGACAGTGTTTTGACGATGCACAGAAATTAATTAACAATAATTAATGTTTATTTCATTAACCTAAGTTATGACAAAGTAAAGGGAAGTCGTTCAAGACTGGAAAAATAATGAGGTTAGAAACCGTTAAAGTACATGTAATCCTTCAAAAAAACTAATACTCAATCCGTTCGTCAGCGATCGCTATCTGGTAACAACCAATAAAATACGAAAAAAGCTAATTAAATCGTAGCAACAGTCCTTAGTACACTCCTTACATACATAGACTGTGCAGTCTGCATCGTAACGCGCACATTACCGTACTAATAGTTTATTATAGCAAAGATGACGGCGAGCCAAGTCAGGGCATAGCGGATAGCTAGCATATCTCCATTAATTCAATATGGCGTCAGTTTAAATATAGTCCAAATGAATTATTTAGTAAGTGTGTAATGAGGGCGTAAAAAATAACGATGTAGGTACTAGCAGCAAGAAAGCAAGTGTCGATTGTTTTAGTTGACATGTTTTATTAATGAAAACTTGTTCATTATAATATTAATTGTTTTGAAAAAACATGATGTGACAGAATAAAATTACGATTGGCTAATTAATTCCAAAAAATAAAGAAGTATTTCATCACTTGTTTGCTGTCTGTACCTTGCCGATATAGGTAATGTACTTCATTATCATAATTGCTCTGTTTTTGCTGCCTACCCCCTTTTATAGCTGTTAGTGTAATGTTTCTGTAGGAACTTATGTTAATGTGGAGCTGTCACCCATCAGCTCAGTGTTGTGGAGACAGGTGATATTTTAAATCATAAAAATAGAAGATCGTGCATTTTACTCAGTACAAGGCCAAGGCATATTGTAGAATGAAAAAATAAATAATCCATAAGGATGGATTTATTTATTTTTTCATTCTACAATATGTAAATGAAAATAAATTAACATTATTTTTAGTGTACTTGCGTATTTACAGCAGAAAGCCAACAGGTACAAGGCAAGTTTTCATACTATGTTGTCTCAGTTAGTCCGTGCAGAACATTTGGTACATACGGCTACACATCAAGCATTCAAGCAAGCATCAAGCATTTCCAGTTTTAACTGATCAGAAGTCAGCTTATACTGGCTTAAACCTTTTCATTTAATAATGTCATCAAAGGATCATGACCAACGATGTATGGAAATCCGTCTTAAGTTGAAACACAATAAATCTTTATTTTTTATAGACTATGCTTTCTAAACTATTAAATAAAAGTGTTCATTTTCACACAAGTATCCGAGTTTTGTAGTAATTAAACAAATTCGGAGATAACCTAAAAATTATGTCTAAACTACTCGCAACTTATAAAATTACCACAGCGCACTCATGTAGGTACAAAACAACAAAGATAGTTAAAAACAAAATAAGATACCAGCTGCTAATTGAAAAAAAAACGTGAATAATCGTGAATAACGAATAATCGTGCTTTTTATGGCCTCGCAGCTTTGATGTGACATTATCGAAATAAAACAACTTCAGTCAGATAGAGATTAAATTCTATTAACTTCAATTTATACCAGATCTATAAACAACTGAATAAGTTACCTACCTAATGTATACAAAGGTATAAAACACATAATATGACCAGACTTTTCATGTATGTAGTCATTAGGTGTATTTAATGTTACAACAAGTATACCTATAGATGTTCTACGTATTTGACATGTAAAATCAGCAGAAATACCATTGTGTTAAGTACTAACTACCTTTATTATTCCTCATACTCATCAAAATAATTATCTAAATACGAAGCTTGAGCAGTTATATCGTTATAACTTCCCCAGTTCAAGAACCAAACTATAGTCATTATATGAGCGCAACAGCCCACAGTCCTCTTTCTAACCAGGCAACTGCATGAGTAGCCGACTGTTGCATCTAATGTATAGCTACAGCATCATCTTTGCTAATTAATAAATACGTAAAATAGGTGCGACTATTAACGTGCCTCGATTTAATTCTGCCTCTGAAGAGGTAGGTACCCTAAAATCAGAGGTATGTCATCCTCAACCTCATTATTCACTTCCACATAATATGTACCAGTTCGACGGACATGTTCCCCATAGTACCTACGATCTAGCTTGTTTAAGCTTTGTGTGTATTTTGTATTCGATTACATTTATTAATTCATTACATTTCACTAATTGATTGATTCATTACATTTGACTAATTATGCTGGCAACACCAAAACGAATAAGTGATTATCTATAGTAAAGCTGTCGATGTAGAATAATGGCGGGAACAGATCTATCAGAACTCAATTTATTGCTGAATCGATTCTTTCCTGCGATTCGGATAGATTTAAAAATCGATTTTGTTTAGGAATAATCGTCATCCCTACCGGTACGTCTGTCATCTGCCTTGACAGTTGCATCTGCGTGAGACAAAACACAAAAATAAATATTTTCACAACGGAACTATGAAATACATATACAGTACCTAAGTTATAATTATGATATTACTAATTATTTAGCTATTTATGAGTTTAATATCATTTTTGTGATGTTTTTATGTAAAGGCTCATACTTTACGTAACTCGTACAAATGAAGAGAACGAAACGTCCATCATGACTATACGGAAATGTACCTAGCAATCGTTAATTTATTGTTTATCTTAAAATCATAATTCCGGATACGAAAACAAAATTCCTGAAGAGAAAAGTTTGTAAAAAATAAGCAAATATTTTGTATATTAATTTGGTTTTCATACGTGCAACTTTTCAAGACTGCTTTTGGTCAATCTCCTTTAATACTTAATCATTTAATTTCATTTCATCTGAATTATTTAGTTTAATTAGACTTACGATATTTGTTATTATTTTTCTCCTTTAATTCTGATCACGTCAATTAATTTTATTTTTGTTTCGTCTTTTCATTATTTACCAGTTTTCTTACCTTATGTGCAATTATTATAATTATTATGATTTTGTATGGTTGTATGGTGTTTCAGTGCAATGTGACTATGTATGTATTACTTTTTACTTTGTTTTTGTAATCTAATCGTAATTATTATGTATAAATTGTATATTTGCTTATATTCTAATAGATTAATAATTATTGTTTACCTTTTAATGTGAATGTTGTGCATGCATATAAGTGATGTATTTACACAGAATGGAAGACTCGTGATTATCTATTGTTACTACCCTTGTAAATATATCGTTGGTGTGCCTTGCTTAATAAATAAATAAATAAATAAAAACCTTGGTGTGTAACCGTGTGCGCACAAGTCTTAACGTACCAAAATCGCCTTATCAACATACATAGGAACTCGGATTTTTTACTCTACAGGTCCTCGATTCTTTGTTATACAAAAGACACAATCTGTGTGTTTTCATGGATTCATTATTTGACGTTTATCTCTTAGACCAGCCAAGATGAAGATAACCTTAACCTCCAAATCCTAAGAATGTAATCTAATAAAACTGTTTCATTTAATTGTACGCAGAAGGTAAGGCACGATATAATATTATCCGTCTTAAAATATTTACTATGAAACGGAGTGATAAGGGTTCGCAGAAATCAGTGGGTGCGCGGGCGCCGGGTGAGCGCGATAACCTCTGACATCAACCATTATGGCTTGCAACTCAGTAACTGTACAAAACAAGGACGTTTGTATGTGAGTGCTGCAGATAGGACTGAATAAGACTCCAGTTTTTTGTAAGATAGGCTTTATAATAAACTATAGCTGACCCTGCGAACTTCGTGCAACCTCAGAATCATTATCGAAATCATTTAAACCAATCAGGTATTATCAAAAATGTCGTTCTATACAAAATGTATGAGAAAATTAATTAAGTATTTACTTACATAATTTTTTTTTTTCGTGAATTTTGCCCATGTTTTAATAGTTATTCTGCTATTGGGGGCGGAGACGAATCCAACAAATCAAAGATCAACCGATCCAGCCGTTTTTGAGTTATAAATGGTGGGACCGCTGCAGCTTTGCGCGGTTTTTACGACTTGAAAACCACGGAGTTTTCTCTATTTTAATTAAGTTTAATATTAGTGTAGTATACACATACATCTTCCGGAATAAATTCTTGATGATGATGGTGAAAACAACATCACAATCAGTTGCGGAGTTTAGAAGAGCAATGCGGTCACACAGCCAGACACGACAAGCGACTTTAATTCATAACGTTTAAAAGGAAAATGCAGTAAATTTAGTAAAATACAATCAAGTTTTTGCCTTATTTTGAATTTTGACATTATAACATAAAAAATAATTTCTAATTTGTAAAGTTTTTTAATTAAAAACTTTGTAAGTAATTGCATTTTATAATCCCCGACGCAAAAACGACGGGGTGTTATTAACCCCCGACGCAAAAACGACGGGTTATAAGTTTGTAAGTTTGACGTGTCTGTGTGTGTGTGTGTGTGTCTATCTGTGGCATCGTAGCTCCCGAACGGATGAACCGATTTTGATTTTGTTTTTTTTTGTTTGAAAGATGAATTAGTCGGGAGTGTTCTTAGCTATGTTTGATGAAAATCGGTCCAAGATGGCCGCCGCCACAAAATGGCGGAATACATATTTTTTCACAAATCTCTTAATATGGGTATCAAATGAAAGGGCTTGACTAGTAGAATACTATACGCTATTACAAATATCAAATCCGAGATGGCCGCCACCACAAAATGGCGAATTATATTCTTTTTTCACAACTCCTTCAATATAGGTATCAAATGCAAGGGCTTGACAAGTAGAATAATGTAAACTATATTGAAAGGGAATGAGGAATATTAACTAACGAAATCAAAACTAAAACCTTCAAAATATTTTTTTTTCTGATCAATGCTCTAGAATGATGAGGAAAGTGGAATGATGACTGGTACCTACGACCACTGAGTTTGACTATTTTTATTACGAATGGAACAATCCCACTTAAAAAGCGTAGGTATTTCTACATTAGATAGTGTCGCAGTCCCATTTTATAAACTAGATCTGAAATACCTAAGATATCTAACGCTATGAAATACTTGTACGAAAGTTGAATAACTAAAGGAAGAACTAGGAAAAGGATATAATAAAACAAAAAAATCTGTTTAGTCTTAAAAATTATTCTTCAACTATAAATTAATAATTATTTTTTGACGGATAAAAAACCTGATTAAACACCCAATTACCTGAATCTTAAAACGCAAGAAAATAAAAGAAATGAAATACAAATATTAAGGAGTCCCTACAAAAAGCATGACATAAAAAATTAAATTAAAAATTTAAAAAACCCCCGACACAAAAAAATAATAAAATTAAATGTAAGTAATTGGAAAAAGATCAAATAATTTAAAAACCCCCAACTTAAATACTGAACCCCCGACTTCCATATGAATTTATCTGTTTTAGTTAGTTAGTAGATTCTTTAAGTTGGGGGTTTTAAATTATTTGATCTTTTTCCAATTACTTACATTTAATTTTATTATTTTTTTGTGTCGGGGGTTTTTTAAATTATTAATTTAATTTTCGATTTTTCGTATTGTTAATTCTTTTCATTGTTATGGAAATATTTGTACGTCGATATTTACGGCTAAACATGATTGGACCCAAACGATGTAATATCTTGCATGCTCTTGTACGTATACAATGTTTAAGCAAATAAAGAAATCTCTTATCTCTCTCTCTTCTCTCTCTCTTATCTCTCTCTCTAAATTTTATATTTATAGATCCTAGGTTGATGTACTTCTGATGTACCGAACTTATACAACGTGCTCAAATAAATACAAATTGTAAGCAAAAAACGTCATTTATTTAAGTGCGTTTACGCCGGTAGCATTTCATACAAACTTTCAAGCCCTTATTTTTCGAAATGAATGAACCGACTTTAATGAAACTTCATACGCATAAGCAGGATCCAAAGGTCTAAAAAGTTGGTAGACAACATTTTCGAAATGTCTTATTTAAAAAAAGATAACTGAAAATCTCTCTTTCTATAGAAAATTTAAAATCGGTCTAATTTGCCTGTAACACTATTTTTCGAAAATATTCTCTACTAACATTTTAGACCTTTGTGTCCTGCTTATGCGTATGAAGTTTCATTAAAATCGGTTCATTCATTTCGAAAAATAATGGGCTTGAAAGTTTGTATGAAATGCCGCGTCGTAAACGCTCTTGGAAAAGCCGTCCACAAACATAAAGTTCTGACTTTTTAATCAACGAAAAGTATTTGATGACTAGGATCTTGTAACTGGGTATAGACTGAAAAGTAGACATGAAACGAATACTGGTTACCAAATTACTAAGATGGATACTAAGTAATTAAACAGATTAATAATGTGTCAGGGATGATTGTACCAGGGGATAATTGTATCACAATCGTTCCAAGTGCTTTGCCATACAATATGTTGATTTGTAATTTTCGTTTGTTTTCGACTGTTCGTTTTAAGTATTATCGCTACAAATAAGTAACTCACAAGACATAAAATGAAGCGATTACTGGTGACGATATAACTAAGATTATAGTAAAACGTTCCTCAATTTAAATAATTTGAGTAGGCTTAAATCGAGAGACATTCTCTTTAACAAGAATGGAAGTTTTGATTCTTGAATTAATTCCAAAGAGCCTACCTACTAATAGTTTAAATTCTCATCAAACAATTATCTTTGAAATGACTGTTAGAAAACAAGAAGCTAAGACGATAATATTTCAGCAGATTTCGTAGAATTTCAAATGGGCTGAATTCATTAGAAGTTAGCTGAAGTTTTTACATTTTAATAACGCTGACTGAAACTTGTGTTGTACCTAAGTAATTTATTCTTAGACTAGGGATTTAAGAGCTGCACGTCAAAGGTTAAGCTACGTTTGCCGCGGTCGGTTTGTGGATGGGTGACCATTGTGACCAATGATCCATTACATCACAACAATATCCTGCGTAAGCACTATTTGGGTCTGTGTCCCTAGCGCTGGAACTTAAATTGTTAAGATGTCGCTTTGCTTTAATAATGTTAAGAAAAAAAAAAAAAAAAAAAAGGATTGTATCCACGAGAACACTGCCGACAAACTGTCCTGCAGTTTGGCAGAAGATTTGTGAAATACATGTACTATGTAATTGTGTTGAAATAAATTAAAAAAAAAAAAAAAAAAAAAACATATCGAGACTGTGCCTCGGAAAGCACGTTTAGCCGTTGGTCCCGGCTGTCATTTGTATATCTTTGACAGACGTTACGGGTAGTCAGAAGCGCAAACGTTTGACAACAAGTCTTGCTTAGGGGTATCGTGTTGCACAGTAACTGGGTTGTGGAGGTCAGATAGGCAGTCGCTCTATGTAAAATACTAGTATTCAGCTGGTTAGACAGGAAGCCGACCCCAAAATAGTTGCGAAAAGGTTGGGTAGATTGACTGATTGGGTATTTAAGAAGCTGTTACTTTCCTGCATTAGTATTGTGTAGATATGTAATAGTTCGTCAACTCACTCTATCGCAGTCCACTGCTGGGCATAGGCTTGTGGCACTGGCCGTAATCAGAGGACGCATCTGTTTGGAACACACCTAGCTCGCACCTTTGTCTATGCGTTTCAAGGCGGCGCAATGACAAAGGTGCGAGCTAGGGTGTGTTCCAAACAGGTGCGTCCTTTGATTACGGCCAGTGCCACAAGCCTATGCCCAGCAGTGGACTGCGATAGACTGAGTTGACGAACTATTACATCGTCATTATCATCTGCCTGCCTTTTTAACCGACTTCAAAAAAGAGGAGGTTCTCAATTCGACGGTATGTTTTTTTTTTTTTGTGTGTTTGTTACGCGATTACTCCGCCAATAGTGGACCGATTTTCAAAATTCTTTTTTTGTTTGAAAGGGTATACTCTCGAGGTGGTCCCATTATCATCAAGTAGGAATCTGATAGGAGGATCCCATGGAAATCGAGGGAAACCCTCAAATTTTATAGGCAAAGCTATAACGATTTGGGTATTTTTTAAAATAACTTGAGCATTTTCTCTCGGAAATCATCATTTGGTAAAGTGGAGCTGATGAAGAAGACCACAGATGGCCATTGGAACTACTCAATGACAAATATTTCACGGGTTGCGATTCGATTAAGTACTTTATTAAGGTTGCTAAGCAATTTATGCTCGTCACAAAGCGCATGGTGAGTGGTTGTTGAGGAGTTCTCCTGGTTCTTACCAGGAGAACTCCTCAACAATTAACGTCCCAAGATCGGGAAAAGCAATATTTTGTAACAAGTGATGAGCAGTTGACATTAGGCTATTGTAACTTAGATAAATTACAAACGGACCCACTAAAAAGTGAAAAATAAAAACTTTTTACAATAAAAAAACAAACGACTTCCAAAAAAACACTACAAATTGAAAAATAACTTTAATTTCGGAAGTCGGTGTCAATAAACGAAAATGCGGAACCAAAGACACCAACTTCCGAAATTAAAGTTATTTTTCAATTTGTAGTGTTTTTTTGGAAGTCGGTTGTTTTTTTTTTGTAAATAGTTTTTCCCAACTATGTTGGGATCGGCTTCCAGTCTAACCGGATGCAGCTGAATACCAGTATTTTACTTGGAGCGACTGCCTGTCTGACCTCCACAACCGAGTGTCTGGGTAATATGATACCCCTTGGTAAGACTGGTAGACTTTGACGCACTATTACATATCTACACAATACTAAAGCAGGAAAGTAACAGCTTCTTAAAGTTGGCGCAGCCTGAGACAAAGACGATTAAAGAATTTATTAATTACTAGCTTTTGCCCGCGGCTTCGCTCGCGTTAAGTATTATTAAAAAAAAACTAATACATTTACATCCTCCATCATCCCATGGGGGTTGAATTTATCAAAATCCTTTCTTAGGAGATGCCTACGTCATAGTAGCTATATGCATGCGAAGTCTCAGCCCGATCGGTTTAAAATTGACAAAGTTTCATACAAACTTTCATCCCCTATTTTATCCCCTTGGGGGTAGAATTTATCAAAATCCTTTCTTAGCGGATGCCTACGTCATAACATCTACCTGCATGCCAAATTTCAGCCCGATCCCTCCAGTGGTTTGGGCTGTGCGTTGATAGATCACTATGTCAGTCAGTCACCTTTGAGTTTTATATATTTAGATTATTAGGGGAATAATAATTAATAAATTCTTTAATCGTCTTTGTCTCAGGCTGCGCCACAAAACAATAACCTGTCCTCCGCCTTCCGCCTCCAATAGTAATGCATGTAATAGTCAGTGGAATTATTTTTTTAATACATAATCAGCCTATAACGTTCCCACTGCTGGGACACAGGCCTCCTCTCGGTGAGAGGGAGTGGGCCATAATCCACCACGCGGGCCCAGTGCGGGTTGGCAGATGTCACATGTCTTCGAATTTTTGGTTCTAGGACATGCCGGTTACCTCACGATGTTTTCCTTCACCGTTTTGAGAGCAGTGGTGATGAAATAATTTACACAAAGTAAAGCGCCTGTCTGGGTTCGAACCTACGACCTACAACTCGCACTCGCAACTCGCGCCCGTCACCACTTGGCCACCACTCATTTTTTTAATGTATCGGTATAAATATGTATGGGGGCCCCATTTGAAAAACTAGAAAAAATTCTGAATTACAATAAAATATCGCGTGCAAACGGTGTATCATCCCGTGATAATCTTCATCATTATCAGTCTGTAATCGTTGCATTGGACCGCCATAATAAGCAGTTTTCAAAGAAATTCTCACATTACGAGTTCTCGATTCTCACAAAACGCATATGAATATCTGAACAGAATCATAAAGTTCAGTCATTTCTTGCTAAAGCAAGTGTTTCTGCTAACCATCTTTTCTCACCGCGTACAAAAATATTATTAGAAATGCCTACATATTTTATTTTTTCCGTATCCGTGGTAGTCATCGCGTTGTCGTCCGTACATTACGACGGCAGTCGCAGGCGCAGCGTTGACACATTTAGTGGATCACGAGCAGTTCGGACCGCATGGCTCGAGCATTTTTTTGTGAGGATGCTGGTAGGCCTAAGTCACGGCCTATTTCTGTTATATGCTAAAAACCCTGTTTTATTATTTAAGCTGCATTCTCGTATTACTCGTAGCTCCTATTCTACACAGTTGATTTTCTTTTAAAGGATGTGTCACAGCAGCAGCGGAAGAGCAAATGCTTCCAAATATTCTGAGGATCTCCACTGAGTGCCTTTAGACAATAGAAGTTAGGCAACCAGCTAACTTCATTAGATGGAAATTATCCAAGAGAATTTTTTAAAAAGTGAGTTTTCTTATTTTAATTTTAGTAAGTATCTTTATACTGAGAATGTTTTAACACGAATTTAAATGAAAAACAGTAAATACCAAACATATTTATGTATTTTATTGAGTCCCATATCCGCACTAGTCATCGCGCTGTCTCCCGTACGTTGCGAGAGGCGTCGCCGGCGCATCGCTGACACGTTTAGATGCGCGCGAGCATTACAATTTGTAGCGGTTGCGTTATTGCGCCTCGCGACGACGGATTTATCGTGGGACATTGTTTCCACGTATGGCGATCACATGTGCTGTGTACTGGGTAAGATTTGTTCGGAGTTTTGGTATTCTGAAGATAGTAGGACTTTTTGTAAGAGATATGACACGTTTATATTTGTTTTGGTTCTTATTCTGATGAAAAATAATATTTCTGTCAACCCTTTTGACTGAGGATGGCTGGAGTATAGGGGTTCTTTGATATTCCTTCCCACAACTGGGAAGGCTAATTGTCTCTAGCACTTGTCACTGAGGGAGTCGGCTCGAGGGCTCCGTCATCTGTGAGACGCAACTGCTTGGAAGAGGGATTTTCAGTTTCGTAGATACACCACTATATGTACCTAAGTGTGTGTAGCATTACCAAACGGGAGCGTTCCCAAACGGAAGTAACCCGATTTTCAGTAGGTAGGTACCTACTAATTTTATTGTAGGTTGAAGATTACTAAAATAATCAACATTATACCAACTAATGTAAAGGAGGTACCCATATTACATTGTTGCATCAGTTGCATTGTTGTGTCAGATACCTATTTAAGGGCTGATTTTTCAATCATCTGATAACTTTATTCGAGGAATAATTTTGATATTTTGACAGTATTTCATACAAAAACTGTCAAACGTTAATTTTATTCCTCGAATAAAAGTTATCTGGCGATGGAAAAAACAGCCCTAAGTCTACCATCTCCATTTACTTAGTACTTAATCGTTAAATCAACTAAAGGACTGTTAAAAATATTGCTTTAATTCGTCGTTATTTTGAGTTCATAGATAAAAAAAGTGACAGTTATCATCTACAACCGAAACCGATTAGGTATGTGTTTTTTGAATAGATAAACAGTTGAACTTAGACCTCTACATAAAAACTATCTTAGTTTAAATAAGCGAATAAAAACAAACATTTTGTTTGATTATTCCTAATTATAGTGACCTCTGTGGAGTTCTCAAATGCTACAAACCGAGGATAAAAAAAAACAAATAAATAATGTTGATAAGTTATGTTTTGTTTAATGTTGGCGCATTAACATTATTGATATCGTAAGGTTAAGACCTGATACAGACGCGACATTTTTATCATCTGCGATTAGCGATTTTGTGGCGAGTAATGGGCATATTATTTTGTCGTGCTTGTTTAATTACTGAAGACAAATGATGAAGTCCAGATGCTGATATACTTACTTATATTTTGCTGGTCTTTATTCATCGTCTGCCTAGCCTATTCCCAGCTATATTGGAGTCGACATGGAGCGACTGCCTCTCTGACCTCCACAACCCAGATACTGGGTAATAAAATACCCCTTGGTAAGGTTGGTTATCAGACTTTCGGACTTCTGACGACCCGTAACGACTTTCAAAGATCCACGAATGACAGCCGGTGACCCGGAGCCAACAGCTTAACGTGCTTTCAAAGGCACTGAGGGAGTGCCTTTGAAAGCACGTTAAGCTGTTGGCCTTGGTCTTGGTATTTTGCTGGTCGTTATTATAACTTAAATTGTTTTTAGTTGTACAGTGTCCGGCACGTAAGTTGGCAAGAGTTTTTGTAGTGGGGGAAGTTTGCGCACGCACAATTTCATACATTTTTATATGCGCGAACTTCCCCCACTACGAAAATCTCTTGCCAACTTACGTGCCGGTAACTGTATCTAAACTATATGAAGTGCTAGGTGCGACGCACAAGTTCAGTAATGTCACTTCCCCTACATCTGAGGTTCTAAGGATTTTGTCTTTTTAGGGTTCCGTAGTTCCTACAAGGAACCCTTATAGTTTCGTCAAGTCCGTTTAGTGTCTGTCCGAGGTTTTGCTAAGAGACCTTTAGTACTAGAAAGCTGTAATTTTGTAGGAGTACGTATATTAATTACGCCGACAAAGTGGTAAAATATTTTTTTTTAATATTTTTTTTTAGGGTAGCTCCCCTACACGTGAAGTGGGGATGAATTTTTTTTCGTCGTCTACCCCATCGTGTGGGGTATCGTTGAATAGGTCTTCTAAAATGACTTGGGGGTTCTAAAATATTTTTTTGATTTAATGCACCATTTACGAAATATTAAACTTTAAAGTGCAATTTTTTGTTCCAGTAGGGCGCCCCCCCCCCCTCTAAAACCTAAACTGCTGGCTTGAAAAATCTGGAAAAATTCACGATGATAGTATAGCGGTTAAGATAACTTTAGTTTAGCAGTAATAGTCGTTGGACTTGGGTGTTGGATAATTTTGTACCAAATACAAAATCCTTAGCATTAATCTTTTAAAGTGACGAAGATGAAGTAGTTGCTTGTTTATAACGGGTAAAGACTTGCATTGAAAAATATGTTTTTTTATATATTCAGAATAAAGAACAACAGAATCGTACTACATTGTGATAACGGGCTACTACGGAACCCTACACTGTGCGTGGCCCGACACGCACTTGGCCGGTTTTTTGTTGCATTGGTAACCAGCATATTTCTTTCTTATATTGATGGTAACCAGACAGACACGTCTCATTGGCTAGCATACGGGCTATATTGGCGCATCACTTCGTCAAGTCTTCTCGACGCGTATTCCACAGACCCTAAAGACTAAGGTCTTCAATCAGTGCGTCCTGCCAGTTACGAGTATGACTTACGGAGCCGAAACGTGGACACTCACGGTACGGCTGCTTCATAAATTTAAGGTCGCTCAGCGAGCTATGGAACGGGCTATGCTTGGAGTCTCACTGAGGGATCGAATCTGCAACGAGGTGATCCGGCAGGGAACCAAAGTTGTCGACATAGCTTACAGAATTTATGGGCCTGCCATATTAGCCGTAGAACCGCTGAACGTTGGGGTAGATGTGTTCTTGAGTGGAGACCGCGAATCGGTAAACTTAACGTGGGACGCCCTCAGGCTAGGTGGAGCGACGATCTTCGCAGGATGGCTGGCAGCACCTGGATGAGAGTTGCCGATAATCGAGTTGAATGGCGTGCAATAGGAGAGGCCTATGTCCAGCAGTGGACTGCTATAAGCTGATGATGATGATAATGATGATGATGATGATGGCGCATCACTGCAAAATACCTTTATGGTGCTTTCTCGTTACACCTACTGATTCTGGATGCAAATCGCTTTAGCCTGAAGTATCTCGTCTCTCTGTGTGTGCTTGGGCCTTATTGCATCATACTTTACGAGATGTCAGTGCTCAGGCGCAGCTCACTTACATATGTATAAGTTGATTGTTCTTCTAAGAATTGCTGCCTTTTATACAATCATTTTAAATAGCGTAGACTGGGGATTTTTAGAGCTGACAAATCGATTTGGGTTTTATCATGTGTTTTTGTTTTGTTTAAGTACAAGTGGAGATATCTCTGAACTTTTTTGTGTTTGTTTAGTACCTATTTTATTAAAACATAAAACTTAAATGAATCACGTGATATTGGATGTGAAAAAAATATACTTACTGCAAACATTTTATTTTCTTGCACCCAGACTTACTTTATAATAAATACGTAAAAAAAGGTCCTCTTGACCGAATTTCGGCCATGACGACCAATCTCAGCGGAGACCAGTCTTTTCACCGTGGGAGATATTATAGTGCACAAGCGTGTGCGCAGATACAGGTGCACTCTCTTTTTCCTCACTCTCATAGTCCAATGGGACGGTAATCCGACACGCACCCTTATTGCGTAACAAACTCAACATCTCCCCTGCCCTTTTCCCACTATGTTGGGGTCGAACCGGATGCAGCTGAATACCAGTATTTTACATGGAGCGACAGCCTATCTGACCTCCACAGCCCAGTTACGGGTAATACGATACCCCTTGGTAAGACTGGTTGTCAGACTTTCGGGCTCCTGACCACCCGCAACGACAGTCAAAGATCCACGAATGACAGCCGGGATCAACGGCTTAACGTGCTTTCTGAGGCACGGAGGGGTCTGGGTATGTAAAGATGGTCCATCCATCACAGATCAACCGCGGCAAACGTAGCTTAACCTGATCGTACGACCTGTGCGGCTGTTATTATTTAGCCACGGGCCCCTCCAAATTGTAATTGCGTAACAAACTATCAATCTGAATCTGAATCATTTTGAAGGATATTGCTAATCTGTAGTACAACATAATAGCTAATATCTACAACGCCACATTGCGAACAACACGTCATACTGACGTCACGCAAATCCTGCATCGCGCAAGCAGAGTTTACCGCGCAACTAGCATAGATACAACGGCCCGTCATGAATCATCGGGCAGTTGCCCGCCAGACACAACACCCTTCTGGTCGGAGCATCCTCCCTTTTGTATAGAGTATGAGTTAACTTTACACCCTGTTCCTCATACCTCTATAAATCCATTGTTTCATACTTCAAAAAATGTGTCTGCTGAACACCGTAAATAACGCAATGAATGTTTTTGAACTGTCAAAATGAAACCTATTGCTACTGATAAGTAGTGTGTTACACAATTACCCCACAGACCGGAGAAAGCAGGCGCAGGCGCATACTAAGAAATTCCCAATGGAAAAACCCAATAAGCCACAGTAAATAGATACATAGGTATGGTAAGGCATAACATTTCTGGAGCAATTTAAATAGACATGTTTCAATTTTATAATAAAATTATAATTATATAATAAAATTTTATAATAAGTATCTATCTGGGTAACCAATTTGCATCTTACACAATGTACAGACGCCAGTACATCAAGCTACTAAAATCTGTCAAATTTAGATATAAATACTCTGGCAATAAAGTTGATAGATTTTCAACTTTATTGCCAAAGTATAAGGTTCGAAGTTGATTGGAAAAATTTGACAGTTTTGGGTAGCTTGATTCTGGCTACTTAGTCTAAATATTGCGACACTTTCAACTAAAGTTCATTTCAAATAAACTTGCGATAAAGTTTGTTCACCTCCTTCTACTAATGTATCCCAATATTTCCAAACCATAC